>OY992536.1:205100731-205291498 GCA_963921195.1 Pegoplata infirma
TTACAAGAAGAGAAAAATTATGCAAAGAGATATACCTTAGAAATGCTGCACATTGCAAACACACCAACTAACTTACGACTCAATTACAAAACAGACACCGATAAAATCTCTCCAGTTTACAAATACACAATAAACAAACACCGACACATAAAACAAAAATAAAATTAAAATAAAATAGAACAAAAATAAAACCAAAAATCAGTTGATGAAAGCATGTAAGCAAGCGTGGACGTATCAACTCGTTGTTTAATAATTTTAATATTCCAGTGGTTTAAATGTATGTGATCATAAATAAAAATTGTTTGTTATGTTATAAATTTAAGTGTTAAAAAAATATATGTATTTATTAATGTATTTTGTAGATCCCTGAGGATGACCAACGACGTTGGTTGAAATATTGGAAGAAGAAAATAATAAAATTAAAATAATAATAAAAAATCTGATTTTTTTATTTTTGTTTTTGGAGGACCTTAAGCCTAACTAAACCAACAACACAATTAATCAACACAGGTCAACAATAAATATAAAACATACAACACGGGAGGCACACCGCAGTACTAGTTCATCATGTACAAAAAGATAAAAACAAAATACAACAAAAATACCAACAACATCATTGGTAATTATTCTAAAAATATCCGATCTCTTGCAAAATTAAAACCAACAACAACGTTTTTAATTAAGTGTAAGAAATTAGGTTTAATACCAAACTTTATTCGGAATACAACCAAACACATTTATAACATTTTTAAAGTTAAAAACAAAATAGCGCCAAATGATAAAAATGATTTGGAAAAAATTGTTTATAATTTTCATATTAGAATATTGCATTTACTGATACAACATAAACACAGACAGACAGATTTGGTGGGAAAACAATTAGTCAAAACAAAAGAGACATTAGAAAATCTAATAGACATGCAAGATCTATTAGCATTCATAGAGAGCGAAAATATTTTACAAAATAAACTCAATAACAACAATAAATCAATACACATAAAAAAACTACAAAAATTAAAGGATGAACATCAGAAGAAAATCAAAATAAACAACAACAACAATGAAGATTGGTTTGTAAACAAAACTGAGAGAGACATACCAACAAATGTTAAATGGTTATTGTCATTGGGGCCGAAGCATGCATTACCAAATACAACAACAACTTTTCCTCTATTTAAATGTATTGCTGATGGTGAGGATATTATTCGTACACTTGAAAACAGAGAACAACAGGAGATAGCGAGAAGCAAACTTACTTCACTCATAGACGGACACCTTAATAAAACAAAACTTAATGCTAGAGAAAAACTTACTATAGATACAGTGGGACAAACGAGGGAATTTTTGAACAAAAACAAGGATATTTTTATTTTAAGTTCTGATAAGGGAAACAAAACCGTAGCTATGATGAAAGACGATTATGTACACAAAATGAGAGAAAAATGTAGGTGATATGTGTACTTATCAACGTTTAAAAAAAGATCCAACCGCAAACTTACAGAACAAGAACAACATATTTATTGAAAAATTATTTAATCTAAATCTGATAACTATTCAGGAAAAATATAAATTAATTACACGCACATCAGTGCCTCCTAGGATATACGGATTGCCAAAAATACATAAGGAAGGAACCCCTTTAAGACCAATTTGTTCGTCCATTGATTCACCAGCATATGGTTTATGCAAATACTTGGTAGAAGTATTAAAAAATCTAACAAAAGATTCTAAATATAATGTTAGGGACGCTATAGATTTCAAATCAAAAATAAACAACACCAGAATAGAAGACGATGAAATAATGATTTCATTTGATGTAGTCGCTCTTTTTCCTAGTATCCCGGTTAATCTGGCTCTAAAAACCATTGAAGAAAACTGGAACATCGTGAAAAACTATACCCAGATACCGAAAAATCTTTTTATGGAAATTCTTTCTTTTTGTATCAAAGATACAAGATATTTTAAATATGAGGATAAATTATTCGAACACAGAAAAGGCATGCCGATGGGATCACCAGCTTCACCGGTCATCGCTGACATTATTATGGAAAAGCTTCTAGACTTTTCAGTGGATCTGATGGAAGAGAAACCAAAAATACTCACAAAATATGTGGATGATTTGTTTTGTGTGATCAAAAGAAAGAATATAGATAATGTTTTAATGATTCTTAACTCTTTTAATAGACAGATTTGTTTTACTAAAGAAGAAGAACTAGACAAAAAAATACCATATTTAGATTGTGTAGTTTTTAGACAAAACAACTTTCTTAAGATAGATTGGTATCAAAAACCTACATCGTCAGGTAGACTTATAAACTTTTACTCAAAACATCCCAGACGAATAATTATAAACACCGCAACAAATTTTATCAGACGAGTTTTAGAGATAAGCGATGAATCTTTTCACACAAATAATATTAAAAGGATTAAAGACACGTTAAAGAAAAATGAATTTCCTAGGAAAACTATAAACGATTTAATTAAGCATGTAAAATCAATAAAACCTTGTAACAAAGAAGACGAAAAATCTGATAAAATATATAAATCGGTAGCGTACATCCCCGGTTTTTCCGAACGTTTAAAGAACTCTGATATCTACAACAAAGATAAATATGAAATAGCGCTCAAAACTACCAACTCTGTTTATCAATTATTTAGTAAACCAAAAACAAAATTGGACAAGGAAGAAAAATCGAACTTAGTATACAAGATTAGCTGTGAGGGGGACGGGTCCCACATATGCCCAAAAGTATATGTGGGCACTACAAAATCTAAGCTCAAGACCAGATTATCAGGACATAAATCTGATCAAAAAGCTTTATCAAAACCAATTGAGCAAAAAACTGCACTGGCAGCTCACTGTACACGCACCGGCCATAAACCAAATTTCAATAATGTGAACATCTTACAAGAAGAGAAAAATTATGCAAAGAGATATACCTTAGAAATGCTGCACATTGCAAACACACCAACTAACTTACGACTCAATTACAAAACAGACACCGATAAAATCTCTCAAGTTTACAAATACACAATAAACAAACACCGACACATAAAACAAAAATAAAATTAAAATAAAATAGAACAAAAATAAAACCAAAAATCAGTTGATGAAAGCATGTAAGCAAGCGTGGACGTATCAACTCGTTGTTTAATAATTTTAATATTCCAGTGGTTTAAATGTATGTGATCATAAATAAAAATTGTTTGTTATGTTATAAATTTAAGTGTTAAAAAAATATATGTATTTATTAATGTATTTTGTAGATCCCTGAGGATGACCAACGACGTTGGTTGAAATATTGGAAGAAGAAAATAATAAAATTAAAATAATAATAAAAAATCTGATTTTTTTATTTTTGTTTTTGGAGGACCTTAAGCCTAACTAAACCAACAACACAATTTTATTTACATTTATTTTTAATATTTTTTTTAATATAAAGGACAATTTTATAATAAAATATAAATACTAACAAGGTTAAAATACATACTTAGCATGATCAGTGACAACTAAATTTTTCTATAGAAACTTTCTCAAAGACAATTTTTCTATAGAAAAAAAGACAATTCTTCTTTAGAAAATTTCTGATAGACAATTTTTCTATAGAAACTTTCTGAAATACAATTCTTCTATAAAAAAATTCTGAAAGACTATTTTTCTATAAAAAATTTCTAAAAGACAGATTTACTATAGACAATTTTTAACAGACAATTTTTTTAAAAAATTTCTCAGAGACAATTCTTCTATAGAAAATTTCTAATAGACAATTTTTCCATATAAAATTTTTGAAAGACAATTTTTTTAGAGAAAATTTCTGAGAAATAATTTTTCTACAGAAAATATCTGAAAGAAAATACTTTCTATAGAAAATTTTACTTTAAGAAATTTTCTATAGAAATTTTCTCACAGACAATTCTTCTATAGCAAATTCCTGAAAGACAGTTTTTCTATAGAAACTTTCTGAACGCCAATTTTTCTATAGAAAATTTCTGAAAGAAAATTTTTCGATAGAAAATTTCTGGTTGACAATTTTTCTATAGAAAATTTCTGAAAGATAATTTTTCTATAGAAAGTTTTTGACGACAATTTTTCGATAGAAAACTTTTTCAAGCCAACTTTTTTATTGAAAATTTCTATAAAAAATTTCTCAAAGACAATTTTTCTATAAAAATTTTCTCAAAGATAATTCTTTAATAGAAAATTTTTTAAAGATAATTTTTCTATAGAAAATTTCCCAAAGACAATTATTCTACAGAAAATTCCTCAAAGACAATTCTTTAATAGAAAATGTTTTAAAACCAATTTTTCTATAGAAAATTGGTTTTAAACCAATTAAAAAAGATAATTTTTCTATAGAAAATTTCACAAAGATAATTTTTCATAGAAAATTTCTGAAAGGCAATTTTTCTGTAAAAATTTTCTGAAAGACAATTCTTTTATAGAAAATTTTTCGATAGAAAATTTCTAGAAGACAATTTTTCTATAGAAAATTTCTGAAAGACAATTTTTCTAAAAAAAAATTTGAAAGTTAATTTTTCTATAGCAAGCTCTTTGTCTCCCGCTCTTAATATTTTGAAACTTTTTAACAGAAGGTACGAAAACTTATAGACGAGGAAAATACGATAATGTTAAATTAACATTGTTGGTTTGACAAATAATGCTAACTTTTTATATCGAAAAAGCGCTAAATAAATTTAAAAAAAATGTATCAATTTATAATTTGTATGTTAATATTATTTAGGAAATACCTTTAAAAGTGTTTAAAACAAATTTTCAGCAAATAAAAAGTCATTGGATTTCCCGATAATCCACAAAAAAAACTTTTTTTACATCTAGATAAAAAAAAAACGCTAGCTTTAGTCTGAAAATCGCCAAACTGCAACACTTTTTTTTTGTTTATATCGAACTTAAGGGATTTTTTTTGGTTTGATCAAACGTCCAGTTCGATGGCGGACTTAGCAAAGGGAATTTAAGAGCGGCTTTAACAGAAGAAGAGCGAGTTCAGATCTCTTTAGTATTGATACTCTTTGTCTATAGAAAATTTTTGAACAACAATTTTTCTATAGAAAATTTTTTATAGAAAGTTTCTGAAAGACAATTTTTCTATAGAATATTTCTCAAAGACAATTTTTCTATAGAATGTTTCTCAAAAACAATTTTTCTACAAAACTTTTTCAAGACAGCTTTTCTATATAAAATTTCTGAAAGACAGGTTTTCTTTAGAAAATTTCTGAAAGACAATCTTTCTATGGAAACTTTCAAAAACACAATTTTTCTATAGAATACTTCTGAAAGGCAATTTTCATAGAAAAATTCTCAAAGACAATTATTCTATAGAAAATTTCTTAGACAATATTTCTATAGAAAATTTCTGAGAGAAATTTTTCTAGAGAATATTTTTGAAAAATAATTTTCCATAGAAAAATTCTCAAAGACAATTCCCAAGGACAATTTTTCTACAGAAAATTTCTCAAAGACAATTCTTTAATAGAAAATTTTTTAAAGATAATTTTTCTATAGAAAATTTCCCAAAGATAATTTTTATATAGAAAATTTCTCAAAGATAATTTTTTAATAGAAAATTAAAAAAAAAAAAAAAAATCTATAGAAACTTTCTGAAAGACAATTTTTCTATAAAAACTTTCTCAAAGACAATTTTTAAATAGAAAATTTTTCAAATACAATTTTTCTATAGAAAATGTCTTAAAGGCATTTTTTTATAGAAATTTTTTTTTTATAGAAAATTTTTTTTATAGAAAATTTTTAATAGACAATTTTTCATAGAAACTTTTTCAAAGACAATTTTTGTAAAGAAAATTTCTTAAAGATAAATTGTCTTTCAGAAATTTTCTGTAGAAAAATTGTCTTTCAGACATTTCTAGAGAAAAATTGTCTTTAAGAAAATTTCTATGGAAAAATTGACTTTGAGAAATTTTTAAAGAAAAATTGTCTTAATACATATTTTCTATAGAAAAATTGTATGAGAAATTTTTTATAAAAAAATTGTATTTAAAAAATTTTTTATAGAAAACTTGTCTTTAAGAAATTTTCTATAGAAGAATTGTCTTTTAGAAATTTTTTATAGTAAAATTGTCTTTGAGAAATTTTTATACAAAAATAGTTTTTAGAGATATTTTCTATGGAAATATTGCTTGAAATTTTTTTTATAAAAAAATTGTCTTTCAAAAAATTTTCTAAAGAAAAATTGACTTTCAGAAATTTACTATAGAAAACCATCTTTCAGAAATTTTGTATAGAAAAATTGACAATACGAATTTTTTTATAGAAAAATTGTCTTTAGTTATTTGCTATAGAAAAAGTGCCTTTGTGAAATTTTCTATATACAAATTTTCTTTAAGAAATTTTTTTCTGGGAAATTTTCTATAGAAAAATTGTCTGAGAAATTTTCTATAGAACAAATGTTTTTGAGAAATTTTTAAATGTTTTAAGAAACATTTTTATAAAAAATGCCCAGACTCCGTCCATTTTTTCTATCGAAAACTTTTAAGTTTCTGAGACTTTTTTTCTATAGAAAAAATTTCAAATCCTAAGATATTTTTAGAAATATTGTCAGATTCTTTGTTATTTGTTCTATAGAAAAATTCTGTAATTCTGAGAATTTTTTTCTATAAATACTATCTTTTGCTATAAATTTTTCAGATTCTGAGACAGTTTTTCTATAGAAAAAGTCTCAGATTCTGAGACAGTTTTTCTATAGAAAAAGTCTCAGATTCTGAGACAGTTTTTCTATAGAAAAAGTCTCAGATTCTGAGACAGTTTTTCTATAGAAAAAGTCTCAGATTCTGAGACAGTTTTTCTATAGAAAAAGTCTCAGATTCTGAGACAGTTTTTCTATAGAAAAAGTCTCAGATTCTGAGACAGTTTTTCTATAGAAAAAGTCTCAGATTCTGAGACAGTTTTTCTATAGAAAAAGTCTCAGATTCTGAGACAGTTTTTCTATAGAAAAAGTCTCAGATTCTGAGACAGTTTTTCTATAGAAAAAGTCTCAGATTCTGAGACAGTTTTTCTATAGAAAAAGTCTCAGATTCTGAGACAGTTTTTCTATAGAAAAAGTCTCAGATTCTGAGACAGTTTTTCTATAGAAATAGTCTCAGATTCTGAGACAGTTTTTCTATAGAAAAAGTCTCAGATTCTGAGACAGTTTTTCTATAGAAAAAGTCTCAGATTCTGAGACAGTTTTTCTATAGAAAAAGTCTCAGATTCTGAGACAGTTTTTCTATAGAAAAAGTCTCAGATTCTGAGACAGTTTTTCTATAGAAAAAGTCTCAGATTCTGAGACAGTTTTTCTATAGAAAAAGTCTCAGATTCTGAGACAGTTTTTCTATAGAAAAAGTCTCAGATTCTGAGACAGTTTTTCTATAGAAAAAGTCTCAGATTCTGAGACAGTTTTTCTATAGAAAAAGTCTCAGATTCTGAGACAGTTTTTCTATAGAAAAAGTCTCAGATTCTGAGACAGTTTTTCTATAGAAAAAGTCTCAGATTCTGAGACAGTTTTTCTATAGAAAAAGTCTCAGATTCTGAGACAGTTTTTCTATAGAAAAAGTCTCAGATTCTGAGACAGTTTTTCTATAGAAAATGTCTCAGATTCTAAAACAGTTTTTCTATAGAAAAAGTCTCAGATTCCGAGACAGTTTTTCAATAGAAAAAGACTCAGATTCTGAGACAGTTTTTTTATAGAAAAAGTCTCAGGTTCTGATACAGTTTTTCTATAGAAAAAATCTTAGATTCTAAGACAATTTTTCTTTAGAACAATTTTCAGATTCTGAGACAATTGTTCTATAGAAAGTACCATATTGTGAGACTATTTTTCTAAAGAATTTTTTCTGTAGATGCTGAATTATCACTAACCGGAATCTGCAATCAAAACCCTCAAGTCATTTTCTGGATCTGCTTTGGTGTCTACTATTGAACCAACACTGCGAACCGGAGACCAATTGTTTTATGTTTTTTTATGGCGTTCCTTAAAACTGCCTACATTGGGTGGAGATTCCAAGTAATGCATTTTAACAAGTTCCGATTAAAAGCGTGGCGGATGCCGCAAATGTTCGGATAAACCACCACCGTCTGCAACTGAAAGTTAAAATTTTGGTTAATATACGTTTATGAAATATATAAACACATTATTTTTGCTTACCTTTTTAATTAATTAAATAAATTAGTTCCTCATACATATATTTTATAAAAAATTAAAGACAATTTGTTGTTTACAATGTGGCATTAAATTTATTTATATTTATAAAAAAAACTTAGGTAAAAGATTCAAGTTTGTGTATGTTACATTTAATATTGTAAACAATGCTATTTTACAAAATAAATGTCATATACAATTTAGTTAAAACTTGAGCAATTTCTTGAACTCAATATAAAAAAAATTTACCTAAGTCACATTAGACTGTTTAACACTAGTTATTTTTTTTGGGTGTGCACTCGATTCTACATTGGTAAAAGCACCCTCAATTTCCAAGAAGGCGCACAGGGTGTATTCACCAACAGAAAGCGTTTCTCAATTTAATGAATCAGTGAATGTAGAGCCGAGTCCACTGATTTACCCTTAAGGTAAGCATGTTGACTAGACGAAATTCCAGCTGGAAAAATTTTCTTCCTTATGAATTCGTCCAATATCCGTTCTAAGGCCTTTAGCAAAAAAGAGGAAAGGCTTATAGGTGCAGAAGTGCTGAATCCTACCCGCTTTCGGTATAAAAACTACCTTAGCTTTTCGCCACGAAATGGGAACATACGTGTACCTTAGACAAGTTCTGTACACTTGTATAAGGTCTTCCCCAATAACCGTTAATGCCTCCTGCAGCATTTTTGGATATATTCCATCAATGCCTGGTGATTTGTAAGGACCGAAGGTACCGACTGCCACGTGACAGTCTCCAAATCTATAAAATCTGTAGCCTCCGGATATGATACTATCCCATGAGCTACAGAAATTGACACGTCCCTTTGTCCTAGCTCACTGGAAAAAGTGTCCGAAATAATTTACTGTGCGTATCCATCGTATTTTCGGTCCAGGTGCCATTAGAGGCCCGTATATTACCAAGTGAATTTTCCTATTTGGACAACATTTTTCTCAATCTTGAAGTGTCCTTGATATTTGCTAGCTCCTCAATAAAGTTCTCAAAGCTTTCCCGTTTCGATTTTCTTAATTCCTTTTTGTTAAATCTAATTTTTGTTCTGTATACTTCCCAGAACTCATCTGTTCCCCCTTTACTGGCTTTATTAAAAGCACTTCTAAATTCTCTTCTATATTTTTTTAACTCTCGAGTCCACCAGGGCTTATCGTTCTTTCTAACCCCTGCCGTACTTAGGGGACAAGATTTATTAAAAGCAGATGCAAGATGTTTCTCTATAGAATTCAGTGAAGATTCCACCGTTTCCGGGTTATTAATCACAAGGTTTTTCAACTCCTCTGTATCGCTTAACAGATTATTAAATTAGAATCGGAATTTCCAGAAATTACTATTTTCAGAATGCTCTTGTATGTAAGGTACTATATAATGAAATATTGAAAGTGCTAAACTTACATTTAGTACCTCTTTTTAACCTCTTAGAATCGAAATTTTCAAAAACACCGACTAACGGATCAATTTATCTGGAGATAAATTTACATCCTTAGGTGGTTATTCATAAAACCTGAAATATATTTAAAGTAGGTTTATTTGACAGATATTGCAGGAATAATTGTCAAATTCGGGCTGGGCGTTGATAGTAATTTAGACCGACAGTCAGTCGGTCAGTCATTCATACAGTCAGGCAGTCAGTCGGTCACTCACCCAATTCTCTTATACATATATACAGATACAAAATTATTTACTTTTTACCCAGTCATGTGATTAAACATTTAATTTAATTTACTTAAAATACTTTTAAAGAAGAAGCATTTACAACAAATATAGTATTTTACAATCAATTTTCACACACATACGATTTTTGCAGTTTACTTTGAATTTATAAAATGTGCATTTTGGGTTTTGATCCAAGCACATGCCATCTCTAAGTGTACCCATATGACTAGAATGGAGAAAAAAAAAAACAGAAAATCAATTGACATTAAATCACTCAACTGTATAAATGAATGAACGAATATACTGAATGGTTTTTGATTCTTAAAGGTTGTTGATAATAAAAAGATGAAAAAAATAGAATACAACAATTTAGAAAAAAAGAAAAAAAAAAAAAACAACAAGTCTTAAGCATTGAATGCTGGTTCAACAAATGGAAACAGAAAATCGTATTTAGGACAATTTCCTAACAAAAATTAGGAAAAAACTAAAAAAAAAAATACATTGAAATTTAACGACAATTGAAATTGTGTTCTATGTTACTATGGCTGGTTGCTGCTTCTTCTGCTGCTGTTCATGTGGGCTTCTCGAGTCATGCATGCACACGCATGTTAGCTTTTATACGTTATGGTTGATAGTCAGACAAACTGAATAATTTGAATGTTTCGCATGACGGACATCATGTTGAGTGAAGTTTCTCTCTCTTGTTGTTTGTTTGTTATTTTGTTGGTTTTTGTTGTTGTTGTTGTTGTTTTTTTTTTTTTTTTTGGTAAAAAATCAAATTTGCATGTTATTCCCAAAATGAAAAAGAAATGACATTTAAAAACAACAATGTCCTTGTACAATAGAGTGGGTGGAAAATAGAAAAATATTATACAATTACATTGTACATAGCTGATTTCAGTCGATAATATTATAAGGGGGCCATGTAGGCTAGTTGGTTATATTATAAAACCGTCTATGGAATGTGCAATTCAATAGAATCTCACAAATTAGAACTGTTCAGAAATTAGAACCGGCTATTTTAATGTATTGGACGCTCTGAAATTAAAACCTGTGGTTTTATATTTTTGGGGTAATAGTAAAAATTTATCAACATGAACCCCTGATTTCTTTGTAGTCATCGAACTTGATGTATATGTTAGGACTTACAAGACTTAGGGCAGATTTTCAAGTCAGCACTAAGTAGTGACTTAAGCTAAGAAATTACTTAAATCCAAAAAACTATTTTATAAAAACTACTTAAGTAAAACTTAAGTCATCTATTATCATAACTTAAGATTTACTTAAGTAATTTGTTTTGATTTGACAATTCAAAAAAATAAAAAAAAAACAAAATAAAAAACAGTTTTCATTAACAAGACAAACCGACATTTAAAATCCTACTGATGATGACACTAACTGGGGTGTTTGAAACCGGTATAGGAAATACCAGAAATGTCTATAATTTTTAAAAATTCAATTTTTCATCTGCATTTTTTCAACTTGAAACCTTATAAAAAATAAAATTCAATTCAATTAAAAATACAAACATACAAAAAAAAAAAAAAAATTAAACAATTTCTCTTCTTTTCCTTTAAAATCTCCATCCGCCACTCTCAAATTCAAGGTATTTCCATCAAATTGCGCGATATTTCCATCATGTCAAAAAAAAAGTTAAATAAAAATCTGTTGGGAATTTGAGATTGAGGAAAATAATAAAAGGTATAATGAGTATGTGATGCAGATTGTAATTACCCAAATTATTTGTCCCAAACCCAAATCTTAGAATACTGATCTATTGTCCGTTCGTTTGATTGTCCATGTATCGTTGTAAACGTCTCCGTGAAAAGGTTGCTGTTATTTCCAAAAAGAATTAGGATTACCGGTTGTGTTACCCACTTTAATATTTCTTAAACTTTATTTTTTTTTGTTTTGATGGTAATATCACTCAATTTTATGGAAATACCTTTTATTTAAGAGTGGTGGAGGTAACATAATCGGCAATCATTTCCGAAAAGTTTTGGTGGAAATAACATCAACCTTTTTATAGAGCTGTGTTGGTGTGCAAATCCGAAGTAAAGCGGGTGGAGTAGTTTTTAATGATGCCTTTAGCCGCGTTCTTAAATGTTATGGTACTAACAATACCCACGGTGAAAAATTTTAACGAAAAATATCTGCATTTGTGCGATTTTTCGTTATTTTACATAATTTTTGTTCTGTATATTTTTATTATTTTATTTTTTTGTATTCTTTTTGAATTGTCAAATAAATACCTTGTGTTACCATATTTTTAGCATATTTTCTTTTTAACTTAAGTACAAACTGAAAAATCTAATTTAACTTAAGTAATAAAAAATACTAAAATAAATCTTAACTAAGATTTTACTTAAGTTAGAACTTAGTTTAGACTGTAAAATCCGCCCTTATACTCAGACAAAATTTAAGACCATTAACTTGCGGGGCTGACGTCCGAAGCCAAACTTTAACTTATTTTTTTTTTATATTTTTAAAAAATTCCAAATATAAAAATTTTCGCAAACTGTTATTTTGGAGGTGATTTTAGAGGGAGTAATATTGCTTAAATACTTTTGAAGATATAAATGTTTATATTTCAAACCTTAAAAGATTTTCTTGACTTTTGAAACTGCATATTTCCGAACTCACGGCAGTTAGAAGTCTTAAATTTTGTCTGAATATAAGTCTAGTAAGTCCCAACAATTTCATGAAATTTTGTTTGCTATGTTGATATATATTAACTCAAAATCAAAAAAATTCTCAGTGAAATAGCTCCCAATGAAACAACGCCCAAACAAAATAAAATATCTCCCAAACCAAAAAAAATTAAATTGTTTCAAGAAAAATTAAATAATTCCCAATAGAAATAAATTCCAAATATTTTGAGGATGTTTATTCTGGCCAGGCGCGGATCCAGGAATTTCATTTGGGGGGGGGGGGAGATTTTTTTGTTATAAAAAAAAAAAAAATTAATGTTTGGTTGGAAAGGAGGGCGGGGGGGGGGGTGTTGTATGAATTTTTGTTAATATTTTTAATAATGAATTACAAATTGAAAACCGAAAAATAAAGATTTTTTCAATTTAAAAATGCTATACTATTTAAATCAGACGTGGATCAAGCTTTTGGATTTGGGAAGCTTTTTTGCTCAACATTTTTTTTACGATTTAATTCTTAAATAAGGCCGTTGATAGTCATGTAAACGGGCCTATTCACAGTTATGACTGACTATGTATGTCATAAACCAATTTTTATGATTGAGCAGTCATAACATCAATAGTTTTCTATACTAACCACCAAAAAACATTCAAAAATTTTAAATTTTATTTGAAAATTTTAAGACCTGCTATAGAGACGATTATAAAATTGACAAATAAAATCTAAAATTTTTGAATTTTGTTGTATGAATATTTGTATAGAATATTGATATAATGACTTTTCAGTCACTAAAACTGGCTTATGACAGTCATATCCACTCACAACTATGAATAGACCCATACAATTTTACACAAAAAGTCTTATTTTTCAACAATTTATTTTCATACTAAAAGTTTCCTTTAAAAATTTTCTCAGATGTTGAAACATTTTTAGTACAGAAAAATTCTTAAATTCTAAAATATTTTTCATTTAGAAAAATAACCCATTTTTAAGATATAAAAATCTGAAGATTTTAAAACCCTTTGATATAAAAATTCTCAGATCGAGGTTTTCTTATAGAAAATGTCTCAGATTTTTAAACTTTATTTTATAGAAATAATCTGAGATTCTGAGAGATTCTTCCTATAATATTTTTTTTCAAATTCTGATAAAATTTTGTTATAAAAAATCTCTGAAATAATTTTCGTTTTAAAGTAATTCTCAGATTCAAAGAAAGTTTTCCTATACAAAAATTCTCAGATCCTAAAACATATTTTGTAAGAGAAAATTGTCAGATACTACAAAAGCATCAGTTTCTAAAACATTTTATAAACAATATTTGATACACTTTTCTAAAAACAAAATCTTAAATTGTATAACATTTTTTAATAGAAAAATTTTACGTTTTTATACCATCTAATGTTTTCTAAAGCAACTTCTTAGATTCTGAAACATTTTTCATATAGAAAAACTATCATTGGACAAGAGAAAAATTTACATATTCAAATTCGCTGACTCTAAAAGTTTTTTTAAACAGAGAAATTCTCATATTCTTAAAAAATTGTTAATAAAAAAATTTAAGATTAACGAAATATATTTCTCCATAGAAAAACTCAGATTCTAAGAGGGTTTTTTTTTTGTAAAAATGTTGTCCGATTCTGTGAATTTTTTGGCAGATTCTGAAACATTTTTCCTAAGAAAAAATTCTGAGTGATTTTTTCTATATTTCCTAAAATTTGAGGTAATTTTTTAATCCAAAAATTCAGAGTCAAATAAGTATCAAAAATTTTTCAATATATAAAGTCTAGAATTCTGAGACATTCTTCTACAACAAATATTTGAGATAATACTTTTTCTTAGGATAATGGCTATGTGTGCTGACGTAAATCATATACACACACATGCCTCTCCTGATTATTGGTTTTACATCCTGGTCATTTTCTTTGTAACTTTGATCCTTTCACTTCCTTTTTCCTTTTCCTTTCCTTTCGTTTCTTTTTTTTTTTGCCTTTCCTTTCCTTTCTTTTTTTTTTTTTTAAATCGGTTCGGGGGGGAGGGAGAAATTCCATTCTTCCAAATCGATCTCATAAATTTTTATAATTTACAATTTACACACCTGTGGAAGATCTACCATTGTTTTAAATTTGTTAAACTGAATTTAAAAAATCTCTTGCAAATATGTTTTGCCTGCGTCGCATTCTACACACCTATATGTATTCAAATCTTTTTAAAAGAACCATCGCATTCCAAAAACATAAATTTTATAAATAAGAAAAGCTGTGAAAGATCAAAGTTCATTTAAGTAGCTTTCACTTTAAATAATTCAATGCGCACGCCCAATTTCTGAGTCCATCAAATTTTCCTTAAGGGCCTTTAGTTAGCCAATACCTCTTAGTTTTCATGATTGTGATCAATAAAAAGTATTGTTTTTAATAACTCGACATTTTTAGCAATTACTCGCGGTGTGTAAGCGTAATATTTTTTACGAATTTAAGTTGACATTTTTGTACTTCTAAATAATAATTTTTTGAATTTATTTAACAAATAATTCCATAATTTCAAAGTGAGCGAATTCTTTTTACAAAATTCACCTTCAAATTTTTGGGAGTTATTTCATTAAAAAAAATGGGGGTTATTGCATAATAAAATAACTCCCAAACTTAAAAATTTTATAACTTAAAAAAAGAAATAAGTCCCGCAGCTTTGGGAGTTATTTCATAATAATAATAATTTTTTGGGACTTTTTTTTTTTCGTGGGACTTATTTAATTGGAAGTTATTTCATGGCGCCAAAAAATATCCCAATTTCATTAAAAATTAAGTGTTTGTGATTGGAAAAAAAACATTGTATTTCTAAAGATTATTTTTAATGTGGATTTATTCCAGACCATGCTTTCTGTTGTCACTTCTACGTCTTCAGTGGAGAAAACTACATTGGATTTAAATTGTTTGATTTTTGTAAGACTATTTTTTCTAAATGTTTTTTCATCAACAGACTTAACTCTGATTGGAATCGAACCCACGTTCATGAAATTTTCCATCAGACAATTTAAATCCAATGTAATTTTCTCCACTGAAGACGTAGAGGTGGCTACAGAAACCATGGTCTGGAATAAATCCACATTAAAAATAATCTTTAGAAATACAATGTTTTTTTCTTCAATCACAAACCCTTAATAACAAACAGAAATGGCATACGCCGATAAAAAACACTAAAACATTAAAAATTATTATTATTTTTTTATACGAACATTTTTCAGAATTTTTTTGAATTTACAAATTTTCAGGCCACTCTTGTTTACTCTAAGGACGACTGAAGGCATATGGAAAACAAGTCATTTTGAAAAGATGCTGATGATAAAGAAAACAATTTTTATTTTCCATTCAGTACGTATGGGCAAAAAGTGTGTAATTGAATTTAAACATTTATACGAAAATAACAAACAATTTAAAATAGTGGATTGAAATGTTCATTCCAAAATAAATACACCATGACCTAGTTTAACATGAAAATTAAAAAAAAAAAAAAACAATATAGAAAATTATTAGCATAAACTCTCTTCATATTTTATTATTCTTTAGCGACTATAAAAAGTAGCCGGGTTCGGGCAACGGGGACAGCACAACGAAAAGTTAACAGTACTGGACAAAGGCATTTAATCGAAACTTATTTTCAAAATATTGTTTTAACTTTTTTACTGGTTCGAAAAAAGGATTACTTGTGATTTGTTATATTTAGGTTTTAAATTGAGAAAATGTGAAAGAAAAACTAAAATTTTTTAAAAATTTAAGACATCCTGGTTCGTTTTTTACTAGTTTCCAGTTATTATTATAATCATCAGAAAAACTTTTAATGTCAAATTTATAATTACATTTTTTTTATCATGTCATATAAGTATCCAGTGTTCTAAAGTATACACATTTCCCCCTATTTTTGTATTTTTTGTGTAAATAATAAAATGCCATAATAAAATAAAAATTAATTGTTAAATTAAGTAAGAATTATATACAAATATTTATAAACACATAGCAGTAAATTTATTCATAAAAATTTTAAATAAAATTAAATTGTTGCTATCAAAAAAGGATATTATAATTTATATATTAAATGTCCTTGCCATAATTTAAGTACTTTCACTCATGGTGGCACTCTTTAAAATATAAAAACAACATAAAAGCAAACAACATCTCTTTGACAACTTAAAATGAAACATATGTTTTTATCGTTGTTTATATACAACAAATGTGTATGTGTATGTATGCTTTATTTTATTTATCTAGGTTTATAAATTTATGACTGTAAGCTTTATACCAGTATGTGTGAATATAAACTTGTGTATGTGTTCAAATTCACATACATGATTTATATAAAATAGAAAAATTTTGTTTACACATAGATTTTTATATTTTAAAAATATATTCTTTGAACTTTTCAACGTATTTAATTTTTTTTTATTTTATTATAGCACTAAATGTAGGGGAGGTGTTTATTAAATTTGTTGTTTGATTTGTTGAATATTGAAATTTTGGTTTCTAAATGATGCTTCAACTTCTCCTTTATTAAATTTGTTGTTTGATTTGTTAAATTTCAAAATTTCGATTCTTAAGGGATTTTTCAACTCTTCATTGGAACCCAGTGCTTTAAAAAATCTTTAAAGAAGTGAAAGTGGCTGTATACTCGTGTGAAAGAAACTTTTATCGAAAAAGCTTTATCAACTGTAAAAATTAATATAACTTTAAAAAATTGTTTTGTGTAAGCCCCAGTATGACTCCAACAAATTTTTTAAGATCACTTTTGAAGCAGAAAACCTCGTACGACCAAAATGACTTTTTTTTGTTTAATAAGCTTCTCAGGCAAAATTATAATAAAATATAAAAAAAATCATTGTGTAAAAAAAAATATTTGCATGTCAGACTTAAACATAAAATAACGAACAGAAGATATAGACCGATTCCAAAAAGATTTTTCAGTTATTTTTAAATGAGATGGCCAAGCAGTTTGATACACGACTTATACACTCAAAAAACCTTGTCAAATTACTAGAAAAAGTCTTGCCTTTTTACCAATATTCGAGAGTTTTCCTTGTTTTTTAACAAACAATTTTCGATCGAAATTTACATTTTTTTATTGTAATTTTACAAATTTTTTCCAAGGTTTTTTCTTACAAAAAAAAATCTAGTAAATTCACGAAAATTCCTTCTAATTTTTATTGCGCCAAAAAAGTTGTAAATTTACAATTTTATTGGTAAAAAACCTTGTAAAATTACAAAATTATTGGTATAAAGCTAGTAAAATTACAAGGAATTCTTGTCAACTAGGAGGTAGCAAAAAAAAAGTTACAAACTTTTCTAGTCATTTTACAAGTTTTTTTTTTTGAGTGCATGGCTCCTACGTCACAGTGACATTCCAGAGAATTGCAAAACCGACGAGCTTGCAAGACTAAAAACAACCTTACTGTAGGCCGTATCGATTTTTAATTTTTTTATTTGTTTGAGCTGAAAGGGGTCCAAAACGTTTCTATTGGAAGTCAAAATGGCTCTATAAAATATTCGTGGTAATGAAAAATTTCCTTACCCTCCCGCATCGCGGTTAAAGTAAAAAACCCCAAAAATAATACACTTCATCTTACTTCTAGAAAACCAAGTTTTTTTTTTGTAGGTGTTATCAATTTGGAAAAATGGGTCTTCCTTGTCTAGACAAGATCACATTCAAAATTATTGCAAACATTTTTTTTCGCGAACTATGGGACTTCTAAGAAACTAAAAATCGTAAAATCGTAACTTCATTAGCGATTTTTCTGAGTTAAGCCACTTTAAAAAAATATACTATGGTGGAAAACCTTCAGCTTATATCTTAAATGCCTCCCCCGAAGTCATATCAAAATCAAAAAATCCTTGGGTACATCTAAAAAAATATTTTTTTTAACATGATAATGTTTTTAGGCTGGTGTCTAATTTTTAAAATAGTTGCAGGACGCCACCTCAGTTTGACTATATAAGCTAACAATTAACGAAAAAGAAAACAAGAATTACTATTTTCATTTTCTTAAAACCAAAAATTTTAATAACTTGGGTTGGTAACTTGGATAATAAATCACCTCGTGGTGAATAAAACCGTTTTTTACCAGCTGGTGAATAAAAAGTAACATAGTTATTTTTCAACAAAAAAAAAAAATTTTTTTTTCATAAATTTTTTTTTCATCAATTTTGTTTCCATCAAAAATTTTTTTTTTTTTCATCAATTTTTTTTTTTAATCAAATTTTTTTTTTTCATACTTTTTTCATATTTTTTTTATCAAATTTTTTTTCATCATTTTTTTTTTTTTCGTCAAATTTTTTTTTCATCAAATCTTTTTTTCATAAAATTTTTTTTTCATCAATTTTTTTTCCATCAAAAATTTTTTTTCTAAATTTTTTTTTTTTTTATTCATCAAACTTTTTTTTTCATCAATTTTTTTTTTCAAAATTTTTTTTTTCCATCAAACTTTTTTTTTCATCAATTTTTTTTTATCAATTTTTTTTTTTATCATTTTTTTTTCATTAATTTTTTTTTTCATCAAATTGTTTTTTTCATCAAATTTGTTTTTTCATCAAATTTTTTTTTTTCATCAATTTTTTTTTTCATTAATTTTTTTTTCAAATTTCTTTTTCATCAAAATTTTTTTTTCATAAAGTTTTTTTTATCATATTTTTTTTCATCAATTTTTTTTATCAAATTTTTTATTATCAATTTTTTTCTACCCAAAAATTTTTTTTCCTTAATTTTTTTTACATCAAAAAATTTTTATTTTTATAAAAAAAATTCATCAAAAACTTTTTTTATCAAAATTTTTTTTCACCAAAAATTTTGGGTTCATTAAATTTTTTTTAACATAAATTTGTTTTTCGTGAAAAAAAATAATTTTTTTTTTACCAAAACTACTTTTTCACCAAGTCTAAGCTTTTCGCATAAAAATTTTTAGTTTGTTTATCAAATGTACATAAAACAAGTGAGAGTGTAACATTCTTTGGTGCCGAATCTTTTATACTCTCCAAAATGTAAAAACACTATTTGTACTTTTTTTTGCACGCACCCAGCAAAAACATGGTAATGAGTTGTGAAAAGTAATCACTACCATGCGCGGGTACAAGGGGGGGGAAAAAGGGGAAATTTCCCCCCCCAGACCAAATTTCGAAAAGAAAAAAAAAAGGAAAAAAAAGAAAAAAAAGAAAAAAGAAAGAAAAGGAAAAGGAAAAGAAGAAAAAAAGAAAGAAGGAAATTATCTAAAAAAAATTTTAAGTCCAAAAATTTTTCATAGAAAAAAATCTGAAAATTTTAAAAGGGAAAATTTTAAAATTTTTTAAGGAAAAAGTGAATCAATCTGAAAATTTTCTGTGAAAAATATCTTGTCAATCTTATTATGAATTTTGGCATAAACAAATTACTTAGAATATGTTTTTTTTGTTTAGAAAAGTGTTTGTCTCCTACATAGCAATAAAAAAATATCTTAAAATCTTAAAAATGTTGATAGTCGAACTTACATTCGTAAAACTATTTTAAAATTTTTTTTTCTAAAGAATAAATTTTTTCTAAAGAAAAAATTCTCAGAATCTGAGACTTTTTTATGTGAAAAAGTTCTCAAAACTTATTTATAGGAAAAAGGTCGCAGAAGAATTTTTCTTTTGGAAAAAAAGTCTCAGAATTTCTGAATTTGAGCTTTATTTTAAGGAAAAGGGTCTCAGAATCAGAGTCTTTTTTAAGAAGAAAAAGGTCTCAAAGTCTGAGACTTTTTATTGTTAAAAAATTGTCTCAGAAGTTTAAACTAACTGAATTGGTAGAAGGTCGCAGAATCTGAGACTTTTTCAACGGGAAGGTCTTAGAATCTAAGACTTTTTTTTAAAGAAATAAGGTCTCAGAGTCGCAGAAAAATGTCTCAGAATCTCAGACTTTTTCTATAGGAAACAGGTCTAAGAATCTTAAACCTTTCTATAGGAAAAATGTCTTAAAGTCTGTGACGTTTTGTATAGGAAAAACATTTCCGAATCTAGGACTTTTTCTATAGGAAAAGTATCTTAGAATCGGAAAAGATTTCAGAATCAGAAAAAGACCTCAGAATCTGTCACTTCTTCTTTAGAGAAAAAGTGCCAGAATTTTAAACTTTTTCTATATAAGAAAAAGCTCTCAGAATCTGAGACTTTTTCTTTAGGAAAAATGTGTGAGAATCTGAGCCTTATTCTTTTGGAATAAGATCTCAGAATTTGAATCTTTTTCTTTAGGAAAAAGGTCTTAGAATCTGAGACTTATTCTATTGGAAAAAGGTCGAAGAATCTAAGACTTTTTCTATAGAAAAAAGGTATCAGAATCTAAAATTTTTTCAGTACGAAACAAATCTAATAATCAGAGACCTCTCTATAGGAAAAATGTATCAGTAATGCTTTAAAATATGAGACTATTTCTATAGTTAAATGTCTCAGAATCTGAGACTTTTTCTGTGGAAAAAATTCCTAGAATCTGAAAATTTTTCTATACGAAAAAAAGTCTCAGATTCTGAGACATTTTTCGTTAAGAAGAAGTCTTATATTCTGAGACATGTTCCCTATTAAAAAAATTTTCACGAAAAATGTCTCAAAATCTGATATTTTCTATGTAGAAAGAATGTCTTCTATTAAATTCTCAGATTTCGACTCTTCTTATGTGTACAAAAAAAAATACAATTTTCTTTTAAAAATCCGAAAATTTTTCTATACGAAAATAGTCTCAGATTCTGAGACATTTAGTCTTATATTCTGAGACATTTTTCCTATAAAAAATAATTTTTTCACGAAAAATGTCTCAACATCTGATGTTTTCTATATAGGGAGAATTTCTTCTATTAAAAAATTCTCTTCTTATGTATACGAAAAATATACAATTTTCTTTTAAAACAAATTAAAAAAAAAATGATCCAAACGAAATATGATCATGAAAAACAAACCTTATTCGGCAAAAACTAATAAATTTGATGATTTTATAAGTTCAAGTTGAAAAAATGCAGAAGGAAAATTGAATTTCTAAAAATTATAGACATTTCTGGTATTTCCCATACCGGTTTCAAACACCCCAGTTAGTGTCATCATCAGTAAGATTTTAAATGTCGGTTTGTCTTGTTAATGAAAACTGTTTTTTATATATGTGAATATTTATAGTTTCTACAGAATAAATTTTGACAGTTTCCAACACTACAATTCTATTTCTAGCAATTTCTAGCTTTCCCATCACTTTTTTTTTTGTAAAAAAAAAGTATCCCTATTTTTTGCTCGTCAACAAAAGAGAATTTATGATTTTTTTTCGAATTAAAAAAAAAATTTCCCCCCCCAAACCCAAAAGCTGTACCCGCCACTGTCACTACCAAGTACATTATTTATAATGAGTACCCATTACCATTAACATTATTTTAAGCCCAAAAGTAACTACTTCTCAGTAATATGTTATAAAAGCACCTCTAAGTAATAATATCTTCTTGCACTTGCAGTTTTTAACCTTTACAATTCAATTAACTTAAAAAGTACTTTAAAACTTAATAAAAATTACGTTTTAGTAAAAACAAGTTAAATTTTAAAAGTTTATTAACTAATTATTTTACTTCTTATTGGTAATGGATTTTTACTCCTTATTTGTAATCCGAGGCAGTAGCTACTTATTTATCTCCATACTCTTCACTAGTTATTTTTGTCTCACGCCCTTGTTAAAATAATTAGTGTTTCATTCAATAAGTAACTACTTATTAACATCTGTTTCGGATTACAAAACCCATTACTAGTAATGCCAATTTTTGCTGGGCACTTACGAAATGTACAGCTCTTTTGGTTTGTTAATGGGGTCCTCGACTGATATTTCAATTCGTTTTGCATGGAATAGCAAGGTAATATAACATCATTTTTTTTTTTTTAAAACTTTGCTTTGGCAAGTACACCCAAATCTTCCGCAAAACATTATCATGATTTAATGTTTTGGGCAAGAGTACAAAATTCGCAGGAATTTTTTTCAGAATGTTTTTCTTTCTTTATCACGGAGATATCGATCGAAGCAACTATTGCATTTTAGGCCCATAATATTTTCAATAAGAAAACAGAAAGATTTATTTATTGTTTTTTCAGTTAGTACAGATCGAACACGGGCTTTTATTCTATTTGTTGTATGGGTTCAAGTTGAAAAAGTTTTTTTTTTTTTAATTTAGCGTACGGCATAAAATATGGAGTTTCAGTGTATTCAAAAATCTTTACTTGGGTTAACATTTTAGAAGGCATTTTAATTAATAAAATACATACACAAAAGTGCATAAAATTCGGGGTTTGATTGCCAATTTTTTTTAAAACTTATTTTTTGTATTTTGGATTTTTGTATTTTGGAGAACAGTGCAAATATATTTTCATAGGAAAACTGACCAAGTGTAAAGAGTATGACAACATCGAAAAAAAAAAACTTAAAACGTCAAAAAATATACGTGTGTTATCGATAATTTTGCAGTGACTGTCAAAAAATATATAAAAATTTTCAACTTAAAATAGACATTTCCAGAATAAAATGTTAACAGTGTTGCCAATTTTATTAGTTTTTGCTCGAATGAAGTTTTTTGGGCGAGTTATTTTGAAAATAAAAGTTGGCAATATTGTTTTTTTTTTTTGGTTTTGTTTTTATTTTATTTTATTGTTTTTTTATTTTTCTTGTTTTTTCTCGCATTTGTTGTTTCATTCGATCAATCCTAAAAAAATCCAATACAGAAACTAACAAGTATCATACCACCTTTACTGAATAGCCAAATCATTAAAAATTATCAAATGTGCACCGTTGCGTATGATTGTTATTTAAAGGCAATTACGAAATTAATCATACGCCTTGCCTTACACAGTTTTTTTCACAGAAAATGATAAAATAACAATATAAACAGTTACTCATGCGTTATTTCATCACAAAAAAATTAATCCTAATCTATGGTGTAAAATTCACAAAAAATTTATATTTTTTTTTTTTGTTTTATTTGCATTTTTGATTTTCTCTATCTTACACAATTAATTTTTCTGAATGCAAAACCCTCTATCTTTTCAAATAATTAATTTATAAATATGTTTTTGTATAATTTTTGTAATTTTATCTTGCAATACATGTTTTCATATTAATTTTTGCATGCTGAACATGAATTTGTCAACAAAATTCCAAAACCACGATTTGGGTCCACTGATGCTACCAATTTTTGCTGAAAATTCTGGCTTGACTTTTTGAAAAATATGGCTCAAAATTTGGATGTCTGGTGTAGATTATGAAACAAAAATCTTAATCTTTAAAATCGCGATGCTGATCAGCATCTGTAGACCAAAATCACGTTTATAATTTTTTGACTATTTTTTACATAACATACTCAATAGTTTACCATATTTTGAGATGAATTTGGTAAAAAAATTATTTTTGTTTTAAAAATCAGCACCAGTGGACCAAAACCACGATTTCGGAATTTTTTTAAGCCGTTTTCATTTATAAATCACGTTTAAAATTTACCGATCATAATAATTCATTTTTATTAAAATGCAAAACCCTCTATCTGATCATTTTAGTTTTTGTACTTAAAATATTTTTTAGAAACAAAACCCACTATCTATCATAAACCCCCCAATAAAGGAAAATTTTAAAAACGAATTATGTGTAAAATTCATTAGTTGATATAAAAAAGTATAATAAAATATCGAATTTTAATTACTCTATCAATACGCGAAATAAACAGTTTTTTGGCTCTCCTGAAAAACTGTGTTTTTTAGATAGAGGGTTTTGAATATAGGCCCTCAATATATTTTTGTTAGTCGGGTAGACAAACAGTTTCTATGTGGTTTTAAACTCTTGAAACTTTTTCTTATTTATCATATATGAGGCATTCCACACCAAATGTCCAGCGAAAAAAAACACGTGTACCATAAGCTTTTGAATAGCTTGTACGGATAGCCCTATATGGAACTTAGAAAATTGCGTTTTCGGTTTTTCAATTTTTCAAAAACTGGGCTTAGGAGGCGTGGTCAAATATTGGAAAAATGGTCAAATTTGTGGCGAGTTGCCTTGATTAAATATTTATCACATTAACACGGAATGCACCACAACCTTAAAATTTTACATTCTTATATAGTTTCGTATGGGCTATCGAATAAATTTTTTTTCCTTGAAAAATTTTCAGAACCCGTTCTGAAATTTTCCATTTTTTAAAAAAGTCAATTTATCAAAAATCCGGCCACTTTTTTTTAATTTTTTTTTTAAAGTTTAGATGTTTGTCCATCCACAAAAAAAAAAATCAGAAATGTATTTTTCGTTTTTTTCGAGAAAATTGCATTTGAATTTTAAATTTCATAACAATTTTCTAATTTGCTTGTATTTTCTTGTTTTATTGTTGCGAATGAGTAATATTAATTGCATGAATATTACTCATTCGACACGTTAAAACAAAAAAATACAAGCAAATTACAAAATTGTTATGAAATTTAAAATTCAAATGCGATTTTCTCGAAAAAAACGAAAAATACATTTCTGATTTTTTTTTGTGTGGATGGACAAACATCTAATCTTAAAAAAAAAAATTTAAAAAAAAAAGTGGCCGGATTTTTGATAAATTGACTTTTTTAACAAATGGAAAATTTCAGAACGGGTTCTGAAAATTTTCTAAAGAAAAAATTTTTATTCGATAGCCCATACAAAACTATATAAGAATGTAAATTTTTAAGATTGTGGTGCATTCCGTTTTAATGTGATAAATATTTAATCAAGGCAACTCGCCTCAAATTTGACCATATTTACAATATTTGACCATGCCTTCTAAGCCCAGTTTTTGAAAATTAGAAAAACCAAAAATCAAAATTTTCTTAGTTCCATATAGGGCTATCCAAACAACCTATTCAGAAATTTACGGGATATATGTTTTCTGTAGCGGGACATTTGGTGTGGAATGCCTCATATGTATTATCAAGTAAAGATTAGGTAAATAAAATTCGATCCATTCCAACAAAAAAAAAAGAAACAAAATCATTTCCGTTTTTTTTTTATTTTTCATATTTGCTAACATAAATTTTTTATTATTTTTCATACATATTTGAGTGACATTTTTGATGACATGAATTTGTTGTCATCACTCTTACGGTTGCTAGAAGTTAAACTTTACATTGACAACTAACTAAAGGCACCTGTCACCGTGCTCTAACACACATATAGGCATATTAAGCCACACATACACAGAGAAATATAAGTACTTGTAAGTTAAAAGCATCAAAAATACTACTATCTATATTGAATATAAATATGTGTGTGTGTGTGTGTGTAAGTAAATATATGTATTTGTAAACAAATAAGTAAAAAATATGAATATAAGCCATAAACATTTCATAGCTTAAGCACACATACATAAATAAAAGTTTTTTTTTTTGTTTGTATTGAATTTACATGTTTTTGTGTGTTTGTGCGTATGAGAGGATGTAGTAGTGTTGTATATCCTCTTAGCGGTTTTTGGGAAATGTCAAGTATTTATCCCTTATGATTTTACGGAATCATGTAGGAAAATATGTAAGTTTGTGTATGTGTATGTCCTACTGGTACCTTAACTTTATGGCATACATTTTTTTTGTTATTCTTATGTATGTGTAAAAATATGTGTCGTTTTAACAAGATTACAAGTAACTATGAATAAAAACATTTACAGTAACACTTATACATATATGCATGTGTATAAACACATGTATGTATGAATTTTTCTAAAGAAACTGTTTTATATTATGTATACGCATTGCGTTATCACGTAGATGATATGCTTATGGATGATTTAACTCCCTTAAGACTTTTAACCGATTAAATATAGGCATGAGGACGATAGATATACACCCAGCAAAAGTTAACTTATAAAAAGAATTGACAACTCAAAAGAGAACGGGAAAAGCGTTTATGTTCAGAACAAAATTAGATTTTCCTAAAAAAAAAAAAAATAACTGCTGGAGAGATTTGTCAGTTTATTACAGTTATTATAAATAGCCTATCATTTCAATGCAAAAGACATATTTTAAACTTTTCCCAAATTCCAAATTTTCATAACATCTTACCAAAAAACCCAATTGTTTTGCTGGGTTGTTTATGTTTCCATGTATGTACTTTGTTATAAGTAAGTTTGTATTATTTAAGATTATATTTACAATAATAAAAAAATATGATACATGAACCACCTATTTTATGATAAGGATATGAGCACAACAACAGCAACAACATTAGAAAAGTGTCAAAGATAATGCTAACAACAACAAAAAGTAATATAAATTGTTTTTTATTAAATTATTATTAATACATATTCTTATTGAACAGTCTTAAGGTATAAAATATTTTATGATATTAACCTGTATAATGAATTTTATTTACCCTTCCTTTCCATTCACTTAATACAATTGATACAAATAGAAGTTAATTTTTTTATTGAAAATAGTTCAATAAAAAAATTTTTCAATTTATTAAATTGGTAAGAACATAACATAACATTTGTATTTTATATTTTTTTATTAACGTTAAACATTCGAAATATTTCAAAATGGAAAAAAGTTTGATTAAACAGAAAACTTTTTCTGAATTATGTTTATAATACAACTTGCCCCAGAATATATTTTTTAATTAAACTGTGCAAACACGAAATTGAATTTCAAATAAGACCAAGAAAGAATAATACCATTAGCCGAAAATCTCGAACGAATATGAAATTTCCTCCCACAAACTGAATTCGAAAATAAAGGAAAAAAATACTCTTTAAGTAGGTTTATTCTAGCTCGAGGTTTCCCTTTACTTATTAAAACTATAATATTTATATATCGCTCCTTTACTTGTATAGTGTCATAACTCAAAATATTTCATTTTGCAGAAAACACGTTTTACGTTTGGTTTTTAATTGAAAAAGGCCGGTACATTGAAACTGTAATAATGGCGTGTACTCTTCTCAAACGGTGAGTTCAAAAGATATTAATACGAATTTTTGACACAATATAAAGTATGATATAACGAATAATTCTGCATCATTAACTCAAAAAAGGCATTTTTTGAGTTATGACACTATACAAGTAAAGGAGCGATATAATTTTGTGAGGATGTTTATTCTGGCTCGAGGTCATTATTTTCTTTACTAATTAAAACCATGATATTCTCATAGTATAATTTTCAAGAAAATTATTTTTTTGTTTTAAATTTATTTATGTTGGTCATTTTTGCAAGACTTAATCGACACGTGTTTCGGAATTTGTCAAGATTCCATTGTCAAGATTATTTAGCAAAAATAGAAACGATATACTACAAAGTAGCAAACGAGTCTAATGACAAATCATTTTTGCACAAACTAAAACATTAACACATATTCGACTCTATCCACAATGTGAATTAGAAAGACGAAGAAATTGTACTATGCTAGTAAGTAACAATTGTCAATAACCAACAAAAATATTTAAAACATTTTACATACGATAGTCCATTGGACTACAACAATATGTTTTTTGTTGCTGTGAATGAAATTATACCATTATTAGGGCTATTCATCACTATGGCGTGCCAACCATTATGTTCAAATTCTGATTAATTTTTATTAATAAATAAAAATTGTTTTATTCGACCTTTAAAATATTATATTTTGTGAGGATGTTTATTCTGGCTCGAGGTCATTATTTTCTTTACTAACTAAAACCATGATATTCTCATAGTATAATTTTCAAGAAAATTATTTTTTTGTTTTAAATTTATTTATGTTGGTCATTTTTGCAAGACTTAATCGACACGTGTTTCGGAATTTGTCAAGATTCCATTGTCAAGATTATTTAGCAAAAATAGAAACGATATACTACAAAGTAGCAAACGAGTCTAATGACAAATCATTTTTGCACAAACTAAAACATTAATACATATTCGACTCTATCCACAATGTGAATTAGAAAGACGAAGAAATTGTACTATGCTAGTAAATAACAATTGTCAATAACCAACAAAAATATTTAAAACATTTTACATACGATAGTCCATTGGACTACAACAATATGTTTTTTGTTGCTGTGAATGAAATTATACCATTATTAGGGCTATTCATCACTATGGCGTGCCAACCATTATGTTCAAATTCTGATTAATTTTTATTAATAAATAAAAATTGTTTTATTCGACCTTTAAAATATTATATTTTGTGAGGATGTTTATTCTGGCTCGAGGTCATTATTTTCTTTACTAATTAAAACCATGATATTCTCATAGTATAATTTTCAAGAAAATTATTTTTTTGTTTTAAATTTATTTATGTTGGTCATTTTTGCAAGATTTAATCGACACGTGTTTCGGAATTTGTCAAGATTCCATTGTCAAGATTATTTAGCAAAAATAGAAACGATATACTACAAAGTAGCAAACGAGTCTAATGACAAATCATTTTTGCACAAACTAAAACATTAATACATATTCGACTCTATCCACAATGTGAATTAGAAAGACGAAGAAATTGTACTATGCTAGTAAGTAACAATTGTCAATAACCAACAAAAATATTTAAAACATTTTACATACGATAGTCCATTGGACTACAACAATATGTTTTTTGTTGCTGTGAATGAAATTATACCATTATTAGGGCTATTCATCACTATGGCGTGCCAACCATTATGTTCAAATTCTGATTAATTTTTATTAATAAATAAAAATTGTTTTATTCGACCTTTAAAATATTATATTTTGTGAGGATGTTTATTCTGGCTCGAGGTCATTATTTTCTTTACTAATTAAAACCATGATATTCTCATAGTATAATTTTCAAGAAAATTATTTTTTTGTTTTAAATTTATTTATGTTGGTCATTTTTGCAAGACTTAATCGACACGTGTTTCGGAATTTGTCAAGATTCCATTGTCAAGATTATTTAGCAAAAATAGAAACGATATACTACAAAGTAGCAAACGAGTCTAATGACAAATCATTTTTGCACAAACTAAAACATTAATACATATTCGACTTTATTAATAAAAATTAATCAGAATTTGAACATAATGGTTGGCACGCCATAGTGATGAATAGCCCTAATAATGGTATAATTTCATTCACAGCAACAAAAAACATATTGTTGTAGTCCAATGGACTATCGTATGTAAAATGTTTTAAATATTTTTGTTGGTTACCCGAGTAAAAAAGATTATATATGTTTATATTTAATTATATAAAGACATCATATATATTCATATAGAATTTGATGCGAAAAATGAGTCGATAAAACCATATAAAGTTGCATTAAATTTGATATAATTTGATGTGATTTTAATATAATTTTATATGATTTGATGCGAAAATTGGCCCCTTTTTTAGAAAAATTTATGCAATTATATATCCTTATATATATATAAAAATGACATGTTGGTTTGTTTGTTTGTTTGTTTGTTTGTTTGTTTGTTTGTTTGTTTGTTTGTTTGTGTCGCTTTCAGAAGAAAACTACTGAACCGATTGAAATGAAATTTGGCATATAGATAGAGAATTTTCTGGAATGAAAAATGCGACCAATGGCGTCTCGATTGGATGCCCCGCCCCCTTTTACGCCCACTTTTTGTGAATTTCAGATTTTTCAATATATTTGGTTGTTTGTTACTGTATTTGGATGTTTGTTACATATTAGCATGAAATTTGGTATACTAATATGGTGTTTTTTGTAAGGAAATCCCGCGTTTTGATTGGAAGCCACGCCTCATTTTACGCCCACTTTTTGTAAATATAATATCCTCATAAAGGGGCGTGGCATCCTTTGGTTTTTCTTTCTATCTGGTTCATAACCACGGATAAACGGCTAAACCGATTCACATGAATTTTTAACCACAGATAGTACTAACTGAGGCGGGAACTATAGGTCAAAAGAGAAACCGATCGGCCAAGTGGGCGTAAAATGCCACGCCCCTTTGTATTACATTGAACGTTATTTCTGCCTTTTCAGCAATTACGTTTAAACGGCTGAACCAATTTAAAAGAAATTTTCACCACATATAGTACTAATCCAAACGGGAAATATAGTTCATAATAGGACGGGGACAGACAAAGGGGTGGAAATGCCACGCCCATTTGTATTACATGGAAAGTTATTTCTACCTGTTCCGTAATCACGTTTAAACGTGAAAATTTAATGAAAATTTCACCACACATAGTACTAACCCAGGCGGTCACTATAGGGTATATTAGAAGGGTGCTCTGACGGATGGGCGTATAAGTCCACTCCCCTTTGTTCTACATTGAAAGTTATTTCTGCATATTCCGTAATCTCTCTTAAACGTCTGAACAGATTTCATTGAAATTTTTAACACAGATAGTACTAACCGAAGCGGGAACAATATGCCATTTCAGCACGTGATTGGGCAAAGGCGTTGTACTTATTCAAAATTACTATTGCTGCTATAAGAAAGCGCGTTTTGACAAAGAGGCATTAGTTGCAACGCTTCTTTGTACTACAGGGGTAATTCATGAATAGTAGTGTCAGTAATAACGAAGTCGTTATTAACAGATGGCAATCTTTTTTTTGGAAAAAAGTATTTGGGAACGATTTGGGAATAACGAAAAATAAACATTAAAAAATTTTAAAATTATGAATGAAAATTATTGTTGTGTCACTTGAAAATAAAAAAATACATAATAAAAAAAAGAAATGAATATAATTAAATCAAAACAACCAGCAAAATTAAACGAGAAATAAAAGGTAAACAAAATTTCCAGCTTTCCCAGATACCATTTGTAAAACTAACACCACCTTTAAACGTCAAAAAGAATTGACTCTTGCATAGTCTTTATATATTTAAGTTTTTGTTGTACTATACTAAAAGTTGTTTCTGTCAGTTCCGCAATGACGCATCAACGGCTGAACCAATTAACACAAAATTTTTGCAACAAATAGTAAACGAGGCGGGAATTATAGGACATAAAATGAGCGATCAGACAAAGAGGCATTAAATGGCACCCCTGTTAAACTTATTGCACGTTCTTTTCGCCATTTTCACAATCACGCTTTTTCGGCTAAACTGGTTTAGAAGAAATTTCCATACACAGATAGTACTAACCGAGGCGGGAACTATAGGCCGTAAATGAGTGCGATTTGACAAAGAGGAGTAAAATCCCACGCTCTTTTGTATTACATTGAAAGTTATTTCTGCCTGTTCCATAATCATGCTTAAACGCCTTAACCGATTTTAATGGAATATTCATCACATATAGTACTTCCGAAGCGGGAACTATAAACCATAATAGATCGTGAGGCGTAAGCTGCCACGCCCCTTTGCACCACACTAAAAGTTTTTTCTGTCTATTCCGTAATAACGCTTAAGCGCCTAAACTGATTTTAACAAAACTTCCACAACATATAGTACTAACAGAGGCGGTAACAGTATGCCATATTAGTGCGTGATAGGGCAAAGGCGTTGTAGAATGCTGCACCCCCTTGCACTATTTGAAAATAATTTTTGACAGTTCCGCAATCACGCAAAAATGGCTGAGCCGATTTTTACAACTGACTAACCGATGCGGGGACATATCAGCATGCGATTGAACAAAGAGACGTAAATTACCACACGCCTCTGTAATATATTGAAAGTTTTTTCTGCCTATTGGGTGATCACGCTTAAAAGTCGAGTACTAACCGAGGCGGGAACAATGGGCCATATCAGCGCGCGATCGGACAGAGGTGTTGTAAAATGATGCGAAATTTTAAATTTCACCAAATGTAGTGCTAACCGAGGATGGAACCATAGGGCATTACTAACTATCATTCATTGTATAATATTTTTTCAACCCGGGCAACGCCGGGTGCACAACAGCTAGTAATTAAATAAAAAAAATCCAAAAAAAAACCCAAAAAAAAATTATATTAAATTATATATAAAGAACTTAGATTTTTTTTCATAAATTTTGCATTATATATAATAACATATAAAATTTTTAAAACAAATGTTTAAGGTTTAGGTTTGGAACTTAAAAAAAAAATCTGGACTTAGAAAAATTTTCAAAAGTTATATCAAATTATATATAAAGGACTTAGATTTTTTTTAATTTTACTCATATAAGATTACATATGATTCAAAAAAAAGTTGCATAAAGTTTTATATAAAATGTCTTCAAATATTTTGTTATATTAAATTATATAAAAAAACAGACAGAATTTTATATTTCATATGTAATTATATAAACTAACTTTAATCATATGTTATTATGTATAACTTAACATTTTCTTTTATATAATTTTATATAAGAAAAAAATACGAAGTGCAAATATATATAATCTTATATGATAGCAAAACAATTTACGTATAAATTTATCAAATAATATATGTTTATATAAAAATAAGTAAAATTATATATAATCTTTTTTACTCGGGTATTGACAATTGTTACTTACTAGCATAGTACAATTTCTTCGTCTTTCTAATTCACATTGTGGATAGAGTCGAATATGTATTAATGTTTTAGTTTGTGCAAAAATGATTTGTCATTGACTCGTTTGCTACTTTGTAGTATATCGTTTCTATTTTTGCTAAATAATCTTGACAATGGAATCTTGACAAATTCCGAAACACGTGTCGATTAAGTCTTGCAAAAATGACCAACATAAATAAATTTAAAACAAAAAAATTATTTTCTTGAAAATTATACTATGAGAATATCATGGTTTTAATTAGTAAAGAAAATAATGACCTCGAGCCAGAATAAACATCCTCACAAAATATAATATTTTAAAGGTCGAATAAAACAATTTTTATTTATTAATAAAAATTAATCAGAATTTGGAGCGATATAATAATTTTTTAAAACATTATTTTTTTGTTTTAAATTTATTTTTGTTGCTCATTTTTGCAAGACTAATTGTAAGCTCACTAGTGTTTCGGAGTTTGTCAGATCCTATTGCCAAGACCATTTATCAAATTTAAAACCATATAATACACTGGAAATCAAATGACAAATTTCTAATGTACAAACAAAAATATTAATAAATTTTCAATAGCCTTAAAAATAGAATTTAAGGTAATAGCAAAAAAACGATGCTCTGAGAGCTGATGATCAGAAAAATAATTTAAAAAATTTTGAGTTTTTCTTTGACATCCTACAATCGGTTAAAGTTCGCCATAGTAGTGTATTTTGCCAAAAAAAAAACTTTTTTGTTTTGGACGTAATTGGTGTCACGACTGAAAGTACCCTTTTGCACTTGCTTGAGTAACATTTGCGTTAATATGAAAATGTAGAGTTTAGTATATTAGCCAAAAACTTATTTTTATACCCTCCACTTAGTGATAGAGGGTATATATAAGTTTGTCATTCCGTTTGTAACTCATCGAAATATCGGTCTGGGACCCCATAAAGTATATATATTCATGATGCCCGATCGATTTTAAGACATTCTAGCGATGTCCGTCTGTCCGTCTGTCCGTCTGTCCGTCTGTCCGTCTGTCCGTATGTCCGTCTGTCCGTCTGTCCGTCTGTCCGTCTGTCCGTCTGTCCGTCTGTCTGTGGAAAATGCTCTCGCGGACAAAATATTGCACAGAGATGACTGAAACTTAACATATATATTGGAAGTTCTCCCGAGAAGTTTGGTATTGCATTTGAGCGATATCGGTTCAGCGGTTCAAAAGTTATGAACGAAAATGTAAGCACACCTCAAAAATTTCAGTACATTTAACATAACCTAAAAATACAAAATGCTTTAATTCGGCTTCTGGTTGACATATGTGAACATAATTGAACACCAAATGGTATTTAAACAAGTACGAACATATTTTTTGACAAAAAAATAAAAAAATCGCGGATTTTTTTTTACCAAAATTTTTTTCGCGGAAATTTTTTTTTTTTCAAAAGTAATTTCCTTTTAAATAAAGTTTTTTGCAGTAATCTTTTGAAATTGTGGAGGGTATCACTACATTCGGCAAGGCCGAATTTAACTTTTTTACTTGTTTTTTATTAAAATGCACCAAAAAAATATTCCCCAAAAAGTTTTTAAAAAATTTTTTTTTAATAAACTTCACATTTCGCGAATTTTGACACCAATAGCGTTAAAAACAAAAAAATATATTTTTTTTTACAAAATACACTACGATTGCGAACTTTAACCAGCTGTAGGTAGACAAAGATAGACTAGTACCAAGCGAAATTCCGAAAAGAGGTTATTTTAGGTAAAGGCTAATATTTAACTCTTCCATCATTAAGAAAAAGAAGCAGAAAATTGTACAAAAACTTTGTTTGGTATAGAATGTCAAACAACCACACAGAAAATTATATCGTATATTTTGTTATAATTAAAATTTTAATTGTTTTTAATTTAATATGAAATAAATTTTAAATTAATATAATTAACTACTTAGTTAACTTTTTAACTTTTTTTTATTAATTAAAGGTTTAATTATTTTTCTAACTTTTTTTTTAATTAAATTTTTAATTTATATAATTAAATTTTTATTATTTTTTTTTTAATTTTAATAATTTTTTAATTTATAGTATCAAGTTTGTAATTAACTAAATAGCCATTCATTTTTAATTAACGACATACAAATATTTTTAATTTATATGCGCATTTTAGTGATTGGTACGGATTTAATTAATTTTTTAATAAAATCTACGAATTTTTTAATTAATTTTTTTTTTTCTGTGCAACAAAAAACATAAATAAATTTAAAACAGAAAACCAGAAAAACAGTTTTCTTGAAAATTAATTTATGACAATATCATGGTTTTAATTAGAAAATTAAAAATAAACTCGAGCTAGAATAAACCTAATCAATAGGGATGAGATTTCCATGGAAATGCATGTAATTCATCACTATGGCGTGCCAACCATTATGTTCAAATTCTGATTAATTTTTATTAAACAATAAAAATTGTTTTATTTGACCTTTAAAATATTATATTTTGAGGATGTTAATTCTGGCTCGAGGTCATTAATTTCTTATGTAATATTTTAAAGGTTAAATATAATATTTTAAAGGTCGAATAAAACAATTTTTATTGTTTAATAAAAATTAATCAGAATTTGGACATAATGGTTGGGACGCCATAGTGATGAATAACCCTAATGTGGTATTATTACACTCACAACAACAAAAACATATTGTTGTAGTCCAATGGACTGTCATATATAAAAATGTTTTAAATATTTTTGTTGGTTATTGACAATCGTTGCCTTACTAGTATTTGCACACATTTTATTTTTAGTGCATATTTTTATTTTTTTTAATTCATATTTTGAATTTTTTAGCACATATTTTAAGCGCATATTTTCGATTTTTTAGTGCATAAAATTTTCATCCCTACTTATCAAAATATAATATATTATAGGTCAAATGAAACATTTTAATATATGGAAGGAATAAAAAAAACTGTCAATCAAGCCGTGTAACCGAGTAATATCTTATACACGCCAAAAATTACGTAGTTAAATTCCAGTGAATATTCACTCAAAACAAAGGAAATTTATTTAAAAACTATTTCACTGATTTTTCTTTTAAAACAAAATCATTTACAGTCAATTTTTAATGTTAAATTAATGACAAACAAAAACACTTAAAAACTAATGAATATTCTGTTATTTTGTATTGACAAACATTAGAACTATAAAATAATTTTTTTACTGCCAAAATTGAATGTAACGTAAAATTCGTTTTTAAGACAGTATTTTTTTAACTACAGAAGTAGTATGAAAAAGAAATCTTTAATAAAATAAGTGTTTTTTCTTTTAAAATAACATTACTGATTACTGTTTTAAATCAACTACAAACAGTTAATGACGCAATTTTTTTAATGTACAAAAAAAGCCGCAAGAAATAAGTTTTTCAGAAGTTGGTTTAGTTCTTGAAAGGAATACTTTTTTACACTGGTTCGATTTTGCATATTTCCGATATTACACAGCCCATCTTCTTGTAAATCATAAATCAAGCGGCCTGAAAAGTAATCAAAACCGAAAACCGGTTAAACGGCATACAGATGATACTATTTTCGCTATCACTTATAGATTTTGTTATTATTGGGCTATGACTAGTGTTTGGGAATTCCCGGAGTTTTATTTCCTGGGAAACGGGAAAAAAATTATTTATTTTCCCGGGAATCCCGGGAAATTTTTATTATCAATGTAAATCAGTAAAAACATTAAAATTTTACCAAGATTTTATTTAAAACAGTTTTATTAGAGATAAACAATATGAGTACCACATATTCAGCATGTGTAAAACTAATTAAAACATAAAAAATAAATTAAAATATAAAAGTGAAAAAATCTGAAATACAATAAAATCGCAAAAAATATAAACAACGTCATTCGAGAAAAAAATATTAAAGTTAGCAGCACTATTAACATTTTGTTCGGGAAATGTCAATTTTAAGTTCAAAATTTTTATATTTTTTGACAGTCTCAGCAACGCATTTGAAAACGCGGATTTTGAGCTGCTTTTTTTGCAGAGCAAAAACGGCTGAATATATCGCAAATCTGATATCACCAATCGATTCTACAGCAAAAAATAATACAACGGCCATTTTTAGAACTCTTAAAAAAAGTTCCAAAAACCCACCACAGAGGGCGGAAATATAAGATTTTTCCATTTTATTTCTTAATTAATTTTTTAAATATGCACGATTAAAGGGCATTTTCAGCTTAACAAAATGGTACCAAAATTTCCGTTCTATCACAACCCGTTAAAAAGTTATAAGCTCTCAAAAATGGCCAAAAACACGTTTTTTGAGAACTTGACCTCAATTTTCTCGAAAACACAACGTGATAAAAAAATTTGAAACCCATATTTAGAATCACCATCGAAATGTTAATCGAAAATGAAATGTACGATCTTAGAACATCATCCAAAAATATCACAAAAAATGCTCCCAATAATGCAGCAAAATGCGTTTTTTTGTAAATTTTACCTCAATTTTCTCAAAAACCTGACATTAGGGAAAACTTTGGAAACCAGATTTGGAATCAGCATTAAAAGGTAAATCGAAAATGAGTGGCCAGACCGCTGAGCCATCCAAAAAATTTTCAAATTTAGGTCAGTGTTTTATAATTTTGCCATTAGAAAAAAAACTTTGAAGCTTTATAACTTGTTAATGGGTTGTGATAGAAAGGTGCTTTTTGTACCAATTTTCTTAGCAAAAACTGCCTCTTAATCGTGCACGATTAAAAAAATAATTTAAATTTTTTTAAAAAAAAAAATCGATTTTTCCTCCCCCTGCTGTGGGTTATTGGAACTTTTTTTAAGAGTTCAAAAAACTGCTATTGTATTCATTTTTGCTCTAGAACCAACTGGTGAAATCAGATTTTTCGAAAAATATGCACTTAAAATTTAAAAACATGTATTAAAAATGAATTGCTTTTACTAAAAAAGATCTTTGTTAACATAAATTAGATTTTTTCTAATTCTCAGCTTTTAATTGAAAAATATTTTTTTAATGACACATTTTGTGAAAAAAAATTTTAAATGATCAAATTTTCTTTAGAAGTCAAAAAATATTTCTGGAACAAATTTAATAAACAAACAAGTATTAAGTTTAAAATCGACTTGGACTTAAAAAAATGTTTACTAAAAATATTAAATTTCAAGTCAAATACTTCTTTAGTAATTTTTGAAAAAAAAAAAATATATTTTTTGGGTGTAAAATTTTTTTGAGTTTAAAAAATATTTGAGTCAGAAAAATTCTTAGTAAAATATTTTTGTGGCCAAAAAATCGATACTAAAACGTGTTAAGCGTTTTGTCCAACACGTGAATTTGGGATAAATCAACATTAGTTTCACAGATTTGTTCATAACTTCTTAACTACTTGCAAATTTCTCTAAAATTCAATACCAGTTCCTGTATAGGCTTTTCTGAGTCCATTTTTCTGTAAGATATTTTTAAATCTAAAGCTTTATTTAAGAATCTAAATTTTTTTTAAAAACAAATTTCTATAAAAACTGTCTCAGAATATCATTTCTATCAGAAAATAATATTTTTTACAAGAAATGGTGGATCGGTTTTAGATTATGTTTGTTAGATTAAATTTTTGAAATGATTTTCTTAAAAATGTTAATGAAAATTAAAAAAAGTGCAATTTATATGAAAATATGCAAAAATATGCATTTAAACTAAAATATGCAAAAATATGCAACTACAAATCGATGCCATTTTACTGCAAATTTATTGATTCGGATAGATATTTAATTTATGTTATGTTTAGAGTGCGGAGTAAAAATATGCATTTTCATAAAAGTACTTGCCCTAGTAATTACACTTTAACGTAAAAAAATAATAAAAATTAAATAAAAATAAACGTTTTTTATGTAAAATGGTTTACTTTATAAAAATCCCGGATTTCGCGGGAAAAATTAAAAAAAATCCGGGGAATTCCCGTCAGAGATTTCCCGGGAATTCGCGAGAAATTCGACACGGGAATTCCCGGACCCCAAACACTAGCTATGACTTTATTGTTAAAATATAATGAATTCTAATTAGTTTTTAACCTCTAGAATAAAACCCGAAAAAACCGGTTGAACCGTTTTTTTTTTACCAAACCCGAAACCGGAAACCAATTTTTGAAAAATAAACTTTTTCTAATAGAAGAATAAAAAAAACTGTTATTTTAATTACTCTGGAGGCCTGTCTGCTGTCCTTATGTTGTCTATCCTCCTATTTTAGCAAACTTTGATCGGCACTTTTAAACAAGAGAGTAGTCAATTTTGAAAGCTAATATTGCACGTGGTTTACTGTGCTTTTCTTGATAACCTACACTCAAAAATGCCTGCGAATTTTGTACTCTTGCCCAAAACATTAAATCATGATAATGTTTTGCGGAAGATTTGGGTGTACTTGCCAAAGCAAAGCTTTTTTAGAAAAAATAGTGTTATATTACTTTGCTACTCCATGCAAAACGAATTCAAATATCAGTCGAGGACCCCATAAAAAAACCAAAAGAGCTGTACATTTCGTAAGTGAGCGCAAAAAGTGTTTTTACATTTTGGAGAGTATAAAATTTGGGCACCAAAGAATATAACACTCTCACTTGTTATTAAATTTACATTTGATAAACATGTACATTTGATAAACAAATGGAAAATTTTTATGCTTGGTGAAAAAGTAGTTTTGGTAAAAAAAATGTTTTTTTTTACGAAAAACAAAATTATGTTAAAAAAAATTTAATGAATCCAAAATTTTTGGTGAAAAAAATAAGTAATGAAATAAAAAATTTAAAAAAAAAAGATTTTTGGTGAAAAAAAAAATTTTTGATGAAAAAAAAAATTGATGAAAAAAATTAATGAAACAAAAATTTTGATGCAAAAAAAAATAATTTGATGAAAAAAAATTTGATGAAAACAAAATTAATGAAAAAAAAAATTGATAAAAAAAATATGAAAAAAAGTTTCATAAAAAAAAAAAATTTTGAAAAAAAAAAAAAAAAAAACTTGATGAAAAAAAAGTTTGATGGAAAACAAAATTGATAAAATTTTTTTTTTTTTTTTGAAAAATAAAGATGTTAAATAATGATGTTTTTATTCACCAGATGGTGAAAAACGGGTTTATTCACCACGAGGTGAATTATTATCCAAGTTACAAACCCAAGTTATTAAAATTTTTGGGTTTAAGAAAATGAAAATAGTAATTCTTGTTTTCTTTTTCGTTAATTGTTATTTTATATAGTCAAACTGAGGTGGCGTCTTGCAATTTTTTTTTTTTAAATTAGACTCCAGCCTAAAAACATTATCAATAATAATTTATCATGTTAAAGAAAAAAACAACGTGGGAATTTAATACTAAAACTTTAACTAAGAACTTATAAGTGTGATCAAATCTTGCTAAATTTGTCTATAAATCTGAAATATTTTCAAAAATTAAACATTAAAAATTGATAAATGTCACACAAAATGTCATTTAAATGAACGGCTTAGCACTATGGGATATTTTTTAAATACAAAAAATATTTTGATTTTTATGAATTCGTTAAAGGAATGCTTTTAATTTTAAAATCGACAGCAAAGTTTTTTTTACATTTTTTCATATTCTGATTCTGTATATATTTTTTACAAAACTCTCAACATTTTTCAATGCATGCATGGCTTTGCAAAATACCTATTACTAACGCAGATAAAATTAAAAAAAAAAACATACATTGGCAATTATACCTCAAATAGTTATCACTGTTTCCTCTTAAATTTTTTTTCCAATTTTTTTTCATTAATTAACTAAAAAGCTCTTAACTTCCATTAAGTTTTTATGCATGTGTTCAAATAAATCCTATGAATATCATACAAACAACAATATGGAAATCTACATACCAATCAAACAGAAAAATCAATCGTACTATATTTTCTTTTAATGAAAGAGAATTTCTTTCAATTTCACCTTCAAAATAAATGGATTTTACATTCATTTCATTCTATTGTTCAACGATAAACGATTTTTATGTAAAGCCTAAAAGTATGTTATGTAAGTTTTATAGTTAGTAATCATAGTGTGTAGGTGTGTTTGTAAAAACTCAATGTACGCTAGGGGAGAGCAAAGATAGTTTTTTTTTTTTTAATTTCAAAATCATCGGGGTGCAAAATAACTTTAACACAAAAAAATATTTGACCTGTGGAGCAATTTCTTTGGGTTCTTTTTATGACTTGATATTAAGAAAGTTCTAAACAAAGTGCATTAAAGGGAAAAAAAATAAGAATATGATAAACACTGTGATTTTTGAACGCTTTATTAAACTAATTAAAAATATTTTGTTTAAAAAAAAAAAGAAACAACAAAAACAAGTAAGATAGTTATAGTCGGTCAATACCGACCATATGATACCCTACACCAGTATTTTCCTGAAAATGGGTCTCAAGTCCAAACATGGACCGATTGGATATATCTTTTGTTAGATCTTTATTTAGTGCACACAAAAAAATAAATTGCCAACTGAATTTTTCAGTTGAAGCAACTCCAAATTTGGTTGTTGCTCTTTAAATATGCTGTGACTAATATATTTTATGATTGCTTCAACTAAAAGTCAGTTATATCAACGTTATTCAGTTGTAACTACCGATATTAAATTGCGACAGCCTATATGTGAGTGATTCAACCTAATTTTAGTTACATTAACTGACTTTCAGTTGGCAATTGGCAAATTTGTTTTCTGTGTGTGTAGAAAACACACACATAATCCAATTTTAGTGGAATTGTTTTTTTTTTTTTTTTTTGCCAATAGACCGATTTTACTGAATATCGGTCGAAATTTTGATATGGGAGACTACGTCCAAAAATGGTTCAATTATATTCCAATTTGACTGAGTCGATCGGTATACTTGAAGGTAGGTCAAGGACCAATATTTCGTAACCCAGATACATTTCCCTGCAGGTCCACTACTTTTAATACCCTCCACTTAGTGATAGAGGGTATATATAAGTTTGTCATTCCGTTTGTAACTCATCGAAATATAGGTCTAGGACCCCATAATGTATACGAGGCATTCCATGTCAAATCGGACGCGTTGAAAATTTTTTTTTTTCAGATTTTCCCAATTTGTTTACAGTTTTTAGTACAATTCGAAAACTTCTTCGTGGTAAATTTTCAGATTTTTTGATGACCCGTTCAAAAGATATCGAATTTTTAAAAATTGGTAGTTTGTTCCTTTACTCAAACTTCTTTTATTCATAACTTCTTCAATAATGGTCAAAATTAAATTTTTTTTTTTCAAAATTTTTGTTTTTTTTTTACGTACTTTTAAAAGGTATGCGATTTTTAAGTTTTAAAATTTAAATCACATTTTTGAAAATGTTTGTACTCTTCGACTTCTTTGAAATTTTTTTGTGTAAAACTTTTATCGATTCTACAAATTTTTTGCTCAGAGGATTGTGGGATAACGGTTATTACCAAGGAGAGGACTTTCATGCAAATGCATGTTTTTTCCCTTTGGTCATAGAACAGCATAAACAAAATATCTTTGCGAATCAAAGAATTTGCTTTAAAATGGCATCGATTCGTTAGTGCATATTTTTGCATATTTTGCTTAAAATGCATATTTTTGCATATTTTGCTTAAAATGCATATTTTTGCATATTTTGCTATTATTTTGCTATAAATGCATATTTTTAGGTCATATTTTGTATAAATTTGGGTTTTTTAGTATTTCTGGCTATTTTAAAAATTTTTTATGATACTTTTTTTGTGGTATTAAATTTTAAAATCATAAATTTTTTAAAATAATTTTTTTTTTTTTAATAACATTTTATACACACTGTATATATGTACATCGAAGCTAAAAATGCCAGACATAATTCAAATGTGTTTTTATAAAGTTAAACTGTATAAAATATCCAAAATGAAATGTACTGTTGTACAAGAAATGTTGCAATAAAAAAAACAAAAACAATTCTGAAAAGAAATTTTATTTATAAATTTTATTGCGTTGAATGTTGTGTTACCCAGGCGTCTCAAAATTGAATAGAATGATTTTAGCATTGAGTAAATATTCTAGCCATGGGATTTTAATATTTTACTTATACTAATACAATTAAAAATAATTTGATTTTAGCAAGTGATTTTGATTTTACAATAAATGCAATCTTCTTGTGTATTAATTTGTTTACCACTCCCAGATATACCGCTGCTCTCTTTTTAAAACCAGTTTTTATATTTTTAAGAAGTTCGTTAGTGATTGTTAATAATAATTTATTAGCAATTGCTAAGAATATGAATAAGAAAATAAGATAAGAGCATGCGAGTATAAGAGAACTGGGACTGGGTATAACTAAAACAATTATACTCAGGAAAATTGAATAAGGCAATAATGGTGTTATATATATATTAAAGACTTTAACACAAAATAACACCACTATTACTAGTCAACAAAATAGTTAATACACATGAAAAATTGAATAAGGTAATAATGATATTATTAAGGTTACACTTATATGTAACGATAACATCATTATTATTTTAAGTAAGGTAAAAAGATTTTCTGTTATAAAATATTTGTATTATTATTTGGTTGGTAAAAAACTATTAAACTTTTACCAACATATTCCCCTCCCAAAGAACATCAGTTCTTGATTACAGCAGAAAAATGATTGAAGGACGGCCTATCGTTGGGAGTAATTTGATTTAGTCCAAGGACCTCGCTGTGCTCCAGCTCACAGCGTCAGCAACAGGCTCCATCCTTTCATGATATAAATCCTTATGAGACGAGGGATCAGTATGGGCAGAATCTATGGGAAGAAAGCAAATTTTACTAATAGGTCGTTTAATAATTTTGTATTTTGTAAATATAGATACAACCCGAACCCGACCATCAGGACCGGGGTGTATTTCATGGATGCGGCCTAAATGCCATTGTCCGGGTCCACATCTGTCATCTGTAATAAGAACCAAGTCCCCAACCTTGGCATCGGGTTTAGCTTTTAACCATTTGGGTCGTGCTTGCAGCCTGTTTAAAAACTCCGATGACCATCTCTTCCAGAAATGTTGTTTTAACTTTTCCACCGCTTTCCACCGGGTGAGATGGTCAAGGTTAGCATCTAATAAAGTTTCCTCTTGAATGCAGTTGGTCGGTTCTCCTATGAGGAAATGAGCAGGTGTAAGGGCGTCGAGACTGGACGGGTCAGAAGATAGTGGACACAGAGGGCGGGAGTTTAAACAGCTCTCTATTTGGCAAAGGAGAGTGGATAGTTCTTCAAAAGTTAAAGGTTTCTCGTTGGTAAGACGTTTTAAATGGAATTTCACGGATTTTACCCCTGCCTCCCATAGTCCACCAAAGTTAGGTGAGGCGGGGGGAATGAAATGCCAATCTGTTCCACTAGACATTAAATTATGACGTAACTCTTCCGATAACGACTTTGTGCTTCTATTGTATAGTACCTGGAGTTCCTTCGATGCACCAACAAAATTTGTACCACAGTCTGAGTAAATGTCTGTGCATGCACCTCTGCGAGATATGAATCGACGAAAAGCAGATAAAAATCCGTTAGTTGTTAAGTCGGAGACGGCTTCTAGGTGTATGGCTTTGGTTACCATACATATGAACAAACAAATGTATCCTTTGGTGACAACAGCGGAGCGGAGGGTAGAGATTTTTATAGGAATTGGACCTGCGTAGTCCACACCACTATGTTTAAATGGTCTGGTTACAGTTAAGCGCACAGATGGTAGGTTGCCCATTATTTGATCGGAGGCTTTGGCATAGTACTTAAAACATCGCATACAACTACCTATGATAGCTTTAGCTAGCTGGTTTCCAGATATAACCCAGTATTTTCGATTAACGTAAGACATCGTTAAAGTGACGCCACCGTGTAGAGTCTTCTCATGGGAATCTAGAATAATAAGTTTTGAGAGCGGATTACTTTTGGATAAAAGAATTGGATGTTTGGCACTATAAGGCAGTTCAGAATTCTGCAAGCGACCACCTACTCGTAAAAGGCCCTCATTGTCGATGAAGGGCATAAGTTTGAGTAAAGGACCTTGCTTGGCCTCGTTTTTTAAAGTGAGCATTTTAATGTCTTTGCTGAAATCAATGTTCTGTGTTATTTTAAGCAAAGCTAACATGGTTTTGTTAAGAGTAGCCACCTTAAGAGGACCTACATCCTTCAGATCTGGGTTTCTTGTATTTTGGATAAATCGATAGCAAAGTGAAATCGCTTTAAGTAACGTCGATAGGTTTGAAAATCTTAAGAGAAAATATGGGTATAGAGATGTTTCCTCTACTTTTTCGGCAAGAGTTTTAATAGTAGAAATTTCGGATACATTAGAGGAAATTTTGGCATTGGTCTTTAACGTTCTAGAGACAGGAATAGAGAGAGATTTAGTTTCAGGACGTTTTTTAACTTCTTCAGAAGTTTCAAATTGATGAAGAGGTGCTGGCCATAACGACTGTGATTCACACAGAAATTGGGGGCCATGCCACCATGCATGGTGATCAATTAGCTCATGAGGTAAGATACCTCTAGAAGCACAATCGGCTGGATTTAATGCTGAAGGCACGTATTTCCACTGCAATGGGTTGCTAAAACGTTGGATTTCTGCAACTCGATTGGCGACGTAAACAGTCCAGTGGGAAGACGGCTTTCGAATCCAACTTAAAACTGTAGAGCTATCACTCCAGAAGCAGATATTCTCGATATTTAAATCACAAAATGAGTTTTCGACTTTTTTGGCCAGTTTGACTAAGAGTACGGCAGCACAAAGCTCAAGTCTCGGAATTGAGACGGTTTTTATCGGAGAGACTTTAGATTTCGCTTGTAGTAGGTTGACAAAAATACCGTTTGAGGTAGTTACTCTGGCATAAATTGCTGCAGCATAAGCTATGGTTGAAGCATCACAGAAACAATGAAGCTCAAATTGAAAATGGTTAGAAAAATGGATCCATCTGGGAATTTTTAGGTTTGAAAATTTGGGTAAATCAGATCTGTAATTAACCCATTGTTGTTCTATACCATGAGGAATTTTGGCATCCCAATCTACGCCAACCTCCCAAAGCTGTTTGAAAAGAGATTTTGCAATAATGGTGCAGGGTGTCAACCACCCCAATGGGTCGTACAGACGGGCAGTTTCAGACAAAATAGTTCGTTTTGATATTGGACGAGTGTCGTCAAGGTTAACTTTAAACGAAAACGAGTCAGTGGTTGTGTTCCACTGAATTCCCAGAGTTTTCACTACGTTATCACGATCAAAATTCAATGTAATGGATTTTTCCCTATATTCTTGAGGAATTTCCCTTAACAATTCTGATGAGTTTGTTATCCATTTTCGAAGGTTACAACCACCGAGTTTTAAAAGAGTACATAGATTTCTATGTAAAGTAAGTGCATTTTCCAGCGTGTCAGCACCGGAAATGACATCGTCTCATAGGTGTCAGAAGTCAAAACATTTGATTCGTTCGGAAAATCGGATTTATGGTCTTCTGCAAGTTTCTGCAAAACGCGAATTGAAAGGAATGGTGCAGAAGTGGTCCCATAAGTCACGGTATTTAGTTGGTATATAGAGAGCTCATCAGAGGAACTGAATCGCCAAAATATTTGTTGAAATTGGCGATGTTCCGGGCAGACCTCGATCTGCCGGAACATTTTCTCAATATCCGCACTAAAGGCTATTTTATGCCTTCTCCATTTATTTATGATCTGTGGGAGATCATTTTGAAGAGGAGGACCTGGAGAGAGTTCCTCGTTGAGGGAGATTTTTCCCTCTAAGTGAGAGCTCCCATCAAAAACTACTCTCAATTTAGTAGTGGTGCTATCCTCCTTTAAAACCCCGTGATGTGGCAAAAAATATGAGTTTTCCTGAACATTTGCCGGGTACCTACCAATTTTTGTCATATGGCCAAAAGACTCATATTCACGCATAAAATCCTTGTAGGTCTCAGAAAACAACGGACGTTTTGAAAAAGAAGTTTCCAGTTGTTTAAAACGTTTCAAAGCCCCATTCATATTATTGTGAAGTTTTGGAAACGAGTTATTCACAATAATCGATTTAAATGGTAAATTAACCACGTAACGACCAGTTGGCGTTCTTTTCGTAGTAGCCTCAAAGTAATTCTCACAAGCCTTCTCTTCGTCAGTAACATCCCTTTTAACTATCACTTCTTCTTGCTCCCAAAAAGATCGAAGAATATTCTCCAAGTTAATATGGTGAATATGAACAGTATTTGCAGATATAGAATCTGAGGAGCCAGAGAAAACCCAGCCAAAGTTAGTGTTTTGAAAAAACAGATCATTATGAGTAAATGAATCTGCAGGGATTTTTATTTTGGAGCATATGTCTGAACCTAAGATTATATCAATAGGGTCCGGTTTATAATACAGTGGATCAGCCAAGCTGTCGCTTTCTAGGGTAGGTAGAGACCAACGTTTAGAAGCCAAACTTGGAGTATACGATGAAATGCTTGATAGTACTAAAGCTGAGCAAGATTGAATTGGTTGAAGAGAGCACGTAACGGAAACATTCCCCGGTTAGTACGAACAAACAATCTGATGGTGTACAAAAGAACGTTTTGAAAAGTTACTTCAGCTTCAATTGAATCGCTTAGAGACTGTGATGACAAGGGGCCAAAATCAGTATTGTGAACCGTTACGGCTTCATCCTCATGAAGCACTGTATGGTGTGGTTTTTTGCAAGTCACACACTTAAAAAGTGAGGGACAATTATCGTGATTATGACCAGTGGACAAGCAGTTTCTGCAAATGTTCTTTTGAGTAAGGAAATCATTTTTATTTTTCAAAGACAATGCCAGAAACTGGTAGCATTTTGAAAGATAATGGCTACGTTCACAAAATGGACAGGATATTGGTTTAGGCTGAGAAAGAATGCCAGCATGAGAAGAAATTTTCTTAGAACGAGAATTGATGCTTGTGTATTTTTGACCGGATTTATTTGTGGAAGATGACATACTTAGGGATTCTAACATTCTAAAACTACGTTCCAGGAAAGAAAACATTTCCTTAATTGACGGAGGCTCCGTAGAAGACTTAAGATAATGTTCCCATTCCTTTTTGTTCTGCAGATCTAACTTTTCATGAAGCAAATGTACTAACATTGGATCCCAAGTGGAACTGTCAATGTTTACGTTCCGTAATGATGAAAGACATTCTTGTGCAGTATCATGAATAGTCTTAACGCTTTGAACACCCCCATCAGAGTTAGGAATGTTAAAAAGTTTTGCAATAAGTGTTTCAACAATAATTCGCATATTGTGATATCTTGTCTCAAGGGTGGTCCAAGCGGAGTCATAATTGACTTCGGTGACAGAAATAGTCTTCACTAAATTTGCTGCCTCTCCAGAGAGAGAACTCTTGAGATAAAAAAATTTCTGGACATTCGATATAGATGGATTGTTGTGAACTAGTGACATATAAATGTCCCGAAAGGGAATCCAGTCAGTATATTCTCCAGAAAATTGAGGAAGCGAGATTTTTGGAAGCCGAACATCTGTTGATGTTAAAAGGTCAGAGCGATTAGTCGTTGCAGCAAACGTGCTACTAAACGGAGATCTAACAGTCTCATTATATGGCATACTATCTGTCACCATGCCCTTTAGGGTTATGTAAAGATCCCTGCATTTAGAAAAGCATTTTTCGGTCATATATGGTACCTGATCGGCTGCTAAGGAAGTCTCCTTAAGAATCCTAACGATTTCCTTATGCTGATCTTTAAATTGTACGTAATGGCCGTCTAGTTCACTGGACAAATGTTCGAGATATCCTCGAGTTTTATCGGCACTGTTTTTAGAATTGAAACAAGCTCTTAAATCAAAAAGATCTTCGAGCATTGCGCGTTGTGATTCAATGAGATCGTCCAGATCTGCCATTTTAATTAACGACAAGAAATCAAGTGAAAGTTAAGAAACAAACTAGTCAAAGTGTTGAATTTTATAGTTTAATTTATATTTAATCGAAATTTAACAAAAAACGATTAAATTGGAAAACAATTTCGTATGTATAGTTTCCAATAAATGTCCAGTGTAACTGTTAAGATATAAGTTCTATAAACGACTTCAAAAAAAAAGAATTTGTAAAAGCTTTTAATGAAATAATTTATAATTAGTCAATTACCATTAGAAAAGATTAGAAAAAATGTTAACTAAAGTTTGGAAGGAAATCCAGAGAATATTAGTTAAACTAATGTCATGAAATTGCAACAGATGAGACAATTCAGACTTATTTAAGTTGAATCAGATTAATTGAAAATTACTAATAAAGAATCGAAATTAAATTTGATTTTCAATGAACTTTCCAGAAAATTAAGATGCAATTTGTACAAGAAATTCATGAAATCTAATTTTCTCCACGAAGAAATTTTTCTTCTAATTATATTTGCTATTCACAAACGCAGTGTCTAATGGGTGTCACAAATAAAAAAACACAATATTGTTATAACGTGGAGATTAAGCACGTTTTGAAAATATGTCGAATCGAAATTTTTCTGTTGAAATTTTTCCTTTATAAATTATGAAATTTTGTAATTATGAAAATAGAATGTAAAGTTCAAAATAAATTTGTAGACAATAAATTAATTTTCAATTTACAATTTAGTTTCACAATTCATAAAAAAACTGTATCATAGGAAAGAAAATATGACGATCGTTTTACCAGTTGTAAAAGCAAAGATTAATTTTGTTAAAACTTGTGAACTTTTTTTTTTTTTTTTTAAACTGCTCACCATTCACTTAAAGTTTAAATTCACAACACAATTTTATTTTATTTCGAATGGTATTATATTTTCATATAATTTTTTTTAGTTTTAACTTAATTAACCTTCACAAACTGCAAAATAACCGTTCCCGGGTTTCGGCACCAATAAATGTTTTTATAAAGTTAAACTGTATAAAATATCCAAAATGAAATGTACTGTTGTACAAGAAATGTTGCAATAAAAAAAACAAAAACAATTCTGAAAAGAAATTTTATTTATAAATTTTATTGCGTTGAATGTTGTGTTACCCAGGCGTCTCAAATTTGAATAGAATGATTTTAGCATTGAGTAAATGTTCTAGCCATGGGATTTTAATATTTTACTTATACTAATACAATTAAAAATAATTTGATTTTAGCAAGTGATTTTGATTTTACAATAAATGCAATCTTCTTGTGTATTAATTTGTTTACCACTCCCAGATATACCGCTGCTCTCTTTTTAAAACCAGTTTTTATATTTTTAAGAAGTTCGTTAGTGATTGTTAATAATAATTTATTAGCAATTGCTAAGAATATGAATAAGAAAATAAGATAAGAGCATGCGAGTATAAGAGAACTGGGACTGGGTATAACTAAAACAATTATACTCAGGAAAATTGAATAAGGCAATAATGGTGTTATATATATATTAAAGACTTTAACACAAAATAACACCACTATTACTAGTCAACAAAATAGTTAATACACATGAAAAATTGAATAAGGTAATAATGATATTATTAAGGTTACACTTATATGTAACGATAACATCATTATTATTTTAAGTAAGGTAAAAAGATTTTCTGTTATAAAATATTTGTATTATTATTTGGTTGGTAAAAAACTATTAAACTTTTACCAACAAAATGTTATGTTTTTTTTTAATAAAAGTAAAAAAATATGTGGATATTTATGATTTTAAGTGCATATTTTAAGATTTTTAGTGCATATTTCATGACTTTTTACTGCATATTTTAGGCGCCTAAAACATAGTTTTTTAGTGCATGAAGGTCCTGTCCCTGGTTATTACTATTTTTTTAAATTTTTTGAAAAAAAATTTATTGCAATTTTCTAATCTTAAAATCATTTTTACTGCTCCAATGGTGCGTCGTAGAGCGGTTATAAGACCGACCCCTATTAATTTTTACGTGTTAACATTTCTTTGGAACATACTAATACCCTATCTCGTATTTCTAAGGGGGATCCCACACAAATCGACATTTTTTAAAATTTGTTCCAACCACTCTAACTGCCCTAAAAGTGCCCTTAGAGCAATAAAATGTATGACCGACCCACAATATTTTTTTATTCCAAACATTTTTTCTGAACACACCTACCCACTATCTTTAACTATTAAGACGGTCCCCATACAATTTGTTTTATTTTTTGTAAATTGGTTTAATTTAGTCAGCTTCTACTGGTCCAATGGTGCGTCCGAGTGGGGTCATTAGTGAGACCGGCCCCCATTTGAAGAATCGATAGAAGCTTTACACAAAAAAATTTCAAAAAAATCGAAGAGTACAAACATTTTCAAAAATGAGATATAAATTTAAAAACTTAAAAATCCCATAACAGAGAATTTAAAGAATTTGTTTGGATTTTTTTTTCTTAAACAGTACGTAAAAAAGCAAAAATTAAAAAAAAAAAAAGTAGAAAAGTTAAATTCGACTTGGCCGAATCTATGAATACCCTCCACAATGCCCTTTTTAAGTGATAGTAAATTTTCTAACGTGAAAAAAATAACATTTTTGGTTAGAAATATTTTATTTTCTGTAAAAAAACTTTTTTTTATTAATTTTTGAAAAAAAAAAATTACTAATTTTTTTTTTTTTGAGTGTAAAATTTTTTTTTAATGTATTTTTTTTTTTTTATTGTAAAAAAACTTTTTTTTATTAATTTTTGAAAAAAAAAAAAAAAATAATTTACCAATTTTTTTTTGAGTGTAAAATTTTTTTTGAGTGTAAACTTTTTTTTTGAGTGTATTTTTTTTTGTTTTAGTGTAAAAATATTTTTGTGTGACAAAAATACCTTTTAAAATATTTTTCTGACTTACAAATGTTTTTAAAACATGTTTAACGGGTTTTCAACACGTGAATTTAAGGTGAAACTAATCTGAAATTTACGGTTTTGCTAATAACTTTTGAACCACTGGACCGATTTGGCTGAAATTTAAAACAAACGGGACCAGTGGAACGGTAAATATATGTGCCACACTTCAGGACCCTCAGAATTGCCGTTCGAAAGTTACCGTGTGTTTTATCTCGTAAATTCCAGAAAAACCCTTGCCGAAATTCACTCATTTGCTTATAACTTTTGAACCACTGGACCGATTTCGCTGAATTGCAATACCAACCTGACCAGATAAATGTCCAACATATATGCCAAACTTCAGGAGCCTCCGTAAAGTCTTTCAAAAGTTAGCGTGTTTTCAACAGACAGACAGACGGACGGACGGACGGACATCTCTAGATCGTCTTAAAATCGATCGAGGATCATGAATATATATACTTTATGGGGTCCTAGACCAATATTTCGAGGTGTTACAAACGGAATGACAAACTTATATATACCCTCTATCACTAGAGTGGAGGGTATAAAAATCAATTTGGACCATTATTGAAGAAGTTATTAGTAAATAAAGTTTGAGTAAAGGAACAAACTACCAAGTTTTAAGAATTCGATATCTTTTTAACGGGTCATCAAAAAATCTGAAAATTTACTATGAAGGAGTTTTCGAGGGGTACTAAAAAATGTAAACAAATTGGGAAAATCTAAAAAAGAAATTATCCAAAGTGTCCGATTTGACATTGAATGCCCCATATATACTATTGATCAGTGATCGTCTATCTTTCCGTCTGTGGAACTGGTGATCACTGCCAAAGTATTGAACACATTTGAGACTTAGCATAATTACTAGTTGTTGCCCTAAGCAGATTGGTATTGCATTTGAGCGAAATCGGTTCAGCGGTTCAAATGTTATGATAAGAAATGTAAGGATACCTCGAAAATGTTGGTATATTCAACATAACCTAAACATACAAATTGCTTTAATTCGGCTGCTGGTTAACACATGTGAACACAAGTAATCACCGAATGATATTTTAATAAGTACAAACATATTTTTTACAAAAAATAATTTCGCCGAATTTTTTTTTGCTCCAAAAATTTTTTTCGCGGATTTTTTTTTCTATTTTTCTATTTTTTTTTATTTTTTTTTGTTTTTTAGAAAATAAACTGTTTTACATTGTGGAGAGTAACAATACATTCGGCAAGGTCGAATTTAACTTTTTTACTAGTTTTGTGTAAATATTGACCCTACAGATCAGAGCTTCGAAGGATTTTATTCCTTATTTCGATTTGTCATTCTGAGTGAAAATTTAGTGATTGCATTCCTCAATCACATTTTAGCGAATTAAATGAATTCACTTTAGACTCATTCGATTTATAAATATCGAATGCATTCGTTTTATCTTTCATTCGATTTTCAAAAATCGAATGCATTCGATTTTTTTTTTTTATTCGACTTTTAAAAATCGAATGCATTCACTTGCGAATGCAATCGATTTTCTTTTCATTCAATTTTAATAATCGAATGTCTTATTCATTCATTGCATAAAAAACTTGAAAAAACTAACCAAGATAGATCAAAACGGAGCCAATTTTTTGTCTATAGTATCGCCAACACTCTCTAAATTTTTTGGTTAATATGTGCATTTTTAAAATTTTCGGGAACACCAATTTTTTTTATTCAAAATTAGAGCCCATTAGGGTCATCGTATGTAAAGAGAGTAGGCGATACTATAGACCAAAATTTGGATCGGTTTTGGTCTATCTATTTAAAAAATCGATTGCATTCGCAGTGGAATGATAAAAAATCGAATGCATTTGATTTTTCTACATCGAATGAACAAGAAATCGAATGCATTCATTTTTTTTTTCATTCAATCGAATGAATTCCAATGACTGCATTAAATGTTGATTTATGAAATCGAATGCATTCACTGACTATGAAAATTGAATGTTTTTTTTTTGAGAATTCATTCTAAAAGGATTTCATTCTTCGAAGCTCTGCTACAGAGCAACTTTTCCGATCCAGACGATTTTGTAATTCGAAAAAAGCTAAATTTGCTCTGCCTTAGTGTACGCATACAAAAATACATATGTGTATGCTGCGAAATCCGTATATATGAATATAAAAATTTTAAATATGTGTAGGTGCATGTTGTAGGTTAGTTTGAATATTGGCAGGCATCTGTGTACCTATAAATTGGCAGTATATTACATATTTTTTTGTATTTTTTACTCCCTGGATCAACTAAAGACTTACCTTGGAAAAGTTTTTACAACTATTTAATATTGTGTAAATAACAATAACAAAATTATTACAAAAAAAAATTCTCTAAAGTTTGAAAAAGGTCTAGCAGCTAAACAAAATCTTCAAAAATATCAGCAGTGGTATGTGATATATTCCTTACAAAAAACATTTTTGTGCTTAGACTTTATTCCTTTCTTTGCTACGCAATGATGTTAAATTGCACGCCTTTGGCTTAAGGGGTTATAGTCATAAACCGTGTTGAGTTAGTATTTGTATTCCTATATTTTTTATCGTTGCCATTTATAACTTTTTACGTATATTTCGATTTTTTTTTCCTTTTTCCTTTGGTGTACACCATTTGTCAGTGTAATAAAATTGGGCTCAAACCCTCAAAAAAAAAGGAAATGTTAAGTGTTGTTAGTTCTTTTTTTTCGTTTTTCTTTGAGTTTGTATTGCAAAATAAATTGTTGTTTCGTTACAAACAAGTGTGGCAATAGCTACCTACAATGATTTTTTCATATTGCTGCTGATTTACACTGTGGTTAAACATTTAACGGAATATTGTGTATATAAAGCGGCGGTTTCTGAATGCATACACGAACCCAAGAATTAAACGATTTTATTCTTAAGATTTGTATTAACAGTTTTATTTATAGAAGCATCACTCACTGACCACTAGAGATACGCCCATCAGTGTTTGGGAAATTGTCTCTCGCAACCGAAATACTAAGTACATTGTACGACATGATTTTTTGACGGAACGAAATATTCCGTAAAATTAACCTATGACACTTCGTTAATAGTACGATTTTTTAAATTAACATTTACAAAATAAATACGAAAATATTTCGTAGAGGTACGAAATATATAGCATAACTACGAAATTTTCGTGGAAGTAATTTTTTAAATACTACGAAGTTTTATTTTTGTTAACTAGAATTAAGTTTATTCCTACAAAAATATTTCGTAAATTTAAAAAATATTTCGTAAATTTACGAAATATTTTATTAAATAACGAAGTTTTTTTTGTAAACATGAATTTTTATAACTACGAAATATTTCGTGCAAATAAATATTTTTGTGTATATTATGAAAATATTTTTTTTTTGCAAAACTTACAGAAAAAATTTAGTAGAATTACGAAATTTTTCGTAAAATTGCAAAGAATTTTGTAAATTATAAAGTATTTTGCTTTATACAAAATTTATGATTCAGGAAGCTAAATATCCAAATGTGCTTAAAATACACAAAATTATTCCCATTCCCAAAGCTGTAAGTGCTAATAGAGTTGAGAACTATCGCCCGATATCCGTTCTTTCAATCTTAGATAAAGTTTTTGAAAAAATAATTTTTGAGCAACTATCCAATTACCTTGATGGCAACAATATATTGTTTGAACGACAATATGGCTTCAGAAAAGGTACTGGAACTGAGGAAGCTGTAATTAATGTAGTGGATTGTATTTGCAATGGACTTGATTTAGGATATAAAGGAGTGGCTGGAGTATTTTTCGATTTATCAAAAGCTTTTGATTTGGTAGATCATAATATATTACTACAAAAGCTTTATTTTATAGGTTTTTCCAGTAATACTTTAGCGTTTTTTAAGGATTACTTAACCAATAGAAACCAATATGTTCAGATTGGTGAATCTAGTAGTAACAAACTAGAGGTATGTTGTGGAGTACCACAGGGCAGTGTTCTTGGCCCCCTTTTGTTTAAGATTTACGTAAATGATATGAAAAACATAAACTTTAACGGAAAGTTATTTATGTTTGCAGATGATGTTTGCCTTTTATACAACTATAAGGATGAAAAAGTATTGAGGACACATATTGAATATGATGCTGCGATATTGGCAGAATTTTTGCGGTTTAATAAATTAATATTAAATAGCAAGAAAACGAAATTTATACGATTTAGACCATATATTTTAAAGAATGATCAAGTTATGAGTGTGCATATTGATGGAGAAGTAATACAGGAATCTGAAAATGTTAAATACCTTGGAATTAATATAAATCACAATCTTATGTGGGAAAATCATATTTCTAAGTTGAAATCAAGAATATCGTCGGGAATTGGAGTACTCTACAAGTTTAGAAATAAACTGGATACTAAAACTAAAATGTTGTTGTATCAGTCGTTAATTCACTCACATCTTACATACCTACCTGTCATTTATTGTGGCAAATCAAGCACAATAATAAAATCATTGCAATCTGCCCAAAATAAGGCACTGAAAATTGTATTTAAGCAACCGTTGAGGCTTAGTACAGTTCAATTGTACAAAGATGTTGCAAAAACCGTTCTTCCTGTAAGAGGGCTTTATAAACAGCAGCTGTTGTTGTACGTTTTCAAATGTTTAAGAAGTGTTGGGTCGCATACAATCAGTTTTAATCAAAACATATCATACACTGAAAGAATCACAAGGCAGGCTTTGAATCTTAATGTTGTAAGGTGTCGTCTTGAGTTAACCAAACAACGTATAAGTTTTGCTGGACCTAACGAATATAACGATTTACCGGATGGTTTAAAAAATATTGAAATTTTATCTACCTTTAAAGAAAAATTAAAGCAATATTTACTTGAAAATGTTGAGATGCTTCTTACAAATTAGCCTAAAATTTATAATATATGTATATTTTTAATGAAATTTTTATATATTGTTAATGTTGAATAAAATAACTTTTTTTATTTAGAATGTTGCCAACTTGGTAGCCTCTAAAATGCCATTTTTGGCGCTGAGGCGAAAACTTGTAAATTTTGTAAATAAATATTGAAAAAACAAAAAAAAAAAAAAAAAAAAAAAAAAAAAAAAAAAAAAAAAACATTTAACATATCGAGGGCCTATAGTCAAAACCTTCTATCTAAAAAACACAACTTTTCTGGAGAGCCAAAAAACTGTTTATTTCGAGTTTTGTTAGAATAATTAAAATTCGATATTCTACAATATTCTACTAATTCGTTTTTAAAATGTTGCACTTTGGGGATTTTATGATAGATAGTGGGTCTTGTTTCTCAAAAATATTAAGTACATGAATGAAAATGATCACATAGAGGGTTTTGCATTTTAACAAAAATTAATTATTATGATTTCATTTACGACATCGGTAAACTTTTAACGTGATTTATTAATGATAACAGCTTATAAAAAATTCCGAAATCGCGGTTTTGGTCCACAGGTGCTGGTTTTTAAGACAACAATTATTTGTTTACCGAATTCATCTCAAAAGTTGACAAACGGTTCAGTATGTTATGTAAAAAATAGTAAAAAATTAAAATCGCGATTTTGGTCCAAAGATGCAGATTAGCATTGCATTATGTTTGTTTCATAATGTACACAAAACATCCAAATTTTTAGCCATATTTTTCAAAAAAGTCAATCAAGAATTTACAGAAAAAATTAGCATCAGTGATCCAAAATCGTGGTTCTGGAATTTTGTTGAAAAATTCATGTTCACCATGCAAAAATTGGTATGAAAACATGTAATGCATGACGAAATTTTTCAAAAAAAAAAAAATATCTATAAATTAATTATTTGAAAAGATAGAGGGTTTTGCATTTAGAAAATTTAATTGTGTACGAGATAGAGAAAACCAAAAATGAAAATAAAATAGCCAAAAAAAAATATTTTTGTTCAGAATTTTACACCATAGATGAGGGCCGTTTTATTGAATATTTTGCCATCAAAAAGTCATTTTTGTGAAAATGGAAGACAGTGGGTTTTGAATATAGGCCCTCGATACATCTTGAATGAATTGACTTTGTGTTAAGCTGGAAATATTTTAAAGTTAAAAGCCTTAATAAAAAAATAAAAATACCCAGCAAAACTTAGATTACCAAATAAGGTATAAAATAAGGTATAGGATTGCTTATTTTATACGTTGCAGCATTGACGATTTTAACAGGGGATGAGACTCAGAGTAATGCATCCACATTATGACAAAGAATACCAGTAAGGTATAAAATATTTGCTCAAATTTATAGCAAAGCATACGAGTAAGGTGTTAAATATAGCATACCAGAACGTAATATATAAGGTGTTACGAGCAGTGAAAAAGTAATTTTGTATTAAATTTACTCAAGTGATTGTAAGTGAGTGTAAGTAGATAAAATATGCTCGTGAGTGTGTGTCACTAAGAATTTTTGTCGTGAGTCTATTTCTAGTTTAAACTTATGCACTTTTTTTCTAAAATATTTATTTCTTATGTTTCTTAAAAAATGCATTATTTCAAACTTTCAAATAATACATAATGTAACCAAACATAAGTCATCCATGATTTAATGTTTAGAAATAATAAATATGAAATACATTTTTTCAATAATCATGCATTACGTAAGAAATTCTTAGTAAAGCATTATTTTTCACTTTAAAATAATACGTTGTGGAACATCCTAAAAAATGCTACAAATATGGTTTATTCATTACCTGGTAATGTGTTATATAATCACCACCCATTACCAAAGTTTTGCGGGATTAAGTAACGAAATATTTCTTATTTTATGTGCAACGAAATGTTGATTGAAAAATAAAGGAAATTTGTATATTTATGAAATTATATGTTTTTGTATAAGTACAAAAATATTGTAATAACTACAAAAATTTTCGTGTATTCTACGAAAGATATTTTACGAAATAATCATTAGTATTTTAATGCATATTTTTTTTGAGTGTGAGTAATGCATCGAAATTTCTGTCTAGGACTGATCAGTGGTCGATTCTAAGTCATTCTAGTGATTTCCGGCAGTGTGAGAAAGCCTTAAATAAAAGAGCTAGACTGCTGAAGTGTGCCACAAATACGTATTATGATAATAAACTAGTTAAGTTCGTGATGGAAAAAATCGGATAACGGAATGAACTTAACCAACGTCTGAAAAATATATTTTTTAATGATTCTTTGTATTCTTTTGTTGAGTGAATAAAACATTTTTGTACAGGAGGATGTTGAATGTCTTGAATGTTTTCAAAGTTTTTGTTTTTAGAAAATTTACACCAAAAACTCTAAACTTTGATAGAGTTTAATGTTCTGAGTTTAAATGTACTATTTGCCTCAAATTAAGTGAAATGAAAGTTTGTTTCAAGCTCTATGAAAAATGCCTGCAAATTTTGTGCACTTTCCCAAAACATTAAATCATGATAATGTTTTGCGGAAGATTTGGGTGAACTTGCCAAAGCAAAGTTTTTTTAGAAAAAATAATGTTATATTACTTTGCTATTCCATGCAAAACGAATTGAAATCAGTCGAGGACCCCATTAAAAAAACAAAAGAGCTGTACATTTCGTGAGTGAATGCAAAAATAAGTGCAAAAAAGTGTTTTTACATTTTGGAGAGTATAAAAGATTCGGCACCATAGAATATAACACTCTCACTTGTTTTATGTATATTTGATAAACACCCGAGTAAAAATGTTTAGATATAATTTTATATATCAAGTCTTATCCGAGATTTAAAAGATCTTATTCGGATCAGTACTGATCCGAAAAATGGATCGCTAAGATTAGATCAGTTTTAATCGGACGGATACAATGTCATCCGAAAAATGGGTTTATATAATTAGATAAACCCATTTTTCGGATGAAATTTTATCCCTCCGATTAAAACTGATCTAATCTTAGCGATCCATTTTTCGGATCAGTACTAATCCTTAACATTTTTACTTGGGCAAATAGAAAATTTTTATGCGAAAAGCTTAGACTTGGTGAAAAAGTAATTTTGGTACAAAAAAAAGATTTTTTTTTTTCACGAAAAACAAAATTATGTTAAAAAAATTTAATGAATCCAAAATTTTTGGTGAAAAAAATGTTTAAGAAAAAAAGTTTTTGATGAATTTTTTTGATGAAAAGAAAAATTTTTTGATTTAAAAAAAAATTGATGAAAAAAAATATGAAAAAATAAAAATTTTTCATGAGAAAAAATTGCTAATAAAAAATTTGATAAAAAAATTTGATGAAAAAAAAACGATGAAAAAAAATTTGATAAAAAAAAAAATTATGAAAAAAAATTTTGATGAAAAAAAAAATTTTATGAAAAAAAAATTTATGAAAAAAAATTTGATGAAAAAAAATTGATGAAAAAAAAAATTTATGAAAAAAAAAAATTTGATAAAAAAAAAAAAATTATGAAAAATAAAATTATGAAAAAAAAAATTTGATGAAAAAAAAGTTTGATGGAAAAAAAAATTATGAAAAAAAAAATTTGATGGAAAAAAAAAAATTTGATGAAAAAAAAAAATTATGAAAAAAAAAAAAATTTGATGAAAAAAAAAAAAAAAAATTGATGAAAAAATAATTATGTTACTTTTTATTCACCAGCTGGTGAAAAACGGTTTTATTCACCACGAGGTAAATTATTATCAAAGTTACAAACCCAAGTTACTAAAATTTTTGGTTTTAAGAAAATGAAAATAGTAATTCTTGTTTTCTTTTTCGTTAATTGTTAGCTTTTATGGTCAAAATGAGGTGGCGTCCTGCAACAATTTTAAAATTAGACACCAGCCTAAAAACATTATCATGTTAATTAAAAGTTAATCTGAATCCATATGAAAAAGTCAGTGGAAACAAATTTGGGGTTTTTTAGAACATTTCTTAGACGTAGAAAAAAACCACAATTTTTAGAAATTTTAAAAAACCTTTCGAATGATTTGAGAATTATAGTAATTTTGGTTCCATATTCAGCATGCCAACATTAATAAAAAATACTGTATAGAAGGATTTTTCTTTATTCATCAAAAATCAAAAAATATTTGTGGAAGTATTCCAAAAATCCAAAACTTTGATCAAGGGTGCCACGGGTTAAATTAATCGGATTTGTTTCAAACTAAGTTTTAATAAAAGCCTGTCTTAAGCTTTTTGAAAGTGTCCAGGAAAAATGGCGATTTTTTTTTAAATTCGCCATTTTTGCAAATTTTAAATTGCGATTAATTGTTTTTTATTTTGTCAATCCGTTTTTAACAGGAATTTCCAAAACGTAACTTTTTTTAGTCCTTTTTCCTATCTTTGAACTAGAGATCAATCGATTCGCCTTAATTTCTAATAATATTACAGAATAAGGTTCAAATTGTTCTGAGCTGGTGGTTAGTCGACACTATCTTCGTCATAGTTCCTCGCTTTTCAGCTCGATTCTTAATATTTGTTTTTTCTTCGATATACTTTTAAATCATTGTTTAATTTTTTCCTATATAAACACAGAACGATGTTAAGCATGCCAATTTTTTGATGATGTTTACATTTTCAGTTTATTTTTCTTTTCTTTCCTTACACTATACATACATATTTTTATCGTTTTCTTAACTAGAAATAGGTATTTACATTGCAAGAAAAATAAAAAAATATGTAGTTTCTTCGGCAGGTTATATAAGTTAAGTTTGTTGTTCGCTTCTCCTGGTTATTTGTCAGTCAAAATGTTATGTCTACACGGTCTCCTTACGGTTTCAAATTCCCCGTTTACGTATGTTGATGAAATTTAACGCTAAAAATATTTATATTGCCAAAAATTGAAAACTTATGTAAAATATACGATTTGTTAGTCAAGTAGGACATGTTTACTTTTCAATCATTATACGAAATGTTGAATTAAGAATGATTTATTTGATTTGTATATTTTTTGTTAGCAAGAAAAAAAGTTTAAACGGAAAATTTGACATTAATTTAAATGGTTTTAAAAAAATATTGTTGAGACTATTTAAATAAAGGTATTTTTTTTTTATTTAAAATGTATCTAAAGCTTAAGTTAATAACACTGCCAAAACGCCAAAAAACAAGAGTTACGACTATCATTTCTATATATTTCGGAAATGATGATTCGATGTAAAATGCTGATTCGGTGTAAAATGTCATTTAAGATGTGTTGATTTTTTCCTAATTTTTTAACAGAAAATTTCCAAAGTTAAAGATTTTTAAATTTAATGGCATGGAAAATAAAGATATGACTTGTAGTATTATTTCTGATGCAAATTTTATTGAACAGTGATCGATTCCAAGACATTCTAGCGATGACCGTTCGTCCGCCTGTCCATCTGTAGAGTAGGGCGTCCCAAAAAAAACCTTTATTCGATTTTCTTGGGTGCTCAAGCATAATCTGAAAGCTTATAGGGTAAAGTAGTTTTGGGATTTTTTTTCAGATTTTTCGGAAAAGTTTTTAAGGTCGCGCAAATCTACTTTTTGCTAAAAATCGGCTTTGACTACCGTTTTTTAAACTTTCTTTATAAATTCGCAAATAAACACGAGATTCTTTACTATTGAGGTAACATTTTTAAAGAAAAATGTCCAAACTTTATTTTTGTGTTTATAAATTAAATGTTTTGGCTATGCTTTTGCTCATTTGGGTACCCTACAATAATTTTTTTCGTAAATTTTCCACAAATTTTGAAAATAACGTCTTGTAACTTTTAAAATTTCTACGAAAGTCAAAAAAAGGAACAATGCAGTTTGAAAGATAAAATAATTCTAAGTAATTTTAATAAAATAATTTTTGAATTTGCTCTTACCGTTACGGAGTAATACTATTTTAAAGCCTTTTATCCATTATATAAAACTAATAGTAAAATAATAAACTTCTTACAAAGTGCTGCAAAATTCGAGCTTTGGCGAGTATCAGAAATGTGAGAAGGTGGTTACTTAAGTTTTTTTTATGCTGTACACAAAACTGTTGTCAGCAACTCCCTAACAGGTCACGTTTAATAGAATTAAGGTCAATTTTTGTTAAAAAAATAAAACTTTTTTGTAAAAGAAGATGTATAAGGTCATGTTCCTGCGCCTAGGAAATAAGAAAATTCTTATTTTCGGCCCGCCCCATTTTGTGGGCGCGGATTTATTCAAATAATGATAAAAATTTGTTTACTTAAGTGGAAAAAGCACAATGAATGTATTGGCAATATTTATCGCGAGGGGGAGATCTCCCCTTACGACCGCCGCTTGGGACCACCAAGACGGCCTTGTCAAAAAACATTTTTATATATATTTTTTTTATTTTTTTTTTACGATAAAATCTAATGTAGGGTACCCAAATGAGCAAAAGTGTTGCCAAAACTTATAGTTTATGCAAAAAAAATAAAGTTTGGACAATTTTCTTTCAAAATATTACCTCAGTAGTGAAGAAACTCGATGCTATTGACGATTTTATAAACAAAGTTAAAAAAATGGTCAGCAAAGCGGTTTTTCAGCAAAAAATCGATTTGCGCGACCTATAAAACCTTTTCCGAAAAATCTAAAAAAAAATCTCAAAAATACTTTACCCTATAAGCTTTCAAATTATGCTTGAGGGGACACCATACAGTCCAAAATAAAAGAGCTAGACTTCCAAAGTTTGGCACGAATATTTCTTATGGTCATAGACTGGTTAAGTTCGGAAATGGGTAAAATCGTACTTAGGGAAAAAAGCTTCCCATCGAAGAACTAAACCAACTTCAAAATAAAATGTATTTTGATTAAATCGTACAATAGCCAATGTTAAACATGAACCGGATGATACACGTCTGAAAGTAGAGATCAAATGGACTAAAACTTCATTGCAATAAAATGCAGACTGTTATAGACTTGATGGACAACTGGTGCAACAGGCATGGACTGTCCGTGAATCCAGCTAAGACAACACTCGTGTTGTTTACGCGAAGGACCAAACACAAGGGTCTTAAGCTTCATACCCTGAAGGGTGTTACTCTTCAACTGACTACAGATGTAAAGTATTTAGGGGTCACTCTGGATAGTAAACTAATGTGGACAAAACATGTTGAACTTAAGGTATCTCGGGAGCACCGTATTTTCTGGCAGTGTCGGAGAGCTTTTGGGAAAACGTCTAAGACCTAAGGGGGTGAATTGGATGTAACTAGCGGTTATTAGACCTTTTGTGACGTAGGCGCGGTGGTCTGGTGGCCGAGAACGGTGGTTAAATCTACACGGGCTCTACTGGACGGACTACAAAGAGCAGCTTGCTTGGAGATTACAGGTACTATGAGCACTACACCAGGTGCAGCTCTTAACGCCATGTTGGACATGCTTCCCTTGGATCTACATATCCAAGGGATCGCCATGAAATCTCTGTGCAGACTCCGTAAAAATGGATCATGGCATGGAGATTACAATGCAGGACATGGTCAGCTGTTTAATGGGCTTTCGGAACTTTGTCCGATGTCTGCTATGCCCTTAGACAGTGTGACGCCTTGTATAGAGTTTGGTAGGAAGTTCAGTGTTAAATTTCTTAGAAGCGAAGACTTGTGTGATCCAGATAAACTTCTCAGAAATTACTCTGATACCTTCTATACTGACGGTTCTAGTACCTTAGTTGGTTCTGGATCTGGTTGGTATTTTTGATGACGAAACCAAATACTCTTATGTCATGGGCAAAATGGCAACTGTTTTTCAGACTGAAGTGTTTGCTATTTTGGACGTGGCGACTTGGATAATTGAAATGTTTTTGAGACTGAAGTGTTTGCTATTTTGGACGTGGCGACTTGGATAATTGATAATTGAAATGGAGGGATAGGAAAATCGGTATCTGTAGTGACAGTCAAGCTGCACTCAAGGCACTGGATTCTCCAATCACAACGAATTGTCGAAGAGTGCAGGTGCAATCTCAATGAGGTCTCATGTGAGAAGTCTTCCTCTTGTGGGTTCCGGGTCATAGGGGAATACGGGGATATGAGATTGCCGATTCTTTGGCAAACATTGGCTCCGATACAATTCCTCACAACCCGGAGCCTCAGAATGGTATAGGCTGGACGTGGATGATGCGTTGGATAGACTCTCACATGAAATTAATTTTCATGGAAAGATGGTCCAATGAGTTGACATGTAGGAATACTAAATGTTTTGTGATAAGGCCAGATAAGAAAGTGGCAAACTATTTACTCAGTCTGAGTAGAAAAGAATGTCGCAAACTTACTGACCTAATTACGGGACACAATGCCTGTGCTCGTCATATGACGAGATTGGGTGTCTTATCAGACCCTCTTTGTGCAGCTTGCCTTGAGGATGAGAACACAACAGAACACTACGTCTGTTATTGCCCAGCGTTCTCAAGAGCAAGACTGCGGATAATGGGCTCTGATATTTTTTCAATGGACATGGTCCATGGACTTCCCTTGCCTGACTTTCTCAGGTTTGTGAAAGCAACTGAGAAGTTCTGAGCAAGCACCTTTCACTCTCTTAAAACTTTCCTCATTCTTTACTAATCTTTCCTTCTAGGGTATGGTACAATGGACTATTTTGAGTCTGAGCGCTATGGACTAGCCTAGCTTTCTTTCAAACCTTGTACAACCCACCTTCAACTCAACTCAACTCAGCATTTACAGTTTCTCAATTCGTGATCCTGTTTCCTTTTAAAAGGACTTCAAAGTTTTAAAGGATACATTTTGTAAAACATTTCTACTTGTCGTAGGATGACACTGTTAATGGCAAATGAAAGAGGAGGATCTCCCCTTGTTTTTCCATTTTTTATTTTGCCATATCAGGATAAAAGAATGTGAACAAAGTCATTTGAAAACTTTATCAATGATATTTTGAATGATATTGAAGGATACATTTATTTACATATCGTTAAACTATATTCAATTTGAGCTATCTAAAAAAACATAACTTTTCAGGAGAGCAAAAAAACCGTCGCATTCGCGTATTTTTTAACTTTTTGTCAGCCGATCTTTTACAATATTAATTAATAATTACTAGTAAATTTTACACGTGCTTTGTTTGTAAAAATTCGTATTATTCGCTGAGTTACAGCAGATAGCTCAACCTTTTTTATTTGAAATTAATCCACCTAAGCAGATAGCTCATTAAATATAGACTTTAAAGCTTTATAACTTTTTAACGGATTATGATAAAAATGTGAATTTGGTACCATATTTCTCAGTTTTTAAAGCCCTTCCATTACAGGTGTTAAAAAAAATACTTTTTAATTTTTTTTTTAAATCATCGATTTTTTCGCGCATTCTTGCCATTATTTGGAACCTTTATGAAGCTTGCGAAAAATGTCATAACACTTGTGTTAGCTGTACAATCGAATGGGCAAATAAAATATGCAAAAAGTTTAACCGGTTTTGCACCGCATCGAAATATGGGTCAAAAACCGCGTTTTTAACCGCGGAAAGGAGTTGAAACTTAAAAAAAAAAAACTGCCATTATTTTTATTGATGGAAACACCGTATAAAAAGTGATACTATAAAAAAATTTAAATTTAAAAGTTTACCCTAGTAAACTATACTGTAGATAGCTCAAATTTTTATTTATAAAAAAACATGGTTTCACATAGCTCATGCTATTTTTGCAATAAAATAGCCTTAAAATAATTTTTTTGTTCTGAAATTAATACCATAGATGACACTTATGCCAGCGAACATTCTGCCATCAAAAACTCATTTTCGTCAACCGAGCAGATAGCTCAAATTGAATATAGTTCCACGATATGTTGGAAAAATTATTATTTTTCATGCTTTTTGAAAATATTTTGCTTCATACGCACCACAAAAATTTTATTAATAAATTTTTCAAAAAATTTTAATTTTTTAACAGGTCTCTAGCAATAACTTGGCTTTTACAGATTGAAAAAATATCAATTAGTCGACGAGTTATAGCCAAAAAACTGCAAAGTTCGATAGTCGATTAAAAAAAAAATTCGAACTAACATAAACAAACGTCGCGATACGGGTCTTCTAATTTAGCCTCTATTTTCACCCTCATTCTCAGAATCGACATAACTTTTGCTAACCTGAATTTGTTCGACAGTGTTCTTCTGAAATCGGAACTATTCTTCTTTTTTGCTTTCTTTTTTGGGATAAAAAAAATATAATTTATCGAATAACAGAAAACTGAAGCCTGTTTAGACGCGCTTTACTCGAGTAGAGTATGGCAAGGCGTCACGTTTGCTACCATACGTGCCTTTATTTAGTTGAAATAGGATTAAAACAAAAAACTGTTATATTTTCCCCTTTCGAACATCTGAAACAACAATGTTCATTTCAAATTAAATATTTTTTTTTGTGAATTCTGAATTTGTTGTCCAGTACAGTCACATAATAAACTTATAATTCCACTTTTAAAAAAACATGTCCATCATATTTCCTGCTAGATTGACTTACTGATAAATTACAAAAAGTGAAAAAAAAAAAAATAAAAAAAAAAAACATTAAATGTCCATAATCCTTGAGTGGGTTTGACATACTCAAAATTAAGTAACGTAAGCGTTAGACCTTAATAATAACTGTCATTGCTTTAATATGTACTACAATGATGTCTGCAGTTTAAAACCCGTCATTACCATACTTTCTACTGTCAATTCAATCCAATAAAAATTGAGAATAAAAAAAAAACACATTGAAGACAGGGAAGTTATATGCATTTATACAAAATATATATAAAAAAAATGAAAACAGTAAAAATATTGAAGATATCACATAAGCATCATATACAGTAGTAACTCAAACAAATTATGAACGGATAAAAGTTAAATTGGATAAACTTAATCAAAACCAATTTGGTTTTTTAATTGCCGAGGTTTTCCGCAAAATTACTACTTTAAAAAAAATTATTTCGTTTACTGTTTCTAGTTTGATGAAATAGTTTTCTGTAATTTTCCCTTTTCAAGATAAACAGTTGTAAAAAAAAAATTTGTAATGACAGCTCTTGTGGGTTGTTTTAAAAATAACATCATAAAAACAAAGGTTTTTTTCAACATTTAACCATAAAGTCATTTATTTTTGTTCTGTTAGTAAAACTAAATGATTTATTTTTAAATTTTTGAATGTTTTTTTGTATCTTTAAAAGATATATACTTAAAAGATTCTCAAGGGAATGACTAAAATATGCAATCTCTGTAAATTCCATAAATTTATGGAATTTACATGAATTTTATATCATTGTAGAATAATTTTTTTTTTTAATATTTTGGTTAGTAGCTGTAACGAAGAACCTGCAATTTTTTTTACCAATGGAGCATAAATTTACAGACAAAAAAAAAAACGAACAGAGTGCGTGTTTTGCGGAAATGCAAGCAATTGCATATAAATACAATAAAAGATATAACAAAAAATGCAGAAAAAGAAATTCAATAAGATATAAAAAATTGTTTGCAGTTACTAACGACACGTTATGTCAGCAGTGTGTTGTAATATTATTGAATATAAATATATATATTTTCTTTCTTTTTGTAAACTATACAATACAAGGCGTGTGCATATGAGGCAATCCGATACTAATGGCATTGTATGGCAAATATGTGTAAGTAAAAAAAAGCGAATGTACTGCAAACAAAAAATGGAACTACTAGAAATTAACGTCTGGGTACCTCAATGGGCCCTAATTTTGAATCAAATTTTAGAATTCCCGAAATTTCTAAATGATTATAACTCTGTAAATACTACAGATACGACAAAACCTCAAAAAGCATTTTTGTAACTTAACTTCCTCTTAATTTCTTCGCATCAAATCAGTCGTAAAATTTACACACAAAAATAAAAATTAAAAAATTTGTTACTAAGTTAAATTTACAATAGAAGTTACTTATTTATTTCTAAATTTCGTTTAAATTGAAGTTAAATTGTTGATATATCGATGAATAGATTCTGAGGAGATTATCAGATTAAAAATATTGTATAGAAAATTGATAAAGTATGTCAGATAACGTAAATCGAACAATAAACTAAAATTGTATAACAACTGAGTTTCGAATTTTTACTCAAATGCATGTAACTTATACAATTTTTAACAGATTTTCTTAAAAGCTATCGTATTTTCTTTGTAATAGATCAGACGTAAAGTGTAAAGAGAGAAATAAAATTCATTTTTTTTTTAATTCTGAAATTAACAATAGAATTTCCTTTTTTCCAAATTTCTATATAATTGGAGTAAAATTGTCGATATTTGGAATAATAGCTTTTAAGGCGATAATCAGATTGAAAAGTGCTGTGTAGGGTAGGGTTGATAGATAACTAAATTACCTTTAATTAAAAACAAAAACCATGAAATCTTTCAATTTGTGCCGGAGATATTTTAATTTAAGTAAACCAACTTTTAAAAAAAGACAAACATTTGAAAAGTTGGCAATATGTCGAAAACTGTTTTACTTTTAAAAGTTTGGAGTTGAATTTGAGATTCAGCGTAAGATTTTACATGAAAAATAAATGAAATATGGCTTGGGTTAAAATCTCTATAAACTAGTGTAACTGAATAAATTTAAAATTCCAAAAATTGTAAATACAGTAACAATTCCTGAATCAGTCTATGCATAGTTTCTGCATTCAAATTTTTTCAACGCCCAAAACTACTGTCTTTTTTACCCTACACCACTCTGTGGTACAGGGTACAATGAGTTTGTGATGATATTTGTAACTATCCGAAATATTGGTCCTAGACCAACCTCCAAGTATACCGATCGAATCAGAATCACTTTCTGAGATGATTTAGCTATGTCCATCCGTTTGTCCGGCCGTTTGTCCGTCTATCCATCAAAACGTTGTGAGCACGATACAGGTGGCAATTATCAATCGATTTGCCTGAAACTTGAAACTTAGCTTCATTTGACCTAAGGACGAAATTTAATTTCAAATTTAATTTATTTATTTGATTTCCAATACAACAAGATATAAAATCTTATAATACAATAGAGGATTTTTAGGTGTTAAACGTGTACTTTAGTTACCTAATCAAATCGGAATATAATTGGACCATTTTTTGGACTAATTGTAAGTCCCGCTTATAAAAATTTCGACCGATAATCAGTTAAATCGGTATATTGACAAAAAAAAATAAACCAATTCCACTTAAATTTGATCTGTGTGTGTTTCTACACTAAAAAAGATCTAACAAAAGACAGATCCAATCGGTCCATGTTTGGACATGGGACCCATTTTCCGAAAAACACTGCTGTAGGGTATCATATGGTCAGGCTTGACCGACTATAACTTTCTTACTTGTTTTTGCCTGGGTTATCTGAACGGTGATTTCCTTCAAAATCTTAATTTTCTTTTTTAGAAAAAATATCACAGCTCTTTCAATTATTATCTGATTTTTTCAGGATAACGCTTATCGTATTTAGAATAAAATTATCTTTTAAAAAAATGCTCATAAATATAAAGGTTGTTAAACGAACTATAGCAGAAAAAAATCTATAAACTCGAAAAATTTTCAAAAATAACAAAAAAAATTATTTTATAGAAAAAATCAATAGATATCTTTCTCTTACGTATTGACTTGTTCACACACATGGAAAGCCCTATACTTTTTCTATCTAAAACAGTTTAAAAATTTAAAATCGGTTGAAAATTTTCTGAATTATACAAGGTTTAGTGAGAAAAGTCACAAAAAAATGTTTTTTGACAATAACTCTAAAATTTGAGGGTGTCTGGCAAGTTTAATGGGCATTTATGTGATCTACTCGACAAGACCAACAACCTATACTATATCACATCAGAAGTATTTTTTCACTGTAGTAATGTATTGCATGACGTGTTTACTTTTTGATCTTCAAATATCCAAATCATTATTGGAAAAAAAAAGTAACACATATTTTTTTTTTAAGTTTCAAAAATCTAAAATTTTGTCCTCGGGCGCCACGGGTTAGTTTAATTCGATTGGCATCAAATTTGTACTACTTAAATTTCAGGCCTAACGGAAAAAATAATCCCCGGACTTTAAAGTCAGAAGAAGAAAGTGCCAACCTAATGTCTCATTGTCACAGGCAGGCTAAGTTAATAAATGGGCAAACTTTTACTAGGAGGGAAGCCTATTGAAATCGGAAATAATCGATCTTTGTTGAGACCTAGCCCCCATGCAAAGGTCCGCTTTATTTTGGCACAAATGATTCTCATAACCGAATTATAATAGGTATCCTTTCGAAACTTGGCAAGTAAATATATTTTGTATTCACAAATCATCATTCGAAACTCTAAATAAATCGGACAAGTTCTTCTTGTAGTCCCCATACAAACCGAACTCCCGATATTCACATAAATCTCTCAAAAATCATGAAAATGTTAAATATTTCATCAAAATTTTGTTTGTATGTGTTAAGCGTGTGGTTTGGAGGTATAATTAATTCTGAATATAATTGGAACATTTTTGGGCTTAAACCCATATAAAAATTTCGCCTGAAATTCAGTATAATCGGTCTTTCGGCAACAAAGTAAGCAAATTTCACTCAAATTATGTTCATGTTTGGGCTTGGGACCTATTTTCGAATAACACTGGTGTAGGGTATCATATGGTCGGCTTTGACCGACTATAGTTTTTTGTAACTTGTTTTTGCTTATTTTAACAATTTTTTTTTCTAGTTTTACAATATTTTTTTTTTTTTTTTAGTGTAGATCAAACTTTGAAAAATTAATTTCTATACCAAAAAACACTCCTTTGTAATTCCACTAACAGTAAGATGAGGTTTTCAACAAAACTTTAATTTTTATACCCTCCAACTACAGTATGCGGGTATACTCAATTTGTCATTCCGTGTGTAACGCATCAAAATATCGGTCTAGGACCCCATAAAGTATATATATTTATGATCAGTGATCGATTCCAATACATTCTATCGATGTCCGTCCGTCTGTCCGTCCGTCCGTCTGTCTGTAGTTAACACGATGCAGTCCAAAATAAAAGAGCTAGACTCCCGAAATTTTGCACGAATATGTCTTATGTTCCTAGGCAGGTTAAATTCGTAAATGAGCATAAGCTGACCAGATGAAAAAAAGTTCCCCCTTTTTGTTTACAAAATGCAATATTTTTATCCTAAAAGAAGTTCAAAGTCCAGCATTTGGACCCAGATGATTAGAAAATTTTTTTTTGGTCCACCCCAAACTTTTGTAGGCGTGGATTAAAAAAAATTTGATAAAATAATGATATACTTATATTTCTTTAGTACAAAAATCATAAGAATGAATTTTTAATCATATATTTTGAGAGGAAATATGATCTTCCCCTCAATTACCACCTCCCCTCCCCGCAAAAAAAAATAAAACGCCCCTGCAATTTATTTTTTTATTATTTTGCATGTTGGAGGGTATAAAATATTCGGTACAGCCGAATTTAACACTCTTACTTGTTTTTTCTGGACCAGCATTAAAAAATTCGCGTTATTGTTTTTTTTATTGACAAAATATGTCTCTGTACATTATTCTTATTAAATCGATAAATCGAAATAAAATAAAAAATGACTCTGAAATTAACGGGATTTTCTCGTAGACACCAGAGTCTAATTTTTTTTAGATTTAATAATTTTTTGTGGTAAATTTTCTTAGAATTCGGTTTCTCTAAATCAGTTACATTTAGTTTCATAGACAAACAGTTGAGAAATTTCTCGAAATCTGATTTCTCTGAATCAGTTTTATTGTGTTTCGGAGGCAAAGCGTTGAGAACCAATTGTAAAAATATGAGAGGAATTACAATAAATGGCGAGTTTTTATTGTTAAACAGATAAAAAACTATTTAAAAAACTGTGTTGCAAAAATTGTGGTTTTTGCACTTTTCTATGAACTTATTAATTTGCGGTTTTATTTTAAAGGTGATAAATAAATTTGTTTGTTATTAATAAACATTGTAAATAGTGTAATCTTATTCATAAGGTTTTAATGTATATTTTTTTTTTTGACAAAAACTTTTAATTTTTCGGGAATTCCCGGGAAACTAAAAAATGATTCCCGCTTTCCCGGTAATGAAAAATTCCGGGAAAAGAAAAACTCTAATCACAACATTTTAAAAATATCAGACAATTTTTTTAAAATCCCTTATATACCTATTGTAAGGTTATTATATTTAAAAACAAGTAAAAAAGTTAAATTCGGCCTTGCCGAATGTAGTGATACCCTCCACAATTTCAAAAAGATTATTGCAAAAAACTTTATTTAAAAGGAAATTACTTTAAAAAAAATTTTTTTGAAAAAAAATTTCCGCGAAAAAAAATTTTGGTAAAAAAAATCCGCGATTTTTTTCTTTTTTTGTCAAAAAATATGTTCGTGCTTGTTTAAATACCATTTGGTGTTCAATTATGTTCACATATGGCAACCAGAAGCCGAATTAAAGCATTTTGTATTTTTAGGTTATGTTGAATGTACTGAAATTTTTGAGGTGTGCTTACATTTTCGTTCATAACTTTTGAACCGCTGAACCGATATCGCTCAAATGCAATACCAAACTTCTCGGGAGAACTTCCAATAAATATGTTAAGTTTCAGTCATCTCTGTGCAATATTTTGTCCGCGACAGCATTTTCCACAGACAGACAGACAGACAGACAGACGGACAGACGGACAGACGGACAGACGGACAGACGGACAGACGGACATCGCTAGAATGTCTTAAAATCGATCGGGCATCATGAATATATATACTTTATGGGGTCCCAGATCGATATTTCGATGAGTTACAAACAGAATGACAAACTTATATATACCCTCTATCACTAAGTGGAGGGTATAAAAAATAAGTATTCTTATTTTTGTTAACGAAATTTTCAATAATATGTCTGCATATAAAAATATGAATTCATGTCATAAACTCTTATAATATGCAACGAATTTCCAAAAAAAAAAAAAAAAAACAACTGACGAACAAAAATGTTCTTTCTTCATAAAAATTGTCATAAATTCATTTTGCTTTAAAATTTTTATGCATTTATTTTATTATATTATACGTAATATAAGTTTTTTTGTTATGTACATAAGGGATATAACTTTTTGCAATTTTTGCAAATATAAAAAATACCACCCCATAGCCGTGTAAAGCATGTACTTTTCCTCTATCGTGAAAAAAGTTTCCGCACCGAAAGCGTTGAAGTTTTGTCTATATTCATTAATTTTTTGTTAAAATTCTTATATAATCTTCAATACCGAACTATTTTTCATAAGTTTAATGCAAAATTTTGATCAAATCGCGATATTTTATAAATCATAATTTAAAAAAAATATAAATACAAATTTAAACACTTTAGAAATCTCTTTCGGTGCGGAAACTTTTTTCACCGAATCAACCTAAAAAACAGTTTTTTATTATTAGAACAACATTCCCCTGATAGTACTGTAGTGGTATTTTGCACTAAAAAAAAAAGTTATATTCCTAATGTACATATTTTTATACCCTCCACTCTAGTGATAGAGGGTATATATAAGTTTGTCATTCCGTTTGTAACACCTCGAAATATTGGTCTAGGACCCCATAAAGTATATATATTTATGATCCTCGATCGATTTTAAGTCGATCTAGCTATGTCCGTCCGTCCGTCCGTCCGTCCGTCCGTCTGTCTGTCTGTCTGTCTGTCTGTCCGTCCGTAGAAAACACGCTAACTTTGGAAAGACTTTACAGAGGCTACTGAAGTTTGGCATATATGTTTGTCATTTACCTGTGGGGGTGTTCTGTAATTTATGCGAAAAGTTTTCGCATCGAAAAGTATGAAACAAAAAATTCCATCGTTTCTCGATTCTGGAAAAAAAGTTGTTTCTGTATATCAATGCGAAAACGGCAGCATTTTTATTGGAATATTCCAAATCAGCTGTCAAAAAGGTAAATAAGGCGAGAAAATAATAAAAATCACAACAAAAAAAACGCAATTTCAAATTTTTTTTAAACAACACTCGTAATATTGGCAAACAAAAATGAAATAAGCAATTAAATTATGAAAATAATGTGTAGTATATCATTAATAATATTAGTTGATAGTATTTTCTTGAAAAAATATTGTTTTTTATTTATTATAACTCAAAAGTTGTTTAATTTACGAAATATCGCACCATTTTTAAATGTGAGTGATTTTGACACTTCAACTTCAAAAGTTTTCGATCAATTGGTTTACAGAAACAGTTTTTCTCGCATCTTTCCAATAATTTTGAAAAAAGTCATATTTGACAGAAATTTTCCCCATAACAAAATTACAGAAACAGTCGAATGCGAAAAGTCAGGTTTTGTGCTGATTCACGATGTTTCTGTTTCGTTTTTCATGTTTCATGTGAGAAATCTTTCGATTCGAGAGTTATAGAACACCGCTACTGGTCAGGTTGGTATTGCAATCCAGCCAAATCGGTCCAGTGGTTCAAAAGTTATGAGCAAAAGAGTAAATTTCGGCAAGGGTGTTTCGCGAATTTACGAGATAAAAAACACGATAACTTTCGAAAGACAATAATGAGACTACTGAAGCTTGTCATGTATCTTTGCCGTTCCCCGGGTCTGTTTAGTATTAAATTTCAGCTCAATCGGTCCAGTGGTTCAAAAGTTATAAGCAAAACCCTGAATTTCAAATTAGTTTCATCTAAAATGCCACGTGTTTTAACAAGTTTTAAAAGCATTGGTGGTAACTAAACAATGCTTTTCAAACTTGTTTAATTTTAAAGCAATGCTTTTTAAACATGTTTAGTTTTAAAAGCATTGGTAACTTAAAAATTACACTCGAAAAAAATTTTACACTCAAAAAAAATTTTACACTCAAAAAAAATTTTACACTCAAAAAAAAAATTACACAAAAAAAAAATTGTTTACAAAAATGACAATATTTTGTGTACATACGTACGTGCATTCACTCAGAAATATTTTTACAGTAAAAAAAACATTACACTCGAAAAAAATTTTACACTCAAAAAAAAAAATAGTAATTTTTCTTTTTTTTTTTTAAAAAAGGCAAAAAAAAGAGTTTTTTACTCAAAATAAAATATTGTATTGTATTGTAATCTTTATTTAAATAATAAAAATAAATAAATAAAATATTTTACACTCAAAAAAAATTTTACACTCAAAAAAAAAATTACACAAAAAAAAAATTTAGTTTTTTTTTTTACAAAAATGACAATATTTTGTATACATACGTACGTGCATTCATTCAGAAATATTTTTACAGTAAAAAAAACATTACACTCGAAAAAAATTTTACACTCAAAAAAAAAAATAGTAATTTTTCTTTTTTTTTAAAAAAAGGTAAAAAAAGAGATTTTTACTCAAAATAAAATATTTCTAATCAAAATTGTTAATTTTTTGACGTTAGAAAATGTACTACCCTTTAAAAAAAAATGCATTGTGGAGGGTATTCATAGATTCGGCAAAGTCGAATTTAACTTTTCTACTTGTTTTATTATATAAATATTTTCGTACGGAGGCTAAATAATAACCTTTTTTTTTATAACTTAATGTAATAGTATGCAGATTTCCCACTATTTTGCTCCACATGAACGCCTTTTATTATATTCAGTTTTCTTTTATTATGAGCTACATTTTGTTTATATATTTTCTTAAAAAAAATTCTTAAGAAATAATAATCATACTTTCTGAATCTTGTTCTTGTTTATGATATCATACTGTTTTAGTTATGTGAAAAATGAAATAATATATAAATATTATTTTCATTATTTCTTTTATACATTCACATCAAGGAAAACAATTTGTTTTATTTGATAAATAAGTGAAAATGAAATTGATTTGTTAAAATAAAAACATAAAAACGAAATGTTTTTATTGAATTTATTTGCATTATTAAAATATTTTTTAATAGAAATAAAGAAATGAAATGTATTTTAACTCAAAAAAAAATCTTGTGAAATGACATAAAAAGCTTGTTAGCTTTATTTTTGCTACCTCTTATTTGCAAGAATTCCTAGTAATTTTACAAGCTTTTTACCAATAAAATTTTAAATTTACAGCTTTTTTAATGCGATAAAACTTTCAAGGAATTCTCGTTACTTTACTAGATTTTTTCCTACCTCCTAATTTACGAGAAGTATTAGTAAAAATTACAAGCTTATTTGTAATTTTACAAGCTTTTTACCAATAATACTGTAAATTTACCACTTTTTTGATGCGATAAAACTTAAAAGGAATTCTCGTGACTTTGCTAAATTTTTTTTTTGAAAATTACTTTAAAAATTTTAACATTTACGGAAAAACTAGTAAAAAAATGTAAATTTCAATCGACCGCAACACAAAATTGTTTTGTTAAAACAAGGAAAATTTTCCAAAACTAGTTTAATAGGATAGCGAGACTTTTTTTTTAGTATTTTGAATATTTTTTTATTTTTTAGTGACTATAATCAGAAAATTTAGTATATCGTCCATTCCATGAGACATTTTAAAAAATCTGACCGAGGGTCTTCTGATTTTTGTTATATTTTTTATACAGATTCTCCATGGAGCCAATTTCAAATTTCATCCATCAGATCGAAAATATTCGAAAAACTCTCGGTTTTATTCACGATCTCCGTTTTTAAAAAAGTAAAAAAATGCAAATTCTGTGTGACTTTGAGCTCCTGTATTTCCTAAACTACTTATCGCATTTTAACAATCTATAGCGAATACGAATGGTATGTAAGTCTATTTTAATATCTAATAAACTGAAAAAATATTGGTGGTTTAAAAGTGCATTTTATATGCAAATGCAGTTTTGAAGTGCATTTTGCGAAACTTTTATCCCTTAAATTTTTTTTTTTAATTAGCATATTTGGCAAATTTAGAATTTTTGCTACAAAAAATGTTTTCATTACAATGGACCGAAAATGTATGCTATTTTTAATATTTTTTTTTTAAAAAAATGCTTCCTTAAGTTTGCCTTATAAAATTTTTTATTTTTTAAATTATACCAAAATCATGTAAAAAGACATGTTTATAAACCGTTATATTTCCAAAAGTACTTATCGTATATTATTGCTTTTATGCACATTAGAAAGGCATTTTTGTCTAATTTTTTTGCATATAATGACCGCAAAAATTTTGGTGTTTCGAAAATGCATTTTAAATGCAACTGCAGTTTTGAAGTGCATTTTTCAAAACTTTTGCCCCTTTGAATTTTTTTTTAATTATCATATTCGAAAAGTTTACAATTTTTACTACAAAATAATGTCCTCCTAATAATGGACCCACAGTAGGGTGGCCCAAAATTCCTTTTTCTTCGCTACAGGTCAACGTACCTCAAAAAATGAAAGATGGTACCGTAACTTATATTTTGCATCAAATTGCAGCACCCTACGAGAATTAGAAGGGAATGCTAACTGATCATATGTGTTTGCAACCTCCGAAGAAATCTAAAAAAAAAAAATTTCCAATCCTCAAAATGACTACATGGAATGGTATTGTAACAAGAGCACATAAGTCACATATGGCTATTTTTCCCTGAGGTTGTCTACAAAGGACAATAAGGACATTTTTATTTCGATTAGGAAAAAAACCAAAACATTTTTTTGATAATGTACTCAAATAAAATTCAAATCGAATATCAAAATATTTTCGATAAAATTTTAAATTGGCTCCATAGAGTATCTGTATGAAAAAAATTAAAAAATCCTGAAGACCCTCGGTCAAAAAATGCCTAAAATCACCAAATGTTTGGTGGAATGGACGATATATAAAAAAAAATTTATAGCCCACAAAAATTGTGTCATAAAAAACTCTTCAAAATAATTTATAGAAAACATTTACTTACAAAATTTTTATAAACCAACAAAATTTATATTTTTTAAAAAATTTGAAAAAATTAAAATATCAGAAATAGAAGACCTCTATGTCCCATGAAAGTATTGGCTATTTTTTTGTGTTAAAATTCCATACTTTAATAATATGTTAATTTAAAAATAAAAATATCAAAGGGGGTAAAAGTTAACGAAAATGCACTAAAAAAATGCATTTGCATATAAAATGCATTTTTTAGTGACACAATTTTTTTTTGAAATTTTAAGTTTGAAGAAGAGGACTTTGGCTTTCATTTTCAATTTTGACTATTAAAATCCGATATTTACTTAAGAAGTTAGAGCTCTTTAAAATTTACTACTTTTAAAATTTTTTGTGATTTTTAAATAGTGTAAATCGCGAATAAAATCGTCATTTTATGGAATTTAATCAAACAGTAAATGGGAGTGTCTCCATGGCGTCTCCTGTGTTCATAATATAAAAGAAAATCTGAAGATCCAAGTGGTACCAAAAGTTGCATTATTTACCCCGTCAAAAGGTTGATTTTTTTTTTTAATCAGTAAAGTATTTTAAAAGTTATGACTAAAAATGTAAAGCTACCTCCAAAATTTTGGTGAATTTCACGAAATAAAAATGCAAAAACTTGTCACCTGGTGAATGAATATAAACAAAACATGGCACAAAAAGTTATTTAATCATTCCTTGCTTTCACAAAAAATTTGGGCGGAGTTGCAGAATGGGGCCTAGGACCAGACATGTTACCAAATATTTTAAAATGCTTTATCTTGGCTTATGCACTCAAAATAAATTTTCTGTCCAATGAGCAGAGAAATCTTCCGAAAATACTTCCATTTTGAGCCATATGAGAAATCTGCTGATTTTAGCAGAAACGATTTGCTGAAGATCTGTCACGATTATCTAGGTGAAATCAGCAGAAAATCTGTCAAAACTGCAGAGAAATCTGCTAAAACATTTTTTAGACAATTTTTGTTTTTGAATAAAAAAAACTTGCAATTAGAAAATTTTCTTCACAAAAGAATGACAGTCAACTGTTTCTGTATAACTAAAAAATAATCTGCTAAAAATCTGTGCAAAAATATTTTGAAATTCAGCAAACAGAATGAGTAAAAACTCAGTGAAATTTCTGTTATATTAAAAACTGAATGGCAGAGATTTTAGTAAAAATATCCATTTTAGCAGAAAAATCTGCTGGAAGTTTGCTAAATTAAATTGAAAGTCGTTTTACAGATTTTTTGACAGATTTCTTCTTTTAAGTGTGGTAAACATATTTGAACGAAATCTGAAATCGGTTTTTATTTTATTATTCTGAAGACATTCCTGGTTATTTTGGTACTAATTATGGCGAAATCAGTCCAGGGGTTAAGAAGTTTTGAGCAATTGAGATGAATTTCAATATAAACCTCAAAGCCATGGCATGGTGGTGTAAACCACTACCATTTTCTGTGCATACGTGTATTTTGTAGTTGTGTGGTTTTTTGTGTTAGTGCTGTGAAAAATGAAATGTCATTCATATGCTTGTTGTATGCAAACACGCGGTTGCTTTTATATAGTTTTGCTTCAGAGAGACTTCAAATTAAACATTAATATTTTTCGAAAAAGCAAATACATAAATGAAACTTGTGAAGACAATAATTTAGATTATAACATCGTCCGACAAAAAAGGAAAAAAGTCGTTAAATACGAGCTGGATAATATACTTTTTAAACTAGAGACTAAGGGACTGATTCATAGAAAATAGTCATAACTTAATCATAACTAAATTTTTTTCATGTGGTTGTTGTAACAATCATAAAAAAATCAAATTTTGTTGGAAAATTTCAAACAATTAAGACCTGCTACCCACATCATCTCAAAATTGACAAATAATTTTAAATTTTGAGACTTTTTATGATTGTGTTTACAACAAACACAGGGAATATGAAGTTCTAAAATAATAAAATTAGTCTTAACCAGTCATAACTGTGAATAGGCCTTTAAATGTAGTAAAACTGCATTTACAGTTTTTCATTTCGTGATACTGTTTCCTTTTATAAGGACTTCAAAGTTTTAGAGGATTAATTATAATAAAATATTTTTTTAATATTTGTGTTTCACCTAGGATGCCACTACTGACGGCGAATTAAAGAGGAGGATCTCCCCTAATTTTCCTATGTTATTATTTTTACATTCCAGGAAAAAGGAATTAAGTTACATCCTTTCAAAACTTTGTCCTTTAATATCATTCAAAATTTTCAACAAAATATTTTGATTAAGTTTTCAAAGAACGTTTTTCACATCTTTTTATCCTGATATGGCTAAATAAAAAAAAATAAAAAATTAGGGCAGAAACTCCTCTTACATTTTCTATCACCAGCCGCACCCTAGGACAAGTTCAAATATTAAAAAACTATTTTACAAAATGTAATCCTTTAAATCTTTGAAGTTCTTTTAAAAGGAAAGGGGATCACGAAATGAAAAACTGTAAATGCAGTTTGAATTCATTAGATCTCTACTTTCAGACTTATATCATCCGGTTCATATTTAATACTATAAAAAATTTATGTTTTCTTAATCTTTACATTGGCTAACATTGTGAAGGGTAATTTAAGATTCGGCACAGCCGAATATAGCTTTCTTACTTGTTTTATATTAGAGGGTATAATAGATTGGGAACAGCCGAATTTAGCTATCATTTGTTGCATTTAAGGTTAGTGAAATGAAATCTAAAATTTGCTTAAAAGAAGAGTTTCAAAAACTACATGACCATTGAAATATACGTTTAACCCAGTTCAAACAAGCGTGTGTTTGAACATACGCTTATAATTTCTTACAAAAATACAAAACATGAAAAAATATTCATAAATACCCAGTTGGCAACGTCCTCGAGCCATCCTCGGTGACGGAGCGGTGACATGTCAGAGTCACTGCTGACATCCACAAGACATCTCTATGTACTGGGTTGAGGACAGTTTCATACAGATTTTGCAAATGTCCTCACTCAAAGTCAGCAGTGGTCACAGCTGACCTTCTGGGGACATGTCACCTAAGACTTCTTTGGGGAATTGTCTGACGTAGGTCATGCGAAAATACAAAAAATTTTCGTATTTCCTTTAGTTTTTACTTTTATCCATTTTCCTTTATAAATTATCTTTCTTATATTTGAACCTGGAACCTCCAGTTTATTGGTCTCACACCTAACTACTTGTTCCAAACTTTATTTTGAAAATTGTTTGTCTATTTATTACTTTTATTCTACTTGTTAGATTTTGATTTTATTTTAAATAAATGGATAATATTGCCATCTTTTTCTGGGAAATTGAAGAGTTGCCCAGACTTAAAATTCTAATTTAATATACTGCTATTCTGAAGACATTTCCTTTTAGACGTCTTAGAGGAATTGTGCACACTCTTAAAGCAAACATTCAGTGCTGACAATGTTAGGACATGTCATCAAGGATTACCTATAATTTGTCAGAACCTGAAGACATTTTCGCAAGGAATCATTGTGGAAATATCCTCAGTGACACATTTTCCAACTGGTAATTATTTTTAAGGAAATTTTTATTATGGTTTGGTCTATTAGTGAAGAAAGTTTCACAAGCATGGCCCAAGGGGAGGGGGAGCCGCTTCTAAAAATAATTTCATCAACTTTAAACTTTGCATTAATTATTCATAAGGGGACGAAAAGGTGTCGTTCCTGATAGTTTTGTCAAAAAACTTCAACATTAAAATTTCTGGTAAGTAATAGGTAAAGAAACAATAAAATAAAATTTGGATGGGTAACACTGTGTCACAAATTTTCAACAAAGTCGTGACCAAATGAATCTGACACCTAATCTTTATGTAAATCCGAACGCTGAATCCGAATATGAAGTCAGAATGGTCAAAAGTAGAACAGTTTTCGAGATATTTACGAGAAAATCGAGAAAATTACCGTTATTTGCTCTTTTCAACTTACTACTATTTTTTTAAAACCAAACAATAAATTTTTTTTAAATTTTATCACTTAAAACGTTAGTTTATTTCAATACGAACATTTTGTGCCCAATAGGATCCAGATCGGTGCAAAAATGACAAAGTTACAGTAGATTAATTGAATTATCCCACTTTTAGATTTTTTTTTTTTAAAACACAAGTAAATATACAAGGCTAAATGTTAGTAATGAAAGGTGGATTAATTCACTAAATCTTCTGTAGCTTTGTCATTTTTGCACCAATCTGGGTCTTGTTGGGCGCAAAATGTTCGTATTGAAATAAAATAATGTCGTATGTAATAAAACATTATAATTTTTAATTGTTTGGTTTAAAAACAATAACTTGAAAAGAGCAAAATTGCAAAAAATCATCAAATTTTTCATGAAGTTTGAACTTTTGTCCACTGTAACTCTGTCATTTCTGGACTAATCTTCACAAGCGACCCATGGTTATTTTAGTAATTTTATTATCTTTCATTAAAAAAAAAGAAATACATAAATCGACGAATAGCCTTGAAGATATTTGCATTTAAGTGACATCATCTTTTTTAAAAACACAAAAAACCCTTATTTTCGAATATCTCGAAAACTGTTCTACTTTTGACCATTCTGACTTCATATTCGGATTCAGCGGACAATTGTACATAAAGATTAGGTGTCAGATACATTTGGTCAAAAAACTGTCACGTAGTGTAATTTAATTCAAGAAAATATTAAGCGCCCTAAAACTTTAAATCTGCAGCCTTAGCTTTTCATTTGATAATATGCAGGATGATTCTTGTTTAAAAACTTTCAATAAACGGTTCTCATTTTATTTTGCAGAAATATTGTAAGTTGGGTGGCAATTCTATCAAAATTTAATCTGCCACAAAATCAATTCATTTTGAAAATCTGACATTTCTTTCTTCTCATATTAAACTGTACTATTTGAAAATAAATTCATAAATATTTAAAAAAAAAAAATAAGCAAAATTGTTCAGTTCTTTTTGGAATTAAATTATCTTGACATACAATACATTCGAAAATATATGTCTACATATGATTGAAGTATATTTTTGCATAAAATACTGAATGAAAAAAGAAAAAAAAAATCCAAAAGAAAAACGTCCATCATACGTGCTAAAACTTTATTGAGTATATTCAATTTTTCGTAGACATATTGATCAGAAGAAAAATAATACAAAAAAAATGAAAATATCATCATTATTCCGGAATGTATGTACACCAGGCATGTACAAGAAATGAAAATATTGAAGAAAAAATATCGAACTGAATGGATTTTATACAAGTCTCAGCATCTATGCATATATGCACTACAAGGATGATGCCATTAAGCAAATTAACATGTCGCGTCTGAAAACAGCTCCAGTAGCTAACGAAACCAATATGATTTTTTGTTTTTACTTTAGTTTTTTTTTCAATTTTTTTCGAATTGTTTTTGGCCAGTGGCAAAACAGTAACGAATGGTTATAAATTTTAACTAAGCCAATATAATTGAATGAAATTTTGTGTAAATACTCTTAAATATTCAACAACAATAATTAATGATAATACTTTTATTGAAGGGTGAGACTTTTATTTAATAGTAAAAATATGGCTGTGAATTTAACTTGATTTTTTTTTTAACTTAACTTTCTTGGATTACACTGTGCTACAGTGAAAAAATACTTCTGATGTGACATAGTATAGGTTGTTGGTATTGTCGATAAGATCACAAAAATGCCCATTAAACTTGCCGTCAAATTTTAGAGTTATTGTCAAAAAACGTTTTTTTTTTGGGATTTTCTCACTAAACCTTGTGTAATTAAGAAATTTTCAACCGATTTTAAATTTTTGAACTGCTTTGGATAGAAAAAGGATAGGGCTTTCTATGTGTGTGAATTGGTCAATACGTAAAAGAAAGATATCTATTGATTTTTTCTATAAAATCAATTTTTTTTGTTATTTTTTTTAAATTTTTCGAATTTATCGATTTTTTTCTGCTAGAGTACGTTTAACAACCTTTATATTTATGAGCGTTTTTTTAAGATAATTTAATTCTTAATGCGATAAGCTTTATCCTGAAAAAAATCAAATAATAATTGACAGAGTTGTGATAATTTTTCTAAAAAACGTAAATTAGGATTTTGCAGGAAATCGCCGTTCAGATAACCCATGCAAAAAAAATAAATATATCATAAATGGTCATTTACAATATTTTTAAAGGTTTTTGCCGCGCTGAATCCGAATCTGGTCTTTAAATTGCTCTATCTCGTCAGGTTTTTAAGATATTAAACATAAACTGATATATCAAAAACTTAATAAGATAGCGCAATTTCAAGGTCAAATTCGAATTCAGTAAGTCAAAAACCTTTAAAATAATGATATCTTAGTATGTTCGTTTATTTTTTTATTTTTTTTTGCCTGGGTTATCCGCACGGCAATTTCATACAAAATCTTAATTTTTTTTTTTAGAAAAATTATCACAACTCTGTCAATTGTTATTCGATTTTTTTGGCATAAAGCTCATCGTATTCACAATTAAATTTTCTTTAGGAATACGTTAATTAATATAAATATTGTTGAACAAACTATAGCAAAAAAAAAATCGATAAACTCAAAAAATTTTCAAAAAATAACAAAAAGATTGATATTGTTAAAAAAAACACTACATATCTTTCTTATATGTATTGACCAATTCACACACACGAAAAGCCCTATCTTTCTTCTATCCAAAACAGTTGAAAAATTTAAAATCGGTTGAAAAATTTAAGTTACACGGGGTTTAGTGAGAAAAGTCCCAAAAAACGTTTTTTGACAATAACTTTAAAATTTGAGGGTGTCTGGCAAGTTTGATGTGCATTTTTGTGATCTTTTCGAAGAGACCAACAACCTTAACCACCTCATTATAAAAGTATATTCGATTTTGTGTTTTTTGTAGCACAGTGTTATTAAACATTTCGAAGAAAAAAATATTAATTATGATCTTATATACTTTTAAATAGTCATATTATTTCATATATCGTTGGCTTAGTCGGAAAATCTGTCAAGTCCATTTTTATTAACATTGAGATTTTATTGTAGTATGTATTGTGTAACTCAATATGAAGAAAATATAATAAATTAAAATTTAACTCAGATGAACTAAAGGAGAAAACTACGTTTATAAGCCCGAAAAAATCAACCTAAAAAAGTGAGAACATTTTTTGTCCCTCCTAAAATGAAAAATTAAAAAGGACTTGACAGATTTGCCGACTAAGCCAACGATATGATTATGTGTGATACTATGTATTGCAACCCGAGTAAAAAAGTTTTTGATATAATTATATATAATTTGATAAAATTTTTTCAAATTATGTATAATTATATAAAACTATATATAGAGGTAAAATTTTCCAAAAAAATTGTATAAAATTATATATAATTTGATAAAATTATATATAATTATATCCAGGATTTGGTGGATATAATTATATAAAATTATATCAAATTATATCTAATTTGATAAAATTTTATCATATTTTATAAAACTTTATCAAATTATATATAATTTGATATAACTTTATATAATTATATCCACCAAAACCTGCATATAATTATATTTAATTGTATCAAATTATATATTATTATATTTAATTTTATCAAATTATATATAATTTTATATAATTTTATCAAACTTTTTGGAAAATTTTACCTTTTTATATAATTTTATATAATTATATATAATTTGATATAATTTTATCAAATTATATATAATTATATAAAAACTTTTTTACTCGGGAAGATAAACTTCCTGAGTAAAAAAGTTTTGATATAATCATATATTTTTTAATCTCTTATAAAAAATCGTTTGTGCCGGGTACGTAAAAGTTACATGTGTTTGAGGAAAAATGCAAAAATTAACAATTTTTAGATTCACGATATATTCGTGGGCAAACATGGCAAACTTGAACAATTTTTGCATGACATAGCTTTACATTTTTTCTTCAGCCAATCGATAGTCAATCTCGAGCTTACACAAAACTCTGTTAAATAGATGTGTTTCGGAAACTGCAGAATAGTCAAGTTACAGCAGAAAAAAATAAATAAAAAGCGATGTCATGCAAAAATTACTCAATTGTACCATATTTAACGATAGTTAGAAATACAAAGTCATATATATCGAAAACTAAACACAGCTTTAACGTTTTGTAGAGAATTTAATAAAAATAAAAAAAAAAAAAATATATTTTTTTTACTAGATTGATTTTTAGGTTAAATTTGGATAATTCAGGACTAGTTTTGAATTTTTTCCAAACACAATCCAATGCCAATCGATAGCCCATACAAAACTCTATAAAATAAATGTGTTTCGAAAATTTCAATATTGTTGAGTTTCTGTGGAAAAAATTAAATATAAAGCGATGTCATGCCAAATTTTTTTAATTTTATCATGTTCAAACACGCCTATATCGCCAATTTTTCTGAAAAACTAAATATTTTGTTTACGTTTTGTTAGTATAGGACAATTAGATCTGTCAGTTTAACTTTGATTCATCAACATTAATTTTTATTGTGGTACGTTTGAAATGAAAAGCTCCATATGCGTTATGGCTTAGGCAGGTTAAGTTCATAATTGGACAAAATCTAACCTGGGAAAAAGTTTCTCATTGTAGAACTAACAAGGGAAGTCTCCCTGGTGTCACCCTCCGATCTTCATGAAATTTGGATATGTCGTTAAGAACGAAAATTAATTCGACACGTATTTTTTTAGCGGCCCAAAATTATTTTTAGGGGGGTCGATTTGTATGGTGGGAAATTTACCTTTTTAATTTTATACGATTTACGCCTATTTAAACAAAATTAATATAGGCATGTGTGGTATCAGATTAAAGGTATTAAATATAATACCTATCTCGTGGTGCTAACAACGGGCCAAAGAAGTTAATATTTTTCGACTTATTAAAAAAAATGTCCTAAATTTTTTGTATTTTACTCAATATGACGAAAGTTGTGCATGTTTAGACATGTTCTTAGCACACGTAGATAGGTTTTCCAAAGACCTTTCATTTAGTATGTAACATGACTAGGTTTCTTTGCATAATATAGGACATAAACGAAAAAAACTGAAAAATTGCCTTGTCTTTCCCCCTCCTTTTTACCCCTCTAAATATGAATTTGGGCCGCTAAAGAAAAATACCAATTCCATAAAGATCCGCGGGTGACGTTAGGGACACTTCCCTTGTAAGCCAACCTCTTACAGAGTTTATTAAACTTTTGAAAATTAAAAATTTTATTTCAGAAGAAGTTTAAAGTCCTTCACTTTATTACAGGGAATTGGAAATAATTTGTAAATACATGTTTGTTGTCGTTAACCTGGGAACAACATAAAGTAATTATCTTCGCGAATCATCGAATTTGCTTAAGAATGGCATTGATTTGTTAGTACATATTTTTGCATATTTTGATGAAAATGCATGTTTTTGCATATTTTGCTTAAACTACATGTTTTCTTGCATATTCTTTAATATTTAAAAATAAAAAATATTTTTTTTGTTTTTTGTGAATATATAAAAAAAAGGAGAAAAAAGAAAATTCGAAATATCAAAGCCTGGAGGTTGCTGTATAATTCGAATTGAACGAAAAATGCTTTCGAATCAAAATTTCTCTTCGCAAATGATTAAAAAAATCTAAACACGAAATTATTTAAAGCTTGTCAGCTCTTCTCTAAATAATTAAAAAATTAAAAAAAAATTACAAAATTAATATTAGAAAAGAGAATGGGCAGCTTTTAAATTGCATCAATAATTTCATCGAACGCTCATTTTTAATTCATAAATCTTGTTTGAGACTTTCGCTTGATAATAGCAAAAAATTATGCGAATTAAAGAGTTGTTAGTGGGAAAAAAATCAAAAAAAATTTGGAGTCTGTCTTTGCCTCCCCACAACCGGTTAAAATTTGCAATCGTAGAGTATGTTGTCAAATTTTTTATACCCTCCACTCTAGTAATAGAGGGTATATATAAGTTTGTCATTCCGTTTTTAACACATCGAAATATTGGTCTAGGACCCCAAAAAGTATATATATTCATGATCCTTGATCGATTTTAAGTCGATCTAGCGTTGTCCGTCCGTCCGTCCGTCCGTCCGTCCGTCCGTCCGTCTGTCTGTCTGTCCGTTGAAAACACGCTAACTTTTGAAAGACTTTACGGAGGCTCCTGAAGTTTGACATATATGTTGACCATTTACCGGGTCAGGTTGGTATTGCAATCCAGCCAAATCGGTCCAGTGGTTCAAAAGTTATGAGCAAAAGAGTAAATTTCGGCAAAGGTATTTTGCGAATTTACGAGATTAAAACCGCTCTAACTTTCGAAAGACAATTCTGAGGGTGCTGAAACGTGTTATATATCTTTGTCGTTCCCCAAGTCTGTTTGGTTTTGAATTTCAGCAAAATCGGTTAAGTGGTTCAAAAGTTATAAGCAAGGCTCTGAATTTCAGATTCCTTTCACCTTAAACTCTTGAAAACTCGTGAAACAAGTTTTAAAAGCATGGTGAAATACCAGTTTTTTTTCAAACTTGTTGTTGTTTGTTTTCCTGCCGTGGGGTGCAGTTTAGTTGTTAGAGTAAATATTTGTTATTGTTTTGTTATTGTTAGTGTAACGGTGTATACTTAGTAAGTATTTTTGGAAAAAAATCAAATAGATAATATGGGTTAGTTTGTTTTTGGTTTTTAAAGAAGAGGATGGTAAAATAAAAAGAGAGAAATATGTGAAACAGTTTTTTTTGTATTACCTATAGGTATAAAACAACAAAAATATTTTACAAAGTAATTTTGTTACTCAAAGAAATTGTAAACTAAAAAATATATACACTCAAAAAAATGTTACACCAAAAAAAAATGTTTTTTTTTTTTAATTATTTTTTTTTTAATGAAATGTCACACCCAAAAAAATGTTGACATTCAAAAAAAATTTTACACTCAAAAAAATTTGATTGATTAAAAAAAAGTTCTACTCAAAATAATATATTTGTAATAAAAAATTTGTAATGCAATTTTTTTAAAAAATTACTATCAGATAACATTGTGGAGGGTATTCATAGATTCGACCAAGTCGAATTTAATTTTTCTACTTGTTTTTTTTAAGAAAGTTTTCATGGAATAATTTAGGTCCACCAGTGCATTTAAAGAAAAGAAAATTCAAAGTTTTTGCAATACTAAACTTTAAATCCGCATATTGACGGATATTGATGCAAGTTCAAAAGGGTACTTTTAATCGTCCATGTTCTTTCAGTACCATTTAAGACACTAAAAAAAAGTCGAAAACGTTTTTTTTACTTGTTTTTGCAACAAAAATTGCATAAGTACCCAGGCAGAAATTGCCAACCGTTCAAAAGAAAAAGTCTTGGCATAGCACTTTATTTTTTGTGTAGAAGATAGTATGAATTCGAAAAAGTGCTTTGCAAGCGCCTTGCCAATCTTTTACTTTTTACATCCGTTTAAAGTTTAAATTTTTAATTAAAATTTATACTTTATTTTTTTTTTTTTAAATTATCCTTGGGCAAAAGAAGCTTAAGTTTCAAATTTAGCCAAATGTATTGATAATTGCGACATGGACGGACGTGGCTAAATCGACTTAAAAACTGATTTTGAGGAGATCAGTATGCTAAAAGGTTGATTTAGGACTATTATTTCGGGTACTTTTAAACATAAGCACAGAGTGGTGTAGGCTATGAAAATAAAGAAAAAAAAAATTGTGTCTGGGACTTGAAACATTTTTAAAATTTGTTGCGGGACTTAGAAAATATTTCAAAGTTTGTACAAAATTTGTTTATTCTTATAAATAAATCAATCAATTTTTTATCCTAATTTAATAAATTTCTTTATTTAAATAAACACAAAACAAAGTTGTATCTTCGGGACTTACACAATTTAGATGCGTCCCATTTTTTTGTTCTAAAAGTGCTATAATAGTACCATATTTTTTGTTTTCAAAGCGCTTTAAAATAGCAACGGGATACTGTTTACCGTGGTTATCATTTTGAACGCTGGGAGAGTTCTAAACTGTGATGCTTTCCCAGCACACAAGCGACCATAAAAGGTACTTTGCCAGCGCTCTCCAGTTCGTGTTTTTTTGCCTGGGTAGGTTAAATTTCGCCATGCTAATATTTTTCCCGTAATGTACTCCAAATTCAGGAAATTTTGACACCAATTGCATCCAAAACAAAACTAAGATTGCGAACTTTTACCGGTTGTAGGGAGGCAAAGCCAGACTCCAAATTTTTTTTTTATTATTTTTCCCATTATCAACTCTCCAAAGAGCATCGTTTTTTTGCTTTTACCTTAAATTTTATTTTTCGGGGCAGGCTATTGTTCATCTCTGTATGTAAATCTATAGCTTAAATTTATACTTTTTTTAATAACGCAATTTAAAATTAAAAAAAAAAACCCAATTCGGGACGTGATAACGTATATATTTGTAAATACATATTATCATTTTTTACAAGGGGATTTATTGTTTTTAACTTTTTTTTTCTATGAATAAATATTAAATAAATCAATTTTTAAATGCATATTTTTTGAATTTTTACTGCATATTTTGAAGTTTTCTGTACATATTTTTAGCGCTAAAAACCCGATTTTTAGTGCATGCACTTCCTTGCCCTGGTGATTATAGATCCGAAGCGTGGATATATTCATTTTAATAATGATAAAATTTGATTACTTAATAAAAAAAATTGGTTTAAATTTATTGCAATAGGGAAGATATTCGCCAATAAATATATTTGGTAAAGTATAAAAAAAAAGTTTGCACTTAAAAAATTCAAAAAAGTTTTAAGTGTGTCAATTAAAAATTTACTTAAACTTTTTGGTATGCAGTTAATAATTTTTTATGAAAAGATTACTCAATACCATTAAGTCGTTTACTAGTGCAAAATTAAGTAATTTTTTACTCAATAGTATTAAAAATTTAATATTTTTTTTTTATTATTTTCTGTGCAATTTTCGACACAGCCTTTTCTGAGAGTATTATTATTTCTTTATTTTCTAAGTACTTACAGTCATTTTATTATTTAAATAAATTAAATTATTTCATCTTACCTGCAAGAAAAAGAAAAAAAAATATGTTAATAAATGAGATTGATGCGATTTTAAATTTTATTTTATTTGTTTATACATGTCAGGTCATGTTAGTAACCATTGCAAAAAATATATGAGAGACAAAAAAGTTAAACGATATTATGTGGTGAAGTTGCTAAATATAGAATTGTATTGTTGTAATTGCTAAAAGTTTTGGCCTGTACCAAAGAAAAACAAAAAGTCTGTTTTAACAAAAGCTTTATTTTAAATTTAAACTTTTCCATTCAATTTTTAAAGTCGATTTTAAAAAACAAAAACAAATAGTCGATTTAAAAAAAAGTTTTATTTTAAATTCTAAATTTTCTATACATTTTTGGAAATTCGATTTTAAAAACCAAAACAATTTGTATGGAAATTAAATTAAAAGTCGATTTTAAATTTAATTTATTTTTCTGTGGTAAGGCGGAATTTGTTTGGAAATAGAACTTAAAATCGATTTTAAATTTATTTTAATTTTCTTTGGCTGGATGTTTCCTTTTGTAGAAAACTATTGCTATATAAAATCGCAGCAGTGGAACCACAAACGATTATTTTTTCAAAGCATATCTTATAAATGTGGCGGCTGTGATGCCTAAGGTGACGACAAAAACCAACCGACATTTATAATCCCAATAATTATAACACAATAACTGAAGTATATGAAACCGTTATAACGGAAAATACCAGGAATATCTATAATTTTTAGAAATTAAATTTTTTTCTAGATTTTTCAACTTAAAACCATAAAACTCAGGTTAAAGCGAAAACAAATGTTTTGTATTGGAATAACCACAAGTTTTCCATTAACTATTATGATTAAACATATTCTTAAGTGCCTATTTCCTTTTAATACTAGTAGTATTACATTTGAAAAACTTATTTGCCTGTGCTTTCATTTCACATTGTTAACACAATTTCTAGAAATTTTACATTTAATAATTTGCAAAATAATTGTATTTTGTGAAATTGAAAATGAAATGAGTTCACTTTACTCAAAGCTTTTAATATAAATATTAGGTCAACAGGTTATTTATTAATAAAAAAAATCATTTTTAATGAAATTAAAATTATAATGAATAATAATAATAATTTATAATGATAAGAGCTACTTTTAGTTGTGAATATCAAACAAATTTAATTTAAATGGTAAAAACGAATGTATAATTATTTTAACACTGCAAAAAATAATATAAATGAAACCGATTTATTATTTTTTTTTTTTCATTTCAGGAATTTAAAATATTTAATAATAATTATTTAATTTATTATCAATTCTCTTTACAATATTTGTCAATCTGATTATCGCCCTAGGATCTAATGATCGATATATCGACAATTTTACCTTAATTTAAACAAAATTTATAAAAGTTAAAAAAGTAAATTCTATTGTAAATTTGACAAAGTTAAAATTTTTTAACATGATAATGTTCAGTTTGACTATGTAAGCTAACAATTAACGAAAAAAAAATATTAGAATTACCGTTTTTATTTTCTTAAAACCAAAACTTTTAATAACTTGGATTTGTAACTTGGTTAATAATTCACCTCGTGGTGAATAAAACCGTTTTTCACCAGCTGGTGAATAAAAAGTAACATAATTATTTTTCAATAAAAAATTTTTGTTCATAAATTTTTTTTTCATTAATTTTTTTTTTCATAAATTTTTTTTTTTAATCAATTTTTTTTTTCATTAAATTTTTTTTTCATAAATTTTTTTTTTCATCAAATTTTTTTCCCCAAGATTTTTTTTTTTCATAAATTTTTTTTTCATTAAATTTTTTTTCATCAAATTTTTTTTTCATCAACAAATTTTTTTATTCATCAAAATTTTCTTTTCATCATTTTTCTTTTTTTATCAAATATTTTTTCCATCATTTTTTTTTTCATCAAATTTTTTTTTTCATTAAATGTTTTTTTTTTCATCAAATTTTTATAATTTTTTTCTTCATAATTTTTTTTTAATCAAAATTTTTTTCTCAAATTTCTCAAATCAAATTTTTTGTCATCAAATTTTTTGTCATCAAATTTTTTTTATAAAAATTTTTTTTTTTTCATCAAAAACTTTTTTTTAACAAACATTTTTTTTCACCGAAAATCATTTTGCCCTTTTTCCGTTCCATTTGTTTATTAAATGTACATAAAAGAATTGAGAGTGTTAAATTATTCGGTGCCGAATCTTTTATACTCTCCAAAATGTAAAAACACTTTTTTGCACTTATTTTTCCACTCTTTTACCAAATGTACAGCTCTTTTGGTTTGGACTGCATATTGCTTTCCACAGACAGATGGACAGATGTAAGTATATATCTAGAGTGTCTTAGAAATGGATCAATAATATTTAAATTTAATGGGGTCCTCGATAGATATTTCAATTCGTTTTGCATGGAATAGCAAAATAATATAACATTATTTTTTCTAAAAAAAAAACTTTTGCTTTGGCAAGTACACCTAAATCTTACGCAAAACATTATCATGATTTAATGTTTTGGACAACAGTACAAAATTCGCAGGCATTTTTTTATTTAGTTTTGCTTCTGTATATAATGCTCAAGTCTGATTTAATACGAAGAAAACAAAGGTTTTTTAACAAAATCCTTTAAAATTTTTAGAAGTTGCGTGCATTTGAACAAAAATGCATAAATTCACTTTTATACTACAAAAATAGTTGTATTTGTTTACTTCGGGTGTGCCGAAGTACATTTTTATAAAAACTGAATTTCTGAATTTTTACTCAAATGCATCTAACTTTTACAATTTCCAGCGGATTATTTTTTATACCCTCCACTCTAATGATATATGGTATACGTTAGGGTGGAGTAATTTTGTTTTTTTCGACCAAATGATCCAGCATATTCGAACTAATCATACCTCTGAAATCAATTTTGACCCTCCCAATTTTCAAAAATAGTTTTATTCAATATATGATATTTTAAGTTGGGCTTATTTTATTTTTGTAAAACTGTGTTAGAATTTGACTTTTTTTAAACAGCTAGCACTGACGAAGCTAATTCGAGTACGCTGAATTGAATGGTGCTAGCCATTTTTCGAAATTAGCGCTTAATGTACTCCACATTCCGCAAATTTTGACACCAATTGTAGCCAAAACAAAAAATATTTTTTTTTGTCAAAATCACTACGAGTGCAAATTTCAACCGGTTGTAGGGAGGCAAAGACTGACTCCAATTTTATTTTGACAACATTTCCAATCATCAGCTCTCGAAAGAGCATCATTTTTTCCTATTACCTTAAGTTTTGTTTTTTCGGGGCAAGCTACCCGGTAGGTTAATTGGTGAGCAAAATAATTGTGCGAAAATTTATAAAACAAAAATTCGAGAGCATCTTCAGTTAATAAACAGCGGTCAAAGTAAATAAAAATATAAAACGAAATTTTTTAAATATATAATTTGTATTTCTGAAATTCTGTTGGAAATTGTGTTGTATTTCACGACGTTATGTTCCAAACCTATTACGTTGTTTATTTATGTAAGTAAAACGACTTTTTTAAAAGTGGAAAATTTTAAAAGTTAATAATATCTTGAAAACTATTTTTTTTTTAAATTTAGACTTCATTTTTAGATTCAAAGCAAGATTTTATATGGAAAATACATGCAGAATGTTGTGGTTTGCAATTTTTTTTTTTTAGTTTGTAAACTAGTGTTCTTTATCATTTTTAAGATAAGTATATAAATATAATTAAACTCTTCATGAAGGATTCCGTATACAGATTCATATATACCATAAAACAGTTCCACAATTGTTTATCGAGCCAATATTAATGCAATGTGTCTAAAATTTATTTCACAAATATTGTGAAATGTTTCATAATTACTACGAAACATTTGATTGGTTTAATTTAATTAAATTTTAATTTATCTTAAATATTTTATAATATTGATGAATCTTTTATTTGTTTCTATGAAAATTTTCTTAATATTTTGATTTTTTTTTATCAATAAAAATCGTTAAATTTATGAAACAGTAACATTATACGAACTTTTATGAACAGTTTAAAGAATATAGAGTAGATTGTCCCTTATTTTGGAAATAATGGAAATGTTGGAACCTCAGGAAAAATTTTACGCCCCTACGACCACGCCTTAAAGATCGGCGCCTTAAAAATAATTTTTCCATACAAACCAAAAATTGTTTTTTTGATTTTTAATTTTTTTGTTATTAATTATAATACAACTTGGCTAACTTATTCACGACAAAAAATTTGATATTGGTGGGATAAGGCTTTCAGCTCTAAAAAATTTTTCGAAAAAAAAAATTAGAGCCGTTGGGGTCCTACAGTAAAAATTTTTTAAAAAATATTTTTTTTTTAGTTTTGACAAGCAACGGTTTTAGTTGTAACGTTGCTTTTAATGATATAAATTCATAAAAAATATTATTCATATCTGTGACGTCTTTATCGTGTATCGAAAAACATTAAAAATGCCTTTTTTACACTTTTTTAGAACACGATAAAGCTGCCACAGATAGGAATAATATTTTTTTATGAATTAACATCAATAAAAGCAACATTACAACTTAAACCGTTGCTTGTCAAAACTAAAAAAAAATATTTTTTATAAAATTTTTACTGTAGGACTAAAACGGCTCTAAATTATTTTTTTTTCGAAAATTTTTTTAGAGCTAAAAGCCTTATCCCACCAAAATCAAATTTTTTGTCGTGAATAAGCTAACCAAGTTGTATTATAATTAATAACAAAAAAATTAAAAATCAAAAAAAAAATTTTTGATTTGTATGGAAAAATGATTTTTAAGGCCCTGCTCTTTAAGGCACCGTCGCGTAGGGAAGGCGTGGACGTAGCACAGTGCTTCGTTCCCATATAACGAAAGGACAAAAATAGAAGGAGTTATCACATATTTTTGAAATTTAGTACACGTGCATAAAACGTCCTAGTTAAGAAAAATATGAATTTTTGGAAAAATCGGTGCAAGGACACGCCTACCGCCCATGTGTCCTGAAATTGAAAAAAATAATTTTAGCTTCAATAATGCCCACAAAATTACAAAAAGTGGTCATGCTGATACACATTCAACTTGCAACGTATGTATAAATTTTCACTTAAATTGGAGCAAGGACTCAAGGTCCTGCCATATTTCCTTTTTCTTTAAAGCGCTATAACACCTACGAAAATTGTCCGATCGTAAAAAAACTTTGTAAGCAAATTAATATTCCTTAGATATATATTAATGCCAAATTTGGACAAAATCGGATTAGTAGTATGGAAAATATAAAAACATCGTTTTTTGAAAAATAAGTTATTTTTATTTTTAAAGTCGTCTAAAAAAGTTCAAAGAGATGTATTAAATCAACTTCTGAGCTACATAATGTTTATACATGTCTATAGTAAAATTTGACGGCGGTTCTTTTTTTTAGAATACATTAACCCCCTATCTCCCATTTTTAGGGGTCATTTTTGTCTTTTTTTTTACATATGCTCGTAGAACAACACTAAAACGTGCGTTTAAATAGTTAATATGTTCTACAAAAATGTTAAGCATCAAATTTTACTAGGGGTTGTGAAATGCCAAAAGATCGTGCGATATAATCAAAATGCTTTAAAAAGTAAAATTGTTAAGTATCACATATTGTTAAATAGCGTTTACCAAAGTAGATGGAAATAAGTCGAAAAATGTACTAAAAAACTACTGAGATAAAAAATATTTATACTTCTCTACAGTGAAATTTATTGGCAATTCTTTTGTTAGAACATATTAACCCTCTATCTTCCATTTTAATGGGTCATTTTAGTCCTTTTTTAATGTTTCTTATAATTCCTTTTTAATGTTTCTTATAATTTATAATTTTTCAGTAAAATACACTGTGCAACAAATTTGGGGTCACTTTCACGGAGTGTATCTTATATTGAACAAAACATAAATGAAAGTATGCCATTTGTAAACCAAAACCCATGAATTGTTTTGAGGTCTTTAAAATAAGGCGATTGGAATGATTAAAAAAATCTACTAAATGTTTGTAGAACATTTTAACACTTTAAACACACGTTTAAGTGGTTTTCATAAGAATGTTCTAAAAATGGACTGAAATGACCCCTGACAATTGGAGATAGAGGGTTAATATGTGCTAAGAAAAAAGAAACATCAAATTTTACTAAATACATCTATTAACAGTAAGCTTAGAAGTACATTTGTTACATTATTTTAAATTATTTCACACGATTTTGGTGAAATACAATTTAACAATTTAAAATAAAAAATTTTACTTTTTTAAGCATTTTGCTTTTATCTCATGAACTTTTGGTCTTTTACAACTAATAATGGAATTATATGCAAAAAATTTTTGTATAACTTGTTAACCCTTTAATTGAAAGTGTAAGTGTTATTCTACGAGCGTATTTGGAAAAGGGACTAAAATGACCCCAAAAATGGGAGATAGAGGGTTAATATATTCTTAGAAAAGAACCGTCATCCAATTTTACCGAAGACATCAATTAACCTCATTTAGCACACAATAAAATTTAATATTTTTTTCTTATTCTGAATGACTTCTTCTGAGCGCCTTTGAAAAAAAAATTAAAAACTTCAGTGGGCCATAAATAAACTCGAGCTAAATTTTCGAAATTCTTCGAGGGTTTTGGTCTACTAATAATATATTTACATTTTGCTTTTTTAACCATTTAAAGCATAAAATCGTGTTGCACAATGATATTAAATACTGTTAAATGCCTGAATGTTGAGTAAAAATCATGAATTTAGGCATTTAAAAAATCGCATTTTTTTTAAATTGTGGTCAAAAGTGGGCCCTAATTTTTGAATACGCTGTTAGACAAGAGTATAAACTAAGAAAAAATCGACGAAAAAAATATATAATTTTATATAATTTTTTTTTAAACTCCATCAAACTTTAGTAATTTTTGGATTTTTAACAGAAAAATTTGCTTTTCTGCGCAATAAAAAATATTTTTTTTGTAAATATATGCAAAATTCTATATTTTAATTAAATTACAAATATATCAAAGTACTTGAAAACAAAATTTCGAAACATTTTATTAAAAAATGGATTTTTGAGAATTATTTTTGTGAAACAACTAAAACACATTTTCATGTTAAGTCATTTTTACATAAAATTCTCTGAGTTTAGCGCCCTCTCGTGGTGGCAAAAGCAATCAGAAAAAATATTTTTGTTAATATTTATTTGAGATACCTTATTATCTTTCAAAAAATCTGTATTTAAACACAATTTGAGACAAATTTTTTTTTTTGATTTTTGTCCATGGGTCGAAGCATAGTGCGTAGGGGCGTAACATTTTTCTGGAGTTATTTTTTGGTCAATTGGAAAAAAATGAAGGGGTACCGTCTCAACACTTCCAACATTTCCAAAATAAGGGACACTCTAATATAGAGTAAAAAAAATATTTCATAACTCTATAAAAATAAACCTTTTCTTAAAAATATATAGAATTACAAAAAGTTTTTTAAATTTTACCAGCAATTATTTTTAGTGTAGATATATTTATTATATTTAGTATAATCGAAAAAAAAGTTTTATTTTTATTTAATTAAATTTTGTATTGATCTTTTATTCTATTCTCCCTTTTACCATTTTAGCAAAAAATAATATTATATTTTCCTCTAAAAAAAAAAAGGAAATTTTTGTAAGTATTTACTATTTTCTTTTTAAATGCAATGATGCACGAAAACTTTGCTTATAAGCACTATCAAATATTTTATATATTTTCAATTTATTTTCGAAATGTTTATTTTTATGTATTGAAAGCATAAACATTAAAGCGTTAAATTCTAATGTTTTATTCTTAAAGAAATATGTATGAAAATCTTGGCAACAGTTTTTGGACCAACGCAAAACTCGTAAAGATGTAAGAACAGTTTTTTTCTGGAATACTTAAATATGTAAGACGCAAAAGTAGTGTTGCAACATAAGTTGCATTAACTTCCGTAATATAAGTTATATTCCATAAGAGATTGACCATGCATATAGGTCACATGCATATAGGTTAGACGTGGATAGCGAAGCGGTCAGGAGGGGGGGGGGGTTGTTAATATCCCGCCAAACTGGTATAAAGGATGAAAGAAAAAAAAATGGAAGGAAAAGGGGAATAAGAGAGCAAGCAAATAAACTAAATGGATTCATCAAAATCGGAGAGTTTTTTTGTATGGAAAATCATTCAGAATCTACGAATTTTTTAAGTAGAAAAAAATTTTAAAAATCAAAGATTTTTTTCATATGAAGAATGCTTAAGAAATGATTATAATTCGGCACGTCTCAGAAGCAGAAAATGCAAATTTCTTCATTTGTGTCTGCAATTCCAAATCATGTTGGTAACCCTTGCGAAATAATGTAAGAGACAAAAAGAAAAGTTAAATTCGAATTCGCCGAATTTATGAATACCCTCCACAATGCCCTTTTTAAGTCATAGTAAATTTTCTAACGTGAAAAAATTAACATTTTTGATTAGAAATATTAAAAATTAGCTCAGATGGTAGAGTACTTGCTTTGCAAACTGATGGAAAAATTTGAAGAACGTGGGTTCTATTCCACTCAGAGTTAAGTCTGTTGATGAAAAAACATATAGAAAAAACAGTCTTACAAATAATCAAACAATTTATCTAATGTAATTTTCTCCACTGATGACGTAGAGGTGGCTACAGAAACCATGGTCTGGAATAAATCCACATTAAAAATAATCTTTAGAAATACAATGTTTTCTTCTTCAATCACAAACCCTTAATAACAAAAACAGAATATGGCATGCGCCGATAAAAACACTTAAAAATACAGAAATATTTTATTTTGTGTAAAAAAACTTTTTTCAGCAATTTTTGAAAAAAATTAAAATAATTTACTATTTTTTTTGAGTGTAAAATTTTTTTCGAGTGTACTTTTTTTGTTTTGGTATAAAAATATTTTTGAATGGCAAAAATACGTTGTAAAATATTTTTGTGACTTACCAATGTTTTTAAAACAGGTAACGGGTTTTCAACACGTGAATTTAAGGTGAAGCTAATCTGAAGTTCACGGTTTTGCTGATAACTTTTGAAACACTGGACCGATTTGACTGAAATTCAATACGAACGAGGCTAGAGGAACGGAAAATATATATTCTCAGCTTTAGCATCCTCAGAACTGCCTTTCGAAAGTTATAGTATTTTTTATCTCGTAAATTCACGAAAAACCCTTGCCGAAATTCAGTATTTTGCTCATAACTTTTGAACCACACGACCGATTTTGCTAGATTGCAATACCAACCTGACCAGGTATATCGCCAACATATATGCCAAACTTCAGGAGCCTCCGTAAAGTCTTTCAAAAGTTAGCGTGTTTTCAACAGACAGACGGACGGACGGACATCACTAGATCGTCTTAAAATCGATCGAGGATTATGAATATATAAACTTTATGGGGTCCTAGACCCCATACGGGATGACAAACTTTTATATACCCTCTATCACTAGATCGGAGGGTATAAAAACGATTTCCATTAACAAGAAAAACCGACATTTAAAATCCTACTGATGATAACACTAACTGGAGTGTTTGAAACCGGCATGGGAATACCAGAAATGTTTATAATTTTTAGAAATTCGATTTTTCTTTATTTTTCAACTTAACCCTTATAAATTTATTTTAAATTCTTTTAGATTTAATTTTTTATCAAATTCCACTAATTTGAATCATTTTGAAACTATTTATTTTGAAAATAATAAAATAAATTAATAAAATAGGAAATAAATTCAAATATTAAAATTGCATAAAATGTTAAAATGCAGGCTTTTCTGGAATAACGGAACATTGAAAAATTTGTTTGATAAGTTTTTAACATGATAATGTTTTTAGGCTGGTGTCTAATTTTAAAAAAAGTTGCAGGACGCCACCTCAGTTTGACTATATAAGCTAACAATTAACGAAAAAGAAAACAAGAATTACTATTTTTATTTTCTTAAAATCAAAAATTTTAGTAACTTGGGTTTGTAACTTCGATAATAATTCATCTCGTGGTGAATAAAACTGTGTTTCACCAGATGGTGAATAAATAGTAACATAATTATTTTTCAACAAAAAAAATTTTTTTCATCAATTTTTATTTTTCATAATTTTTTTTTCCATAATTTTTTTTTTATAAATTTTTATCAAATTTTTTTGTTATCATTATATTTTTTTCATCAATTTTTTTTTTTTTCATCAAAAATATTTTTTTTTAATTAATTTTTTTTTCATAATATGTTTGTTTTTTCATCAATTTTTTTTGCATTAATTTTATTTTTCATAAATTTTTTTTCATCAAATTTTTTTTTATTTTTCTTTTTTAATCAAATTATTCAAAAATTTTTTTCTGACAAATTTTTTATTCCATCAAATTATTATCATTTTTTTTTTTTCATCAAAATTTTTTTTTTGTCATAAATTTAAAAAAAAAAAATTTCTTTTCATCAAAAAAAATATTTTTCATTCAAATTTTTTTTCTCATTTTTTTTTTTTTAAAACAATTTTTGTTTCCATCAAAATTTTTTTTTTGTATTTTTTTTTTTTTTTCATCATCAAAAACCTTTTTCATGAAAATTTTTTTTTACAAAAAATTTTATTTTCATTAATTTTTTTATCATAATAATTTCATCAGTTTTTTTTTTTAATCAAATTTTTTTTTTCATCAATTTTTTTTTGGTTTTTCATACATTTTTTTCCCTCAAATTTTTTTTCATAATTTTTTTTTTATCAAATTTTTCATAAATTTTTTTTTTTCATCAAATTTTTTACTCCATCAAATTTTTTACTGTCAATTTTTTTCTCATCTAAATTTGTTTTCATATATTTTTTTTCCAATAATTTTTTTTTTTTTTTCATTCAAATTTTTTTCTTCAGATTATTTTTCTATTTTTATACCCTCCACTTAGTGATAGAGGGTATATATAAGTTTGTCATTCTGTTTGTAACTCATCGAAATATCGATCTGGGACCCCATAAAGTATATATATTCATGATGCCCGATCGATTTTAAGACATTCTAGCGATGTCCGTCTGTCCGTCTGTCCGTCTGTTCGTCTGTCCGTCTGTCTGTCTGTCTGTCTGTGGAAAATGCTCTCGCGGACAAAATATTGCACAGAGATGACTGAAACTTAACATATTTATTGGAAGTTCTCCCGAGAAGTTTGGTATTGCATTTGAGCGATATCGGTTCAGCGGTTCAAAAGTTATGAACGAAAATGTAAGCACACCTCAAAAATTTCAGTACATTCAACATAACCTAAAAATACAAAATGCTTTAATTCGGCTTCTGGTTGACATATGTAAACATAATTAAACACCAAATGGTATTTAAACAAGTACGAACATATTTTTCGACAAAAAAAGAAAAAATCGCGGATTTTTTTTTACCAAAATTTTTTTTCGCGGATTTTTTTTTTTTCAAAAAAATTTTTTTTTCAAAAGTAATTTCCTTTTAAATAAAGTTTTTTGCAATAATCTTTTTGAAATTGTGGAGGCTATCACTACATTCGGCAAGGCCGAATTTAACTTTTTTACTTGTTTTTTTTTTCAAATCTGTTTTCATCAAAAATTTTTTTTTTATAAAATTTTTTTTATCATCAAGAACTTATTTTCATGAATTTTTTTTTTTTTTCACCAAAAATTTTGCTTTCATTAAATTTTTTAATCATAATATTGGTTTTCGTGAAAAAAAATAGTTTATTTTTAATTTTTTTTTTACCAAAACTACTTTCTTACCAAGGTAAGCTTTTCACATAAAAATTGTTCATGTGTTTATCAAATGTACATAAAACAAGTGTGAGTGTTATTTTATTCGGTCCTAAATCTTTTATACTCCAAAATATAAAAACACTTTTATGCACTTATTGTTGCACTCATTTACCAAATGTACAACTCTTTTGGTTTTTAATGGGGTCCTCGATTGATATTTCAATTTGTTTTGAATGGAATAGCAAAGTAATATAACATTATTTTTTCCAAAAAAAAAAAAACTTTGCTTTGGCAAGTACACCTAAATCTTCCGCAAAACATTATCATGATTTCATATTTTGGGCAAGAGTACAAAATTCGCAGTCATTTTTGAGTTCACCGGGTGCTAATAACCCTAAAAAAGTACTTTATTCCAAAAAAGAAAAATAATATTGAATCTTGGTTTAAAATGGGTTAAAGGTTTCTATGGTCGTTGAAGATTATTTTAAGTTTTTCTGGGTTTTCTTGAAATTAAAAAAAAGCACTTCCAATTATTTTCCCTTATTTTCTTATTTTTTTAAAATTAATTTACCAATTTTTTTTTGATTTGTTTATAAAGTTTTTTTTTTTTTAATTTTCTGTCAATTTTTTGAATTTGTTTTCATACTATCTATTTAAAAAATATTTTGCCAGAAACATTACTACCATGCTAATGAAAGGATAGTACCAACAACAATGAATATTTTGTGTTTCAAATAGAAATTTTAAATTTTATCTAAATATTCAGTAGCAAATATATTTCTAAGAAAAACTCCTCAAAATAACTTAAATTTTATATTTTTATTTTAATTTTTTTTTTTTAACTTTCACAACAACCACATTTGTTGCAAGTTTCCTTTATACATATTTAGAAAAAAATCTTTACTATTTTTTAGCAAATATTGTCAAAAACTGTATTACTTTTTGAATTGTTCCCTAATGTAGCTTTTACCAAAAAAAAAATAATATAAAACTCAAAAACTTTTTTTATCAACTCACAAAACTATTTTCTTAGGTACTACATGAATGTCCTCAGCAACAGTTTATGGGTGTTTTGCAATTTGGGGCAAACGCATTAAATTTTTGTTACAAACAAACTTTTTCTTTAGCGTTGCGTCTTAACTTGAGTTTTATTTTTTTTTTACTTTAAAATTGAAATAAATAATAAAAAAAATCATAGAAAAAAAAGTTTTAAACATATTCTTCAAATATATGTATGTTATTACTCGAGTAAAAATCATAGTTATTAAAATTTATATCTAAAAATAATTTCGTAAAAATATTTAATATAATGATGCCTGGATTAACATAAAAATTATTGTGTATGATGTTAAATTTAACAATACATATGATATTTTGTATCATAAACATAAACATATAAGAATATTTTTACTCGGATATATTCTAAACAGAACAGCAAAAATATGGGAAGCAAAATATTATGAAAATATAATAAAAGTACTTAGAAATTACAAAAATTTTATGTTTTTTTGTTATACAATTTTAAATTAAAATAAAATATTTAAAGATCTCTAGAGGAGGACAATCTTGAAAGTGCCTTTATTAATACACATTATTTGAGCTATAAAGATCGGTGTTGCCAATTAACAAAATAACAAAAAAATGCCCAATTTTTGACAAATATCTTCCTAATGTAAATTTATCACAGTGGTGGATTCCTACTGCACAGATAATAATATCGATTGTTTTATTTTAATTAAAATTTTAATTGGGCTATTAAAAAGAACTAAAGCACAGTATATACAGTAGCGAAACTCTTAATGGTGAATTTTCCCCCTTTTTATTCACCTCAATTTGCTTACACACCGAAAAAAATTCCTGCCTTATATGTACGAAAACGTTCGTACATTGTACGAAAAATTTCGTTGTTTCGCACCACGAAATTCTTGCGTACAATGTACGAAATGCACGAAATTTTTTCGTAAAATAAACGAAATTATTTTGTATTTTACAAAAAAATTTCGTAAAATAAACGCAATAAATTTTTGTGTTTTACGAAAATTTTCGTAAAATAAACGAAATATTTTTTTTGTTTTACGAAATTATTTCGTAAAATAAACGAAATATTTTTTTTTTACGAAAATTTTTTGTAAAAAAAAATCGTTAAATAAACGAAATTACATGTAAAAATTCTTTCTTGAGAATAAGAACAACGTTTTCAACGTTTTGACAGCAACATTTCCAAGCAATTAATTGTTTTATCTTAACTAGTGCCCCCCATTTCCCGGTTCTCGGTATTCCCGGGAATACCGGTATTCCCGGTTCTGGAACCGGTTTCCCGGTTCTAGATATATTCCCGGGAATACCGGTATTCCCGGTTCTGATCCTGGTACCGGTTCTCAAAAACCAAAAAAATACTATACCATAAAATATTTAAATTACACTATTTAATCAGTATTTCAGTAATACTTAGTTGTGTTTGTAAAATTATTTAAAAATCAGCAACTATTTTTTCTAAAATTAAAAAAATAAAATGGAAATGGTGTTATTCACATGTTTTGTATTTTTTTTGATAAAAGCAAAGAAAAAATTTTAATTGTACAAAATTTTACAAAATATTCATACCGGTATTCCCGGGAATACCGTCAGAACCGGAACCGGGAATACCGGTATTCCCGGGAATACCGGGAATGAATTAAGAACCGGGAAACCGGTACCATTTCCCGGTAATACCGAGAACCGGGAATACCGGTATTCCCGGTACTACGGTACTGACCGTAGGCACTATTCTTAACATAGACTTATAAGATTTCATTCATTATTTACAGTGATTTTGTTTAAGGCTACGTTCACACTACAAGAACTTATGATGATATGTTGAGATGATTTTTTTTGGAGGACCACCTCCCCACATGTAAAAAAAAACTTATATCATCAAGCGTCAAATTTTATTTGATCCGATTAGCCTAAAATTTTAATTGATTCTTAAAATAAATAAAAACCTAGTGAGAGCTTTAAATTCGGCTGTGCCGAATCTTTTATATCCCAAATAAGTAAAAAATTATCAGAGTTATCATTATTAAAATTAATTCTTTATACTCACAACCACAAGACATTTTCTAAGTAATCCCCTGGGTCGAAGCACAGTATTTAAATTTTTTTTGACATAAAAATGTTTAATTTTTTTAACAAAAATGCAAAAAACACTTTAAAAAAATTTGGTTTTTCAGAGGTTGGTTTATTTCTTTAAGGGGAAATTTTGTTTGCATGGACCGATTTTGCCCACATACGAACCTGCTGATGACCAAAAAACTTGTTCGTGCTAAACTTCAGGAGTCTATCTTTTTTATTTTGGATGGTATCCGTGTTTTATGCAGACGGACATTATTAGAATGCCTTAGAATCTATCATGGATCAATAATATATATACTTTGTGGGGTCCCCGACCGATATTTCGAAGCGTTACACACGAAATGACAAAGTGATTATGCCCCAATACTGTAGTTGGAGTTCATAAAAACACCCTTTAAGCATGCATTTAAAGATTTCTTCTATTTTTTTTTTCGTAATATAAAGTCCACTTTCGTATATTTTACAAAAGAAGTGTTTACGAATTATTTTCGTAAAAATACGAAAGTCTGTACACTTTTTTTTGTAATATGTAGTCAACATTCGTATATTTTACGAAAGAAGAATTTACATTCTTTTTTTCGTTACTTTCGTAAAATTACAAAAGTTTTTACAAAATTTTTTTCGTAATATGTAGTCAACATTTGTAAATATTACGAAAAAAATATTTACTAATCATTTTCGTTACTTTCGTAAAAATACGAAATTCAGTACTAAAGTTTTTCGTACTATGTAGTCAACTTTCGTGTATTTTACGAAAAAACTAAATACGAAACTTTTTTTCGTAAAATGTTGCATGGATTTTTTTCGGTGCACGTATGGGTCGAACCAGAATCAAATGCGTAGCGCAAGACGTAAAAAGAACAAAAACAAACACATCAAATTTGTAATTTTTACGTCCGTTTGATTTAGGTAACTCACATTTGAATATTAGAAACGAAAAATTATTGGGCGTTACGCCTTACGCGACGTAATTTGATTCAGGTTGGACGCTATAGGAAATGTGTGAATTCAACAAATTTGTCAGAAATTTGAATTTTAAAGTCAGTTGTCGTTTTTTTATTTATTTTTATTGTGTATATTTTTTTGTTTTCTTATTTAAAACTTTTTACTATTTTTATAAAATTAAAAAAAGCAAATTCCAAAATAAGAATTTAGAAATGCTGAACATTAGAAACCATGTGGCTATAAAAATGGTGCAAATTTGGTAGAGAAAAGGAAATAACTCAAAGAATTTTTAATAGGAGGAGAGCTCCGAATATGCAGACTTTTTTTGCCTGGTTGATCTTTTTACTCCTTTTGTTAAATAAAATAAATGCATTAAATGTGTTTTTAATAAAAATAAATAAATAATGCAATATTTTTTTTATTAGTTGATTTTTTAATGATTCAAGTAATATACAAATTTAAGATGTTCAGATATTTTTAAAGGTGGTTAGAGATTCTGAAACTTTTTTCTTAAAGAAAGTCTCAGATTCACACATTTTTCTTATAGAAAAGTATCAGATTCTGGGACATTTTTCCTACAGAAAAAGTCTCAGATTCTGAGAAATTTTTCCTATAGAAAAAGTCTCAGATTCTGAGAAATTTTTCCTATAGAAAAAGTCTCAGATTCTGAGAAATTTTTCCTATAGAAAAAGTCTCAGATTCTGAGAAATTTTTCTTATAGAAAAAGTCTCAGATTCTGAGAAATTTTTCCTATAGAAAAAGTCTCAGATTCTGAAACATTTTTCCTATAGAAAAAGTCTCAGATTCTGAGACATTTTTCCTATAGAAAAAGTCTCAGATTCTGAGACATTTTTCCTATAGGAAAAGTCTCAGATTCTGGGACATTTTTCCTACAGAAAAAGTCTCAGATTCTGGGACATTTTTCCTATAGAAAAAGACTCAGATTCTGTGACATTTTTTCTATAGAAAAAGTCTCAGATTCTGAGACATTTTTCCTATAGAAAAAGTCTCAGATTCTGAGACATTTTTCCTATAGGAAAAGTCTCAGATTCTGAGACATTTTTCCTATAGAAAAAGTCTCAGATTCTGGGACATTTTTCGTACAGAAAAAGTCGCAGATTCTGGGACATTTTTCCTATAGAAAAAGTCTCAGATTCTGTGACATTTTTTCTATAGAAAAAGTCTTAGATTCTGAAACATTTTTCCTATAGAAAAAGTCTCAGATGCTGAGGCACTTGTTCTACAGAAAATATCTCAGATTCTGAGACATTTTTCCTATAGAAAAAGTCACAGATTCTAATACATTTTTCCTACAGAAAAAGTCTCCGATTCTGAGACACTTTTCCTACAGAAAAAGTCTCAGTTTCTGAAACATTTTTCCTACAAGGTAAGTCTCACATTTCTGACACATTTTTCCTACAGAGAAAGTCTCTGATTCTGAGAGGTTTTTCCTATAGAAAAAATCTTAGATTCTGATATATGCTTTCTATTGTAAAACTCTCAGATTCTGAGGCAGTTTCTGTATAAAAAGTGTGTCAGATTCTGAGACAGTTTCCTAACGAAAAAGTTTAGAATCTAAGAATTTTTTTTAAAGAAAAAGTCTTCTATTTTGCGAATATCCGTTGTAGATAATTTCTGGAGGAATAAGATGAAGAAGAATAGATTTTTGTCAAAAGAATATTGTCAGTTTTGTATGATTAATAAAATTTTGTTGAAGATTTGAGAGACACACACTGCTTCCAATTTTAATATTGTTGACCTTCCCCCAATAACTATTGGTGATGATTAATATATGTATGTTCATCTAAAAAAGTATTTAATTCAAATTTTTATAGGCATACATATATTAAAGTTTGAATGCAAATTTACCTTGCTAAAATATAGTTTTTTATTTTATAATTTTTTTTTTAATTTTTATAATGTAAATATTTAGAAAATTAAAAGTTAACCGTCAAATTTGAATGTGGTGATTTTAAAATTATGACGTGTTCGTGGTTAGTTTCATAAAAATTATGACATTTCGATGTAACACCCAAAACAGTATGCTATAAAAAATTTTCTAATCGACAATTATTATAATGGGTGTTTTGTAAGTAATCAAATTGTTAAATTTTTTTTTCATAATTTTTATACAAATAAATAAATTTTATATATTTTTAACAATTATGCACGTTATTTAATACGAGAAATTAATATAAAATGGTTGTTTGATGCATAATAATGCTCATTTTATAAAATTTTTTAAGTGAACACCAAAATTACTATTACATCCTGTATCGAAATTTACCAATACAAATAAAACAAAATGTGATAATATTAGTGACAGAATGACTCAAATAAACCTAAAAAAAGAGTTTCGCTACTGTATATACTGTGACTAAAGCTTAGTTTACAAAAGCCTTTAGAGATTTGGGCCAACTAATGTTATATATTATTTTATGACCCATTCAGGATACATTCAGTGAGCTTAAACTTGTTGCGCAGTGTAGCAGTTAAAATTGATATGTTTATTAGGGCGGATCGAGAAATGCTTTTTCACGAATTTCGCTTGGGCGCTATGCGGGATTGGTAAAAATAGAAGCCAAAACGATGTGGTAAAAATTTCAGGAAGATCGCATTTCATCTAGGGTTGCCCCTCCAGCGCTGAAGTTTCAACTTTTTTAAGCCAAAGAGCATTTTTTTAAAAAATTGTAAAAAATTCAAATTTGATCAGATCTTCTTAATTTTGGATTTTATGTGGTCTAGTTAATCACATCTATTTAGATTTTAAATATCAGCTTAATACGATATCGCTAACCTCCAAAAACCAGAGGTGGAAAAGTATACTTACATTTTGGAGAAACCCGAAAAGCAACTTTTTGCAATTATGTAAAAAAAAACACATTAAAATTGTAAAATATGATTTTTTTCTTTTCGACTTGAAAAATAGACTACTCAAGGATTCCAAAACCGTTAAAACCAAAAAATACGAAATTCTTGAACGGCGTGTGGACCAATCTCAACTTACGATATTTTCAAAAAATTTATTTCATAATTTTTTTTTTGCTATATTGTTCTATATTTTAAAATTTTTTTACAAAATATGTCATATTTTCCTATAAAAGATAATCTCATTACAATTTAAGAGATCATTAACCCTTGTCTACATGGGGTCATATATGTCCCTCACAAAAAATTGTTTTTTACCAAATACAAATAGATTAAAATTGAAAACATTTATGAGTTTAGCGGATCATATTACATATACAAAAAATATTCGCGGTTAGTTCGCATTTTCATTTAGGAATTCTCTTTCCGAGGTAGGGACTTTATATTTGCAATTGCATGCGGACCATGTTACGTATTTGCATGACAAATATCGAAGTTTTTGTCCAAAATCATGGTACCTCTTTTTTGATAATTTTAAATGTTTTTTGAACTGTTTCAACTTACTACGGAATACCTTAAGCTTTCCAATAACAGATTTTGGAGAAATTGTTGGAATTGTTGTTTTTTCCCATATAGATAAAATGTCTTTCTATAGAGGCTTGGCAATACTCATAAACGGAAGATCATTCCCTTTTTTACGTTATTTTGAATGAAGCAATATCCTTTCGTTACATCGGAAAATGTTGGTAGTTGGTTTGCGGGTAGTTTATTGGCCTTACCGAAAATTGGACAATTTATATTTTTATTACGAATAGGCGACATTTTAAAGACTGCGACTAACTTTTTTAAATTAATTTTTTATTGCTTTGCAAAAGTTATTTGATATTTACAAAACTTAAGCCAACTATAAAAATCAATTTTTTATATTTCGCACAGGTTAAAGATGAACCTGGATTTGAGTTTTTTTAATAATTCAAATAATACTAGTCTACAACGAAAATGCGAACATATTTTTTGTAATATGATCCGCTAAACTCATAAAAGTTTCCAATTTTAATCTATTTGTAATTGGTAAAAATCAATTTTTTGAGTGGGGCATATATGACCCCATGTCGACAAGGGTTAATGATCTCTTAAATTGTAATGAGATTATCTTTAATAGGAAAATATGACATATTTTGTAAAAAAAAAATAAAATATAGAACAATATAGCAAAAAAAATTTATGAATGAAAATATCGTAAGTTGAGATTGGTCCACACGCCGTTCAAGAATTTCGTATTTTTTGGTTTTAACGGTTTTGGAATCCTTGAGTAGTCTATTTTTCAAGTCGAAAAGAAAAAAATCATATTTTGCAATTTTAATGTGTTTTTTTTTACATAATTGCAAAAAGTTGCTTTTCGGGTTTCTCCAAAATGTAAGTATACTTTTCCACCTCTGGTTTTTGTAGGTTAGCGATATCGTATTAAGCTGATATTTAAAATCTAAATAAATGTGATTAACTAGACCACATAAAATCCAAAATTAAGAAGATCTGATCAAATTTGAATTTTTGACAATTTTTTAAAAAAATGCTCTTTGGCTTAAAAAAGTTGAAACTTCAGCGCTGGAGGGGCAACCCTAGATGAAGTGCGATCTTCCTGAAATTTTAACCACATCGTTTTGGCATCTATTTTTACCAATCCCGCATAGCGCCCAAGCGAAATTCGTGAAAAAGCATTTCTCGATCCGCCCTAATGTTTATCAATCTATTTATCAGAGTCTACGTGGCCTGATATGTACTTTAAACCTAACCTTCTCTGTTATTGTAAGCGCAAAATGTAAGCCGTAAAGTAAGCTTTAACATAAAATTATGCTTTCGAAATCTCAATTTAAGTATATTTGCTGGGTATTTGAAAAATATAGCATGTTTGTTATCTTTCTTTTTATTTCACTACGATTTCTTTTATTTTAACTGTTTTGTATACAAAAAAATGTACTCATGTGTAAATGAAATAAGTTGTGTTGCTCTGTTTTATTTTTCTTTTGAAACTGAAATTGAATTAATGTGGTAATTAGTGCAGGCATCTCTAACATACATAAAATAACATTTGAAAGCAAAAAAAAAAAGATTATTCAAGAACATAGAACATTTTCAAATGCTTTGTTTTCATCCTAATTGTGAGTTTTTTTTTGTTTTCTTTGAAAATATTTATTCACTTATAAACAGAAATCAGAAATTATCTTGAAATTTGTGTTGGTAAAATTTTCAAGATTTTTGATGGATTTTGTTTCGAAATATAATCTTTTATTAAAGTTACTTAAAAATTTATTTTACGTCAGTTACGTGTTAGAAATAACTTTATATCGAAGGACTATATACAAAACCCTCTATCTTCCATTTTCATGAAAATTACTTTTTGATGGCAAAATATTCAGTAAAATGGTCCTCATCTATGGTGTAAAATTCAGAACAAAGATATTTTTTTTTCTATTTCATTTTTGGTTTTCTCTATCTCTTACACAATTAATTTTTCTGAATGCAAAATCTTCTATCTTTTCAAATAATTAATTTATAAATATTTTTTTGAACAATTTCATTATGCATTACCTGTTTTCATACTAAATTTTGCATGCTAATTTGTCAAATAAATTCCAGAACCACGAATTTGGTCCACTGATGCTAATTTTTTCTGAAAATTCTTGTTTGACTATTTTGAAAAATATGACGTAAAATTTTGATGTCTTGTGTACATACACCGAAAAAAATTCCTGCCTTATATGTACGAAAACGTTCGTACATTGTACGAAAAATTTCGTTGTTTCGCACCACTAAATTCTTGCGTACAATGTACGAAATGCACGAAATTGTTTCGTAAAATAATCGAAATTGTTTTTGTATTTTACAAAAAAATTTCGTAAAATAAACGCAATAAATTTTTGTGTTTTACGAAAATTTTCGTAAAATAAACGAAATATTTTTTTTTGTTTTACGAAATTATTTCGTAAAATAAACGAAATATTTTTATTTTTACGAAAATTTTTTGGTAAATAAAAAAAAATCGTTAAATTAACGAAATTACATGTAAAATTTCCTTCTTGAAAATAAGAACAACGTTTTCAACGTTTTGACAGCAACATTTCCAAGCAATTAATTGTTTCTTCTTAACAGAGACGTATAAGATTTAATTCATTATTTACAGTGATTTTGCTTAAGGCTACGTTCACACTACAAGGACTTATGATGATATGTTGAGATGATTTTTTTGGAGGACCACCTCCCCACATGTAAAAATAAACTTATATCATCAAGCCTCAATTTTTTTTTTTTTTGATCCGATTATCCTCAAATTTTAATTGATCCTTAAAATAAATAAAAACCAATAGAGAGCTTTTAAGTCGGCTTTGGCGAATTTTTATTACCCCAAATATGTAAAAAAAATATCAGAGTTATCATTATTGAAATTAATTCTTTATACCCACGACCACAAGACATTTTCTAATCCCCTGGGTCGAAGCTCATTACTTTAAATTTTTTTTTTGACATAAAAATGTTTCATTTGTTTAACAAAATAACAAAAAACACTTTAAAAATTGCGTTTTCCAGAGGTTGGTTTAAAGAAATAAAACTTTTTTGCCCACATACGAACTTAACCTGCTGATGACCAAAAGACCTGTTCCGTGGTATCCGTGTTTTATATACCCGAGTAAAAATAAACATATATAACAATATATAACTTGATACAAACATAATAAATCATATATGATTATACATCGCGTGAGATCTTTTCTAAATTTTTTAAATGCAGTCATATGTAGTTATGTATAATTTAATCATGATTCGGATTAAAAGGTGTACGGTTGATATAATTATATAAAATTATATGAGGGTCAATACAAAATTTGTTTATCTGTATAATTTAACATAAAATTATATATAGCTTATGCTGTTCCATATAAAACTATATATGTTTTCAATTAACCAAAAATGTTCTAAGTTTTTTAGGCAAAGTATAAGAAACTTTTTAAAATGTTTCTAAACATTTCTTGTTAGGGTTATGTATATCACCTATCTGGTTCGAAGCGTACCCAAACATTTTTTTTTGTTTTAGAAAATTATATGTTTGGTGAATGTATCGTTGACCTGTGGTGTATCTCAACCTAAACCAAAAAACACCAGGATTTTATATGTTTTTATGCAATTAGATCTAATTAGATCCACCAATATCTGGTCGAATCTCGGATGAAATCAAATCATATTTTTTACAAGTTGATCTTTTTTAATGCAAACACATCCACCATTATTCGGATCAAATTTCGTATAAATATATATTGTGTTATATATCATTATATATTGCATCATATCAAAATTTTTACTCGGGAAGACGGACATTAATAGAATGCCTAAGAATTTATCATGTATCAATAATACATATACTTTATGGGGTCCCCGACCGATATTTTTTTATTATACCCCAATACTGTAGTTGGAGTGCATAAAAACACCCTTTAAGCATGCATTTAAAGATTTCTTCTTTTTTCATTAGTTTCGTAAAATTACAAAATTCTTGATTATTTTTTTTCGTAATATAAACTCCACTTTCGTATATTTTACGAAAGAAGTTTTTACGAATTATTTTCGTAAAAATACGAAAGTCTGTACACTTTTTTTGTAATATGCAGTCAACTTTCGTATATTTTACGATAGAATCATTTACATTCTTTTTTTTCGTTACTTTCGTAAAATTAAAAAAGTTTTTACAACATTTTTTTCGTAATATGTAGTCAACATTCGTAAATATTACGAAAAAAATATTTACTAATCATTTTCGTTACCTTCGTAAAAATACGAAATTCAGTACTAAAGTTTTTCGTAATATGTAGTCAACTTTCGTGTATTTTACGAAAATAAAAAGTACGAAACTTTTTTTCGTAAAATGTTGCATGGATTTTTTCGGTGTATGAAACAAAAATTTTAATCTTAAAAACTGATATGCTGATCAGAATTTGTGGACCAAAATCACGTTTTTAATTTTTTTTTACTATTTTTTACCTAACTTACTCAGCAGCTTGTCAACTTTTGAGATGAATTCGGTAAAAAAAAATGCTTGTCTAAAAAATCAGAACGTGTGGACCAAAACCGCGATTTCGGAATTTTTTAAAAAATTTACCGATGTCGTAAATGAAATCATAATAATTGGTTTTTAATAAAATGCAAAACCCTCTATCTGATCATTTTCATTCATGTACTTAATATTTTTGAGAAAAAAACCCTCTTTCTTTTATAAAATCCCCAATAGTGAAAAATTTAAAAAACGAATGGCACTGCGGAACACTAAACAATAAACAAGAGAACGACCATCATTTCTATATATTTCGGACATGATGATTCGAATGGCGTACTCCGTTTTTCGATATATGGTACAGTTTTCTTGCAAAATGTCGTTAAAGATTTGCTGATTTCGAGCCAGTTTTTTAACAAAAAAATTTGCAAAGTAAATGGTTTATAAATTTTATGACATGGAAAACAAAGATATGACTTGTAGCAACATTTCTTATGCAAATTTGGTTTAAAGCTTTTCAATTTAAGCACTTAAATTAGCGAATTTCTTAATTTTTTAAGGTTTTCGCGAAATTAACAGCCAAATTGGTCTTTGATAAAAAACTTGCTTTTAATGAATCAAAAATGCATCCCTTACAATACGAATAGTGGACAAAAAACAGCTATGTTATATGGACCATCATGATGAGAATCGCGAAAAACCGTTTTTTTGTATATGCCAGCATCACTTTACGAGATGATTTAAGGTTCCATCTTTTAGTATATAATGTGGGAACCTTAAACAACTAATTGACAAAAAAGTCGGCCAAAAAAGTTTTCATTTGCAAAAGTTATCTTAACAAAAACTATTATTTCAGTGTTTGCGATACAATAATTATAGTTTTTGTTAAGATAACTTTTGCAAATGAAAACTTTTTTGGACAAATTTTGGGTCAGTTCATTGTTTAAGGTTCCCACATTATACACTAAAAGATGAAGCCTCAAATCATCTCCTAAAGTGATGCTGCCATATACAAAAAAACGGGTTTTCGCGATTTTCATCATGATGGTCCATATAACATAGATGTTTTTTGTCGACTATTCGTAGTGTCATGGACGCCTTTATGATCCACAAAATGCAAGTTTTTTATCAGAGACCAATTTAGCGGTTAATTTCGCGAAAACCAAAAAAAATGAAGAAATCCGCGAAATTAAGGGCTTAAGATGAAAAGCTTTAAACCAAATTTATATTAGAAATATTGCTATAAGTTATATCTTTGTTTTCCATGCCATAAAATTTGAAAATCATTAGCTTTGGAATTTTTTTTGTTAAAAAAGCAACTGAAAATCGGCCAATTTTTAATGACATTTTACAAGAAAACTGTACCATATATCGAAAAACGGAATACGCCATTCGATTCAGCATGTCCGAAATATATTGAAATGATGGTCGTACCTCTTGTTTTCTAAAATAGTGGTTAGTTTTGTCACGCCGTGTTATACTTAAGATTCAGTAGTTGATTTAAAAAAAATATTGTAGAATATCGAATTTTAATTACACTAATCAATTTTTTTTCATCAAAATTTTTTTTTCATAAATTTTTTGTTTTTCATCAAATTCTTTTTTTCATCAATCTTTTTTTTCATCAAATTTTTTATTACGTCAAATTTTTTATTACGTGAAATTTTTTATTATCAATTTTTTTTCTCACCAAAAAAAATTTTTTTTTTTTTTCATAATTTTTTTAACATCAGAAAATTTTTCTTTTTATCAAAAAAATTCATTAAAAAGTTTTTTTCATCAAAAATTTTTTTTCACCAAAAATTATGTGTTCATTTAATTTTTTTATCATAATTTTGTTTTTTGTGAAAAAAAAAAAAAAATTTTTTTACCAAAACTACACCAAGTCTAAGCTTTTTACATAAAATTTTTTTATTCGTTTATCAAATGTACATAAAGCAAGTTAGAGTGTTATAATCTTCGGTGCCGAATCTTTTATACTCTACAAAATGTAAAAACACTTTTTTGCACTTATTTTAAAATCACTTTGCACTCACTCACTCAAAAAAAAAAAAAATTTTTTGTTTTTTCATCAAATTTTTTTTTTTTTTCACAAATTTTTTTTTCATCAAATTTTTTATTACATCAAATTTTTTATTAACAATTTCTTTCTCACCAAAAAACAAAAAAAAAAATTCATAATTTTTTTAAATCAAAAAATTTGTCTTTTTATCAAAAAAATTCATTAAAAAGTTTTTGTCATCAAAAATTTTTTTTCACCAAAAATTTTGTGTTCATTTAATTTTTTTATCATAATTTTGTTTTTCATGAAAAAAAAAATCTTTTTTTTTAACAAAAGTACTTTTTCACCAAGTCTAAAATTTCTATATAAAATTTTTTTATTCGTTTATCAAATGTAAATAAAACAAGTGAGAGTGTTATATTCTTCGGTGCCGAATCTTTTATACTCTACAAAATGTAAAAACACTTTTTTGCACTTATTTTTTCACTCACTTACGAAATGTACAGCTCTTCTGGGTTTTTAATGGGGTCCTCGGGGAAGGTGTCCCCAACGTCTCACTGATTTTTTAAATACATTTGGTTTTTTTTTCAACATTTTGTATACTTTTCCTTCATAATGTCCTTGCTTTGGATGTGTTATTTTTTCTACTTTAATGTTATTTTTTTTTTTCTTGATTTTAGTTTTTTTTTACTTTTTTTATTACGATTAGATTTATTTTGTTTGGCATGATTAATGCGCATAAATTAATTCAATTTAATGGAATTCAAAGAGATTTCTATGATTTATAACAAACTCATACACAAACACACGTTTATATATGGGGCAAAACGCGTCAAGGGTCCACACCAAAAAACAAATATTGCCCGATTTAAGTATAAATTGGGCAAAATATTAGGATAATGATAGGTGGTCTAAATTACAAATATAAATTTTTTTGATAAAATATTGGCAGAGTTACAGGGTTGGGAAATTTTGATGTTTTTGAAAAGAACATATTTTGGTGAATTTTAATTATCATTTTGATGCAAAAAAATTATAATTTAAAAAACGACTTTTAAAGCATTTTTGATGACCTTTAAAATGGCTTTTGTAGTTTTTTTGAAAAAAATAAATTTGACCTTAAAATTCAAGGTCAAAATATTAAATTGTAATTATCTTATAAGAGTCGCACTTTTAGATTTTTTTCACTAAGTCCATTAGAAAGCTTGAAATTTTTTTAAATTTCGGTTTTTAAAAAAAAAATGGTATGTATGATACTTTATGAGAAATCAATTTTATACAAGTAGATAACACCCAAACTGTACTGACATCTTTATTTTTTATGCGTGCATTGTTTGTTGTGTGTGTTTACAACAAACAATTTATCTAAGCATTGATTTTTGTTGTTGTTATTATATACAGATTAAAGCGATTTTAGTACAGTTTGTGTGTTGTATACTTCTAAAAAATTGATTTCTCATACATACCATTTTTAAAAAAAAAAACCGAAATTTAAAAAAAGTTTAAGCTTTCTAATGAGCTTAGTGAAAAAAATCTAAAAGTGCGACACTTATAAGATAATTACAATTTAATATTTTGACCTTGAATTTCAAGGTTAAATTTATATTTTTCAAAAAAAACACAAATGCCATTTTAAAGGCCGTCAAAAATACTTTAAAAGTCGTTTTTTAAATTGTAATTTTTGTTTCATCAAAATGTTAATTAAAATTCACCAAAATATGTTCTTTTCAAAAACATCAAAACTTCCCAACCCTGTAACTCTGCCAATATTTTATGAAAAAATTTTATATTTGTAATTTAGACTACCTATCATTATCCTAATATTTTGTCAAAATTATTCTCAAATCCGACAACATTTGTTTTATGGTGTGGACCGTTGACGCGTTTTGCCCCATATAAATAATAAGAAATGGAAAGAACCAAAAAAAAAAAAAAACTCAAACTAATTCAATCTTAATTTATGCGCATACAAATAATAGACTTCAGAAAAAAAGACCAAAATAGTCTTATGAAAAAAAATCACAAAAGTGCAAAAAGGAAGAATTTCTTAACACGTTCTCCTTTTAATGATAAAATCAAAAGATGAAAAACTAAGAAAATGTTCATATTAGAGTAGACTAAATGTATCGTTTTTGATTGATACTAAATTGTTTAATCTAAAAAAAAGTTTTGTATGGCGAACACAATTTTAGATGAAAGTTTTTTTTTAGAGTAATTTTACCTTTATATGAGTAAAAAACCCTCAACAGAGTCAGATGGGTATGCAAATACAAATTGTATAAAATTTCAAAGTTTTCGAATTTCCTTTTAAATAAAACATGAATCAAATTATAAATTCGATCAACAATTTTTTTTTAAATTAGATACTTTTCGCATCGTACTAAATGCTAAACTTAAAAGAAAAACTATTTTTGTTGTTATGATTCCTTTAAAAAGAATAAAAATTAAACTCTCTTAAAAGTTTGTATTAGGTTCAACTTTAGTGTCGACGAAATGTGTGAACGCAGTTCGATTTCTTCTTGATTCAATGTCACAAAACTGCTAACAGCGAAATCGTAGCTGCTCGCATTCGCGAGATATCGCGAAATTAGTGTTTTTGTATTTTCTAAAATTATGACAATGAAGTTTTTTAAATATCTTCAAAAACTGGGTATGCAGATTTAATTGTATTTATTTACAGGTCACAAAACAGTTAACATCGAAATCATATCTTCTTAATTTCGCGCAAAATTGCAAAAAAATTGGAAAAAAATTTATTTTTCGTGTAAATTGATTTGAGCAGTTTTACCACCTTTAACCACATAAAATTTAAACTGCATACAATATATTTGTCGTTTCTTGATTTTTTTTCCTTTATTTTAGACACTAAAGAAAAAATAAATTTATTAATATAAAAGCTTGAACAGTAATTTTGCAATTTCTCGGGAAATTGATCATCTATAATTTTTATGCTTGCAGTTTTGTCAACTTTAATAACCTCGAATTTAAACTGCATACCACATTTTTGTCGTTGTTTGAAGTAAGTGTTTTTACAGATCAAAAATAACACAAAGTAATAAATAAATAAATAGTAGTTTAGCGAGTTTTTAGCGATATCTCGAAGAATGAAGCAGCTAGAATTTAAATGTTAACAGCCTTATCACCTTTAATCAGTAGCAAATAAAACTGCATTTCGTGTTTTTCAACAATGGTAAAGAAATTTTTTTATTAATCAAAGCAAGAAATATCCCCAAAAAGCTGTTTTTCGCTATTTCTCGCGAAAGTGAGCAGCTATAAATTTTTTTTGGGCAGTTTTAATTTCTTCTAACATGATCAAATTAAACTGCATACCACTTTTTTTTTATTATTTCTAAAGAACAGGTTTTACTATATAAGCAAATAATAAACACAAATATATAATAACGCGATATCTCGCGAAATTTAACACCTACAATTTCGATGTCAACAGCTGTGTGACCTTTGATCAAGCAGAAGTAAAACTGCATACCATGTTTTTACGAAATTTTAAAGAAACCTATCTAAAGATAAAAAACGAAAACAAAAACAGCAAAAAATTAATTTTGCGATTTCTCGCGAACTAAAGAAGATAGGATTTTGATGTTTACTGTTTTGTGTCCTAGTAATAAGTACAATTAAAACTGCATATTCAGTTTTTGAAAATATTTAAAAAACTTCAATGCCAAAATTTAAAAAAATACAAAAACACCGTGTGGAGTTATGACTTTAAAAGCTACCTTCAAAAATAACTTATTTTTAATGGAAAATGAAGTGGGTACGCTCTTATCAAATCAAAGCATTCTCTTTGGGTCTTCTTCAAGTATAACAAACGAATATTTTCAACTGCCATTAAAATATATTTTTCTTGAGTTTATTTTTCAACTCAAAGTTGAATAGAAATAGAAAAAAGCGAGGAGTATGTAGTTATTTTTTTATTTTTATTCAATACATTTTAATTAATACTTCATATTTTGCGAACTTTCAATTTTAACACAATTTTGTAAATTATATTTAAATTCACAAAGCTTTCAAAACACGAAAAATTAAATTCTAATAAAAAATTGTCTTTTTATGTCAGAGCACTTATGTGACTTTGCATCACCTTTTATGTCATGCAAACACTCGAAAAAAAGCCTGTTGTAAAAAAATAAAAATAAAATGTATGTTGCAATATTTTTAGTTTCATCACCATTAAAGTTTGTCAAAAGAGGAACCTAACTTTTAATTTTTTATACTGTACAAATATCTAACAAGGGAAGTCCATTAACTCTTACACACCGATTTGCCTGAAACTTTAAGTATATTTATAAGATTCAATTTTTAACGTATGGGTGTCTCTTCAATGGTATATGTGTTTAAAAATTTCTTTGCCAACTTATGAAATGGTCCTTTCTTCCTACATCACAATTTTAATGGCGGACTTAACAATAAATTGCAAAAATTGTATGGCATAATTCTGGACTTGATTTGACCAATTTTTTATCTAAATAAAGTTAATCCAAATCTTAATCCGGTCTGCAAACCACAGGGCTATTATTAAAGTGTGACATTAAAAAAATCAGTCATCATTTTCATTGGACACAAATTTCTTCTAATTTTAATACTACTATTTTTTAAAACAAATGTTTGCTTGTTTTTTTTTTTCATATAAAAAGGGAAAATATACAGTAGGTTTTTTTTTTAAAAAATTTTGTTAATAAATAATTTTAAGATCTCCAAATTGCTTAAAAATGTAGGTTGAAAAGCTAAAACTCCTTAAATAAATATCGAATTTCTATAATTATCAGTATTGATTAACATCGGACAGCTTGCCGAAAAAATCTATTTTATTAATTTTATAACATCACCAACAACTAATAAAACACCAAACAAAGAACAAACATGAAGGGATACTTTAAACACATAGAACTTAAATACAGCAACGAAACACGTATTACAATGAAAGAATATTGCAACGAAACCAAAAAACTTGTACACCAACAACAAAGACTGAAATTTATATTATCATGTAGGAGTTATGGTATTATCCCCAACCACACAAAACATACAACAACAAAGGTACACAACTTATTTAAATGTAATACTGTTAAAGGGAAATTGGGTAAAATTGAAAATAATTTTCACAAAAAAATTCTGAATCTTGAAATATCACAGACTAACACCAACATTAAACTACTTAAACGCAAAATTTATCATATAAACACTGGTATTAAGAATATGCTTAATGAAGATGATTACAATAGCTTTATTAAAAAACAGAAAGACAGATCAAAGCAAATAACGAAAAATATAAAAGAGACACATATTAACAAACTTGATACACTGAAAGAAAAAATGTTTAAATTACATGGACTAAATTTCAATGATAACTGGTTTGAAAACAAAACAAATGTTGACATTCCAGTGGAGAGTAAATGGTTACTGTCCTTGGGGAAAAAATTTGCTTTACCAATAGACAAACATAATTTTTCGTCACTTCACATAATTGCCGATGTTGAACAGTGCATACAAGCAATGGATAATAATGGGGACCAGGAAAAAGACATAGTGAGGACAAAACTAGCAAATAATGTTACTGCTTTTAAAAGAAAATTAAAAAACTCACCGAAGGAAAAATTTATTTTGACAATATACGAGAAAACGAAAAAATTTTTGAGAAGACATGATGAAGTTATCATAATACAAGCTGACAAAGGGAACAAAACAGTAATTATGTATAAAGATGAATACAAATTAAAAATGGAGAAACTATTGGAGGAAAAAACAACATATAGAACCATTAGAATTGACCCGACAACGAAGCTTCAAAGGGAGAACAACAATATTGTGTCTGAATTATATAAAAATAAATATATTGATCTTTGGCAAAAAAGAAATCTAATGTGTTCATCAGCCATCGCCCCCAGAATTTACGGCCTTCCGAAAATTCATAAAAGGGATACCCCACTTCGCCCCATCGTTTCTTCAATGCAAGTTCCCTGTTTTAAACTTTCAAAACATGTTGGGCAAATACTTAAGCACATTATTTCAGACAAATACAATATTAAAAATTCAAGTGAATTAAAAACCCAATTAAAAAACATTAAAATTGAAAACGACGAAGTTTTAATATCTTTTGATGTCGTTTCTTTATTTACAAACATCCCTGTACATACGGCGATAAAGAATATTATGGGAAAATGGGAAACGATTAAAAACTACACTAATATCCCAAGCTCAAAGTTTTTAAAAATCCTCAATTTTTGCCTCTCTGACAATAATTATTTTGTTTTTGATAAGAAAATTTACAGTCAGATTTTTGGCATGCCAATGGGCAATCCGCTTTCTCCCACTATAGCTGATATAATCTGGACAGCCTACTTGACGAAGCGATCAATGAATTACAAAAGAAAGATATAAATTTCAAGTACATAGTTAAATATGTAGACGACATATTGGCAATAATTAAATATAAAGATAAAGACCACATCCTAAAGGTTTTTAATACTTACCATACGAAAATTCAATTTACCACGGAATTGGAAGAGAATAATCAAATTGCCTATCTAGATACAAAAATACATAGAGATAACAACATAATTACGTTCGACTGGTATGCAAAAGAATCATCATCGGGGAGGTTAATGAACTTTAATGCTACACAACCGAAACATCAAATTATTAATACTGCAAAAAATTTCATTTTTAGGGTTTTAAATATTAGTGACCAGAAATTTCATACAAAAAACATCAAAAATATAAAAACAATGTTAATTAATAATAGTTTCCCAACTAAACTTATTTATTCTTTAATAGAACAAACGCAGCAAAAATTAAAAAATAATATCACAACACAAATTACTGATAATAAGGAAAAAGTTTTTTTCAGTGTAAGATTTATCCCAGGTTTGACAGACAACAGAAATATTAAAACAACAATAGAAACACAAAACATATGTTTCGCTTATACTCCAAACTCCACACTTAATACAATTTTTTCTAAAATAAAGACTCCGGTAGAAAAACAACAACAGTGCAATGTTGTGTACGAGCTTACATGTTTGGGTAACGACGCGCAAAAATGCGAACAAGTATATATAGGTACGACCAAACGATCATTACAAACAAGAATGAGTGAACACAAAAACGACATAACAAAACAAAAAGAATCAACAGGGTTGTCAACACATATTTTATCATCTGGTCATAAAATCAATTTTGATGGAGTTAAAATATTAGACGTAGAGGGTGGGGAAAGAAAAAGGTACACAATTGAAAGTTTACGTATACAACAGAAAATAGAAAGAACAATGAACAAAAAGGAAGACACTGACAATATAAACTCAAGTTATAGAGTTGCAATATAATTAAACGAACTGTGATATTAATTTTTAAGCTGTGTTTTTAATTTATTTTTTGTGTTAAATGTTTTTTGTTTTATGTAAAATGTATAAAATTATAAATTTAATGTGAAAATAAGTTGAAAATTTGTAAGTTCTAAAAAAATATTTTTGGTGTATTATTAAGTTGTTAAAATGTAACAAACAAAAATTTTTTATTTAATTAAAATAGACAAAACCCCTGAGGATGTCAAAAAATAATTGACGAAACGTTGGGAGAAATATGTAAAGAAAGTCTTTTATTTACATTAACAAATATAGGCCCAATTAGCTGATTGAACAAACTTCAAACTTTTAATTCTATAATTAAAATTGAAATATAAACCTTAAATCCTCTACCTTTTTGAACTTTTCCGTTTAAAGTAGAGGATTTTAGCTTTCCATTTCAATTATGATTAAAGAAATGGCTCCATAGAATATCTGTGTTTATAATATAAAAAAAATTCTGAAGAGACATGTCCAGATTTGTGGTTTTGTATCGTAATTTTGACTTATATCTTTTATATATGGGGCATTCCATGCCAAATCACTCACTTTTAGACCCGACCCCTTTCGATTTATTTTATTTTTGGATATGTTTTAGTACTTATTAAATTCAACTTGGACCGCATTTCAGCCTTTTATTCCAAAATGGTGTTGAGTAATCAATTTTTCAAAATTGCGATTTTTTCAAAAAAAATGAAAAAATGAAAATTTTCAATTAATTTTGACCAGTTAAAAATATAGATTTCATAAAAAAAGTTGGACAACGTTTTGTTGGTATTTAAATGTAGTTTTAGAAAAAAATATTAAAAAAATTATTCGAAATAACTATCACTTATTTTTTAACGTTTAAAAATTAAAATCTACTTTTTGAAAAAGTCCGAAACCCTCGATTTTTTTTTTAAACCTCTAAAAGTTCTACTCTTAATTACGCAACTTTTAAGCCATAATTCGAGATGAATTCGCAATTTGTTCTATTTTTTTTTAAATTTTGAAAATTGCACCTTTTATTTTTTGACTCTGATTTATTTTATATGGTGCTCCAAAAAAATTAAATTGGTAGATAATGACCCTAATTTACCCTAGATATATTCACTTCGAGGTAGAAATACGCCTTACAAAAATTAAGAACGATCGGACATGGGTAAGGCGTCCCGCAGGAGCCTTGAAGTTTAGAAAACGGATTACAAGGAAAAATATGATTTTTTTCTGTTTTCTCAATTTTTTTGTGGTATTTTAAGTTAATTTTAAATTCAAGTGGTTAGAGAATTATAATACGGAGTAAAATGCCTCTGTAATAAGGTACCAAAAACTAAAATCGGTTGAAAATCAGCCAAGTTATTACAACTTCCCCAGGCATCTAACGTATGGCAGACCACTTGATTAAGCAATACAATCCGATTTTTGAAATTCATTGAAATTTTCTACTGTAATAACATTTTTTTATTCTTCAAGTTCAAATGTATTTAGATGATAAGTATTTTTCATATTGTATTTTGCTAACATGTTTTAAATTAATGCTAAATATGCATGCATTTTCGACATCCTTTTGAAATCTCTATTTAAAAAAAAAAAAAAAAAATTGTTTTAAAATTTGGAAAAACCAAAAAAATATTACACTAAAACATGAATAATGAAAAAATGTTATTACAGTAGAAAATTTCAATAAATTTAAAAAAATGGACGCGTATATTTAAACGAGAAAAAATAAGTGATAATTACTTCGAATAATTTTTTCATATTTTTTTTTCTAAAACTAATTTAAATACCAACAAAACGTTCACGGTGAGCCTCAGCGATGTTTAGGTTGAACTTAAGTGTCGACGAAAAGTGTAAGTGCAGTTCGATTTCTACAAGATTCAATGTCACAAAACTGTTAACAGCGAAATCGTAGCTGTTCGCATTCGCGAGATAACGCGAAAACAGTGTTCTTGTATTTTTAAAATTTTGACATTGAAGTTTTTTAAATATTTTTAAAAACTGAGTATACAGTTTTATTTGTACTTACTTAAAGGTCACAGAACTGTAAACACCAAAATCCTATCTTCTTTAGTTCGCGAGAAATTGCGAAATTAATTTTTTGCTGTTTTTGTTTTCGTTTTTTATCTTTAGATAGGTTTATTTAAAATTTCTTAAAAACATGGTATGCAGTTTTACTTGTGCTTGATCAAAGATCACACAACTGTTGACATCGAAATTGTAGGTGCTAAATTTCGCGAGATATCGCGTAATTACATATTTTTTTTTTTATTATTTTTTTATATTTTAAAACCGGTTCTTTAGAAATAATAAAAAAAGTGGTATGCAGTTTGATTTGAGCATGTTGGAAGCAATTAAAACTGCTCACAAAAAATTATAGCTGCTCACTTTCGCGAGAAATAGCAAAAAGCCGCTTTTTGGGTGTATTTCTTGTTTTGATTAATAAAAGAAGTTTCTTTAACATTGTTGAAAAACACGAAATGCAGTTTGATTTGCTATTGATTAAAGGTGATAAGGCTGTTAACATCTAAATTCTAGCTACTCAATTCTTCGAAATATCGCTAAAAAACTCGCTAAACTACTTTTTATTCACTATTTTGTGTTATTTTTGGTCTGTTAAAACATTTACTTCAATTAACGACAAAAATGTGGTATGCAGTTTGAATTCGAGGTTATTAAAGTTGACAAAACTGCAAGCATAAAAATTATAGATGATCAATTTCCCGAGAAATTGCAAAATTACTGTTCAAGCTTTTATATTAATTAATTTATTTTTTCTTTAGTGTCTAAAATAAAGGAAAAAAAATCGAGAAATGACATATATGTTGTATGCAGTTTAAATTTTATGTGGTTAAAAGTGGCAAAACTGCTCAAATCAATATCTTGACTGCTAATTTACGCGAAAAATAAATTTTTTCCAATTTTATTTTATTTTTTTTTTAATTTTGCGATTTCTCGCGAAATTGAGAAGATGTGATTTCGATGTTAACTGTTTTGTGACCTGTAAATAAATACAATTAAATCTGCATACTCAGTTTTTGAAGATATTTAAAAACTTCATTGACAAAATTTTAGAAAATACAAAAACACCAACTTCGCGATATCTCGCGAAAGCGAGCAGCTACAATTTCGCTGTTAACAGTTTTGTGACATTTAATCAAGAAGAAATCGAACTGCGTTTACACTTTTCGTCGACACTAAAGTTCAACCTAAACATTGCGGAGGCTCACCGTGCGTTGTCCAACTTTTTTTAAAATATCTATATTTTTTAATGGTCAAAATTAATTAAAAATTTCAATTTTTTATTTTTTTTTAGAAAATCGCTATTTTCTTGAAATAAAAGGCTGAAAATTGGTGTCCAAGTTGCATTTAATAAGTACTAAAACATATCCAAAAATAAAATAAATCGAAAGGGGTCGGGTCTAAAAGTGAGTGATTTGGCTTGGAATGCCCCATATATATAGTTAAAATATACACAGAAAATAATATCGTCGAATTTAAATCAACAAACATCAATTGTAAATCAACCAAACATTTAGTAAAAACGGCCGTCTGTTAGTCTAAAATACAAAACTTCGATTTGTTTTCTTCAAACTCTGTCAAGTAATTTTATTTTAAAATTCTTTTTTCATGTCAATAAATAGTGTTTGTCATTGTTAAATTTCTTTGTTGAAAAAAAAAAATGTCATTTGTCAGATCAACAAATTGTGGTTGTTGAAAAAATATTAAGATTTTTTACTTTTGTCAGATCAACAAATTGTGTTAGTTGAATTTCTTTGTTGAAAAAGAAAAACAAAATTCATTTTGTAGCAATCAAAATTTACAAACGTTTGTTGATATTAAAAATTTTCATATAGGAGCACTTTCAGTAAAAAAAATAATTGTATTCACAAATATGGGGGCTGATATAACAATTTGTTTTTTTCTGTGTATTATTAATATAGCATGCTTTATATTGAAATATTTTAAAAGATTTTTTTTTTAAGAAATGTTTTGGGCTCATAAATCAAAGCAAATAAATGTATGAGAATGGGTTATAAAGAACAAAATTATGAAATCAAAACGCCATATATAATTTTTTGGGAGTAGATCATATAAATAGAGTTGTCACAGTTTTATTTATACATCCATGCCTCGATTGTAACTGAAAACTATGATAAAACTAAATATTTTTCATTTTTGTAAGCTTGAGTCCAAATTAATTATTTCGGAGAAATTACCATTTTTTTAAGTATAAATAACATTGAAAAATTTAAACATTCAAAATAAACATTAAAAATATACTTTCATTTACTATTTTCACCATAAAATTCAGGCAATCATATAACTACTGTATTAATAAATTTTCCTTAAATTCCATAAAAAATATCTTAAATTTACAATGAAAATACCCATATGTACAATAGGGTGGATCGAATTTGGCTTTTTGGCGAATTTCGTTCCGGCTTTTTGATTTTAAGTTGCACAATCTAAAGTTTTTATTGCATTTATTTCAAGTATATATAAGTTCGTTTGACAAAATTTTTTTTTGAAAAAATACGAAATTCTTAAACAGCGCGTGTAACGGTCTGTTTCCAGGACATTTTGAGAAAATTGCTCTTTTTTTTAAAACTCAAAATTTTTATTTAAAAACTTTTCATTTTGCACTAGATTTATTATGAATTATAAAACTTAATATAGAATTGTTGGATTTTTAGAAATCCTTTAACCCTACACAGCTTTGGGCCCTTAATGACCCATGATGAACAAATGCATCTAGCACTAAACCGCTTTTGGTGGGCGACTAACCATTGGGAACATATGTTTTCAATTAAAAATGGGAGCGTGAGTAAAGATGGTAGCGTGAGTAGTGATGTGAGCGTGAGTGAACTCGACCAACTCACGCTCACGAAGAAAAAAAATTTCTCACGCAAGAAATTTTTGAATTTTGCATACATTTTACGCAGGGTTACATGAGTGTCACATTTTAATCTCACTCAAGCTGAATTTTGACGTGTTTTATTTTTCTGTCACCATAAAAAATCATGCAAACTCACGAAATTTTACTCACGTTTGACAGTGCATTTTTAAAAATTATATTTTTAATGCAAATGAAACAAAAAAAGTTCAAATAGCATTCAAATAGTGTTCCCGCTTAAATGCACCCACCCTTAAAGCATTTTCCGTACCCACCATTAACCATTTAATTATATCTGACACAAAAAGTAATTCACATTTAAACAAGAATATTGCTGAATAATTTCAATAGAATATTTACTTGCTGTATTCTGGCATTTATGGGGATATTGCTGTTGGGTGCATTTAAACGGGAAATAATATATAAACTTGTTTAAATAAAATATATGGATCACTTCATTATTTTGCATTAAAAATATAATTGTGTACAAATGCACAAGTGACACAAATTTCATGTGATTTACTCGTAAATGTAAGTTAAATTTCGTGAGTTTGCATGATTTTTTATGGTGACAGAAAAATAAAACACGTCAAAATATAGTTATGTTGAGTTTTCGTGAGCGTGATTACAGCGTAAACGAGTTTAATATGTTTCACTCACGTGATCCTGTGTAAAATGAATGAAAAATTAAAAAAATTCCTGCGTGAATTTTTTTTCTTCGTGAGCGTGAGTTGGTCAAATTCACTCACGCTCTTATCTCTACTCACGCTCCCGTCTTTATTCACGCTCCCGTCTTTATTCACGCTCCCATTTTTAATTTCAAAAATATGTTCCCAATGGTTAGTCGCCCGCCAAAATCGGTTTCTTGCTATATGCATTTGTTCATCATGGGTCATTTAGGGCCCAAAGCTGTTTAGGGTTAAAGAATTTCTACAAATCCAACATTTCTATATTAAGTTTTATAATTTATAATAAATCTAGTGTAAAATGAAAAGTTTTTAGCTAAAAATGTTGAGTTTTAAAAAAAAGTCCAATTTTCCCAAAATGTCCTGGAAACAGACCGTTACACGCGCTGTTTAGGAATCTCGTATTTTTTCAAAAAAATTTTTTGTCAATCGAACTTATATATACTTGAAATAAATGCAATAAAAACTTTAGATTGTGCAACTTAAAATCAAAAATTTTTTTTTTTTTAAATTTGGTGGTTTTGAGTTTAGGGCAAAATGTATGGGTCATTTTTGGCAACCATTTTAGAGGGGTTAACAATGTCCTATTAAGCTGAAATTTTTTTTTTAAGAAAATATGATCGAATTGAAAAGATTGACTGAAATAAAAAAGAAGATTAAATGATTTTTGTAATTTTGGCATTTTTTTTAAATAAATACAATTTTTTAAGAAATCGCGGATTTTCAACGTCATTTCGGCAGCGGAAGATGACCACCGATCTGCATGAAAATTTTACCACATTGTTTTTAGGTCTATTCCAACACATCTGTCGGTGAGCCGGAACGAAATTCGCCCAAAAGCCAAATTCGATCCACCCTAATGTACAATGGCATGCACCAAGCTGCCAGCTACCGTTGCATAGAACTTAATGTACATTTTTTCACATTTGTTAAATTGCATTTTTTCGTTGTAGAATTAAATTTATGTGCTACGTTAGTGGTTGTCGTGGTTGCCGGGTATAACATTTTGAGAAATTGTTAGCCATTTATTACAACATTATAATTTGTTACAAAAACATACTTTAAATGTTTATAAAAATTAACAAAACAACTACCAACAAATAAGAAAAACATTTAAAAAAAATATATATTTTAAATAACATGCTCTTAAAAAAAATGCACAATATACTTTAGGTAAATATTTTAAATTATAGATACAATCAGAAAATATGGGGATTAGAATAACCCAGTAACAATTTTTGTACACAGACTAAAGAATTTAAGAAGAAAATATTGTACTTTGTTGTACTAATTTTTAAATTGTAATAAAAATAATTTTTAAGAATTTAAAATTCAAAATAACATAATATTTTACTTTGATATTATTTAATACTTAATTAAAATGATTATTTTTGGATTCTGTTCAAATATGTGAATGTTATTAAATAAAATTGTTAAATTGTATCTCAAATGTCCTTAATACATTCTTGTATCTATATTTTAAATTTAAAATATAAACAAACATTGTTATGTCGTAATAAACATTCTTAGTCATGTGTCTGTAGATTCATATAAATTATAACAATTTTCCATTATGATGTACAGTGGGACTAACATAACAAATAATATTCTTTAAGAAGTATTTGAAAAATAAATACAAAAGATTTAATGAAATAAGAAAACGATGTCTCCTTCTACAGAAACGTCTGCCCTCAAAAAAAAAAACTCTGTCAAAAAATCTGTAAAACCACTTTCAATTTGATTTGGAAAACTTTCAGCTGATTTTTTTGCTAAAATGGATATTTTTACCAAAATCTCTGTCATTCAGTTTTACAAAATAACAGAAATTTTACTGTGTTTTTACTGATTTTGTTTGCTGAATTTTAAAATATTTTTGAACATATTTTTAGCAGATTATTATAACAAAAGTGTAAATTTTTTTTGTTTGTTTATGAATATATTTTTGGCAAATTATTTTGTAATTTTACAGAAATAGTTTTCTGTCATCCTTTTTTTTAAGAAAACTTTCTAAGTTTTTTTTCGGTGTTAACTTTTTTCTTTTTTTTACAATTAAGACAATTGAGACTAATAATTGACAAAACAAAAAGTAATCAGTAAATTGTATTGATAATTTTACAGAATTTTTTTTTTTTTTTAAGCTTAAAGAACTATTAAAGTTTTCATGAAAACAAATTTTCTAAAAACTAAAATTTTTTAGAAAATGTCTTTGCTGATTTCACCTATATAATCATGACAGCATTTCAGCAAACCGTGTCTGCTAAAATCAGCAGATTTCTCAAATGGCTCACAATGGGTGTATTTTCAGTAGATTATACGAATTAATAATGATTTAATAAAACGAATTAATAAACAAGGAAGAAAGTTATAGTCGGCCAAGACCGACCATATGATACCCTACACCAGTGTTTTCCGGAAAATGGGTCTCAAGTCCAAAAATACAAAATTTGATTACCTGTAAAATTTCAAAGCGATATCTATTAAAATACAGTTATTAGAGTCATTTAAGCCTTATCCAAAGGGGGCGTTTGTATAGGGGCTAGGTCTTAACATGGACCGATTTTTTTCAATTTCAATAGGCTTCGTCCTTGGACCAAAAGATGCTTAAATTTGAAATTTCAAGTCAATTGGTTGAAAATTGCGACCTGTATCGTGCTTAAACTAGTGCCTACGATCAGTACCGTAGTACCGGGAATTCAAGTATTCCCGGTTCTCGGTATTATCGGGAAATGGTACCGGTATTCCCGGGAAAACCGGTATTCCCTGCTCCGGTTCTGACAGTATTACCGGTATTCCCGCGACTACCGGTATGTATATTTTGTAAAATTTTGTACAAATAACATTTTTTCTTTGCTTTTACCAAAAAAAAAAATATGTAAAAAACACCATTTCCATTTTATTTTCTTGAATTTAAGAAAAAATAGTTACATGATTTTTAAATAATTTTAGAAACACAACTTTATATTTCTAAATTACTGATTAAATAGTGTAATTTAACTATTTTATGGATAGTATTTTTTGGTTTTTGAGAACCGGTACCAAGATCAGAACCGGGAATACCGGTATTCACGGGAATTTATCTAGAACCGGGAAACCGGTTCCAGAACCGGGAATACCGAGAATCAGGAAATGGGGGGCATTAGCTTAAACCGATAGATAGACGGACGGACGGACGGACGGACAGACGGATGGACGTCGGTAAATCGACTAAAAAAGTGATTCTGAGTCGATTGGTATACTTGAAGGTAGGGGTAGGACCAATATTTCGGGTAGTTACAAACATCAGCACAAACTCATTATACCCTGTACCACAAAGTAGTGTAGGGTATACAAATAAAACAAAATTGAACCGCCTTAAGGGTTGTAGATAGAGGGTAGATATGTTTTTAGAAAATGTTGTGGTTGAAAAAATATTGCGGGTCGGTCATTCATTTGACTTTTTTAGGGACAGTTAAAGCGGTGGGAGCAGTTTTTATAAATATTTAATTTTTGGGAGAATCCTGTTGGAGTGGAGATACACACACAAAAAAATCTTGTCAAATTACTAGAAAAAGTCTCGTAATCCCGTTTTACCAACATTTGACAGATTTCCTTGTTTTTTAACAAATAATTTTCTATTGAAATTTACATCTTTTTTTGTAATTTTACAGTTTTTCTTGTAATTTTACAAATTTCAAAGGTATTTACAAAAATTTTATTGCCCGAGTAAAAATAAACATATATAACAATATATAACCAGATGCAAACATAATAAATCATATATGATTATACATCGCGTGAGATATTTTCAAAATTTTTTAAATGCAGTCATATGTAGTTATATATAATTGAATCATTATTCGGATTAAATGGTGTACGGTTGATATAATTATATAAAATTATATGAGGGTCAATACAAAATTTGTTTTTCTGTATAATTTAATATAAAATTATATATATCCTATTCTGTTCCATATATAACACTATATGTTTCCATATAACCAACAATTTTCTAAGTTTTTAAGGCAAAGTATGAGAAATATTTTAAAATGTTCCTAAACATTTCCTTGTTAGGGTTATGTATATCACCTATCTGGTTCGAAGCGTACCCGAACATTTTTTTGTTTAAGAAAATTATATGTTTGGTGAATGTATCGTTGCCTGTGGTGTGTCTCAACCCAAACCAAAAACACCAGGATTTTACATGTTTTTATTCAATTAGATCTAATTAGATCCACTAATATATGTCAATGTCTGGTCAAAACTCGGATGAAATCAAATCATATTTTATACAAGTTGATCTTTTTTAATGCAAAAACATCCACCATTATTCGGATTAAATTGCGTATAAATATATATTGTGTTATATATCATTATGTATTGCATCATATAAAAATTTTTACTCGGGTGGTAAAAATCTTGTAAAATACAAAAAAGCTGGTTATTTTTATTAGGAATTCTCGTAAAATAGGAGGTAGCAAAAAATCTAGAAAAGTCACGAAAACTCCTGAAGGTTTTATCGCGTCAAAAAAATTGTAAATTTACAATTTTATTGGTAAAAACCTTGTATAATTACAAGATTATTGGTAAAAAGCTTGTAAAAAAACAAGGAATTCTTGTCAAATAGGAGGTAGCAAAAAAATTACAAACTTTTCTTGTAATTTTACAAGGTTTTTTTTTAGTTTAGGTATGTTGGAAATAAATGTTGGGGGGTTAAAATTAACTGGAGTTGGTCATCAACTTTAAGGCGGTCCCCGTACATTTTGTTTTGTAAAATGACAAGAAAATCTTGCAATTATTATTTTTTGCTACACTCAAAATATTTAGTAGGCAAAAACAAATGAAAAATACATTTAAACCCAGTGAATAAACAATTAAAAACCATCCCAGTAATTATTCATTTGTTTTAACAAACATCAACATTTATTTTTTACTGTTGACAAAATTTTCTAAAATAAATAATATTACACATTAAAAAATTACGTTTTTTTCTTTAATTTTTACCAACAAATTCGAAAAAAAAATAACCTACGAAAACATTTAAAATTAATGATAGTTCTGTTATTTTTACCAACAAATTCCAAAATAATAACCTATGAAAACATTAAAAAATATTATTTATTTTGTAGATTATTTTTTATAATTTTCTATTGAAATATTTTTTTAAAAATGGTTAACAAAAATTTTGGGGAATCGATCCCGTACCTCTTATTTGACGAGAATTCCTAGTAATTTTACAAGCCTTTTAGTTTTGCAATTTACAAGCTTTTTACCAAAAATTTACAATTAATTTACAACTTATTTGGCGCGATAAAACTGACAAGGAATTCTCGTGACTTTACTAGATTTTTTGCTACCTCCTGTTTTTCGAGTAGGTTAGGTTTTTGTAATTTTACGTGCATTTTACCAAATAAAATTGTAAATTTACAACTATTTTGGCAAAATAAAACTTGCAAGGAATTCTCGTGAATTTACTAGATTTTTTTTGTAAAATTGCCTAGAAAATTTTGTAAAATAACAAAAAAAATTGTAAAATTACAAAAAAAAAATAAAATAAAATTTCATTGGAAAACTTTTTGTAAAAAAACAATAAAAACGGTCACTTCACTCCTTATTATGAATGTGTGTAAAAAGAAATATTTTTTAACGTGTAATTCGTTTTTTAACTTCATGACCGATGCGGCACGCTTTACCCGATTATGTTTAAATTTATAGTATTTCTATATCCAAATGAATATATTAATGTGGTGCTACGGTCAATATCCAACAATTTTATTTATTTGGAGCACCATATTAAATAAATCATAATCAAAAATATAAATGGTAAAATTTTCAAAATTCAAAAAAAGGTTATTCAATTATTTTCAAGCTAAATTCACAATGACGGAGTACGCTGTGTCAGAGAGTGAATTTTGTTCCTCTCTCTTTCGCACTTACAAATTTTTTGTAAAATGTCTTCTCTATTTTTAGAGATGGTACTCTGCAGTACAGAGTACTCCGACATTGTGTCGAATCCCTTAATTTGAAGACAATATTTTGTTTGATAAAAAAATTATGACGAAAACATTATTTTTTTAGAGAAGATATTTTAGAGTACTAGAGGTGGGATATTTTTGATTTTTCTATCTTGATTTGTCTTGAACGCAACTTTAAAAATGAATTGATTACTACTTAAAAAATGGTCTTCATATTTTTTTTAAACAACATTTAAATACCAACAAAATGTTGTCCAACTTTGTTTAAGGTATCGATATTTTTTGCAAGTAAAAATTTATTGAAAATTTGAATTTCTTAATTTTGTTTAAAAGTGCTGTTTTGAAAAATCGATGACACAAAACTAACTTGAAATTATTGTTCAAGTTGCATTAAATACGAACTAAGACGTATCAAAAAATGTCTGAAATTGTGGGATTTGACTCTTTTTCTGGTCCTAGAGCAAAATTTTTATATGTTACATACGTAATTCAAAACATGCTAGGACGCAGAAGATAAAATTCTATAGCTCAACTGTAGTTTTAGTATTCCTCTAGTTCCACTGTGCAAGGATAATGATGTTTGTCATCATATGTTTCAAAATTTTTAAGTAGAATAATAAATTGTCTTAAGTATGTTATAGTCGTTAAATTCGATATTAAATGGTAAATCAATAATTGTTCATTCATTCGTTATCAACATCCTTTTCGGTTGCATTTTATAGCCAAATCTCATATTGAGTGTTTATTTGGTTAAATATTCTTGGTTTTGCACAAAATAAACACAATTGCAATGGCATAACAAGAGCAGCTAGGGAGACTTAATGCTTAAAAATACTTGAACATTAAAATTAAGTCGTTAATGTGTTAAATAAACAACAGAATTCTAACGTTATTGAGTTGATATAACGAATCAAAAAAAAAAAAATTATTCAGAAACTAAAAAAAAATTAAAAAAAAAAAACGTTTCACCAAAAACTTTTTTTTTACTTTTGCAAATCTTGAAGCGGAATTTGAATTCTCATGGCCTAAAAGAATTTTGCATTTTTTTCAGAACGACGGAAGGTCGTTTAAATCAATTTTTATCAAAAAACATATTTTTTAAACCCGTAAAAATCACTTCTTAATATTGCTAGCCTACTATGAAAAATATCCGCCGTAAAAATATAAGTTTAAGGTGCACTAAATTTCACGCGAACATTTTGTATAGTAGGCAAGCTATATTCAGAAGTAGCTTATCTGGTTTTGAAAAAAAGGCACCAAAGAAAAAATTGTTTTTTTTTGAAAACTCCCTAGTACGGACCATCCAACAATCATGATTAATTTGGTACTTTCAGTATTGAGGCATCAAAATACTACTTAATTTAGTTTACGTGTAAGTGTAAGCTTTAGCATTTCTATGTGCTTTGTTTATTTACATTTTGTATGACACGTCAAAAGTTTTACGCGTCAGAACCTTCCTTGTTTCACCCATATGCTACCAAGTTAGTTTGATTTTTTTATGTTTATCTTTGTTTCAAGTTTTTGCAAGGTAAATTTAAACTAAGATTTTCAGAAACTTAAGTGTTTACCATTTTCCCTCCATTTGTTACAAAGTTGGGTACCAATATCTTTTCAACACAAATATAATTGCAAAATTCATTATTAAAGAGCGTCGTAATATGATTCGAAATAAAATCGTTAAATTATTGTAAAATAACTTTAATCGTTTCGGTACCCAGCTTTGATTTGTTTATTTAGCTTCTAGGGCTTATGAAACGGTTTTGAAAGTGTGTCTATGCGTTGTTAAAAAGTTTCAACTAATCACATTCTAATGGAATAGTAATTATGTAGACCATATGTACTATGTAAACGTCCAAATACGTGCTTTACCATACTTATTTATTTAGAAATTTAATATGATTGTAGGCCACAAACAATCCTATTTAATTGCTATGATTAGAACTAATTCCGAATTAAAATGTGTTAAATTTCAAATGGAAATCTTTTGAGAAATTTTACACTATTTCCCGGCAAAATAAATTATTACCACTTCCTAGAGGAGTGCTTCAAAAGTATAGCAAATGTAAGAAAATACAACAAAATTAACAAAAAAAAACACAAGAACAAAATGCACGGCATCCAAATTTTCGAAGTCCGGCCAACTATCTTTTTGTCAGTTGTGATTAATAAGGATTTCATTCCGATCTACCGAATTTTGTGTCAATCAATTGGTTATGGGGTATTCCAACAAAATGTTGTCCAAATTTTTTTAAACATTTTTTACTGGTCAAAATTAATTGAAAATTTTGGTGATAAGGTATAATCCTCACGGCCATAACTTCCATTTCAGTTAAGGGGATTATAAGTTATGTTAGGGGTGGTAGAGCCAACACTCAAAATAATAACTCTGTCAAATTACAGAAAAACTCTGCTAATTTAACAGAGTACACCATACTTTTCCAACTAGCAACATTTCTTGGTAATTTTACTATAAAACTTTGTAAAATGATTTTGACAAAAAAAAAAAACCTGTTAATTTACAGAGTTTCTAGTAAAATATTGATTAAATAAGTCGCCACTTAGCAAAGAAAATCTCTGTAAATTTACATATATTAGTAAAATGCATTTGAAGCAACCAAAATTTTACAGAAAAAACTGTAAGTTTACAGAGTTTAGTAAAATACATGTTTTTTTGTAAAATTTTTATAACCTTTTTGAAAAGATTTTTTGGTACTTTTTGAACATACAGATATAATTTTAGTGTTTTTATAGAAAACTCTGCTTTTAACTATGAAATTGAGATTACATAGAAAAAAGTAAAAATACTGATAAAACTTAGTTTTTTGGTTATAAAAAATAGAGAGTGTTTCGCTTAAATCTGTATTTTAGCAGAAAACTCTGTTAATTACACAGGGCAACACTTTTTATTTGCCCGGGTTCTGATAGCTAATTTTGGGTATTAGGGGTACGCTGATTTCAAATCTGGCTACCGTTTTTTTTGGGTCAGCTCTAGTTTTTAAGATATAGCCTAAGGAAACTTTGAAAATAGGCTGTTGTTGGCATGTTTGTGAGTCTATATTTACCAACACTAGTCATACATCCAGAAAGTGAATGACGATTTTAGGTATGTTGGATATGCTGATTCCAAAAATGCTCTTACTTTTGTTGAGTCATCTTTAGTTTTTGAGATATCGCTAAAATAAAATTTTTAAATTTATGACCTCTTTAATTTTGTCTAAATATTTATGCCCTTTTTAATAACTCGAAAACTAATGCTGTCAGAAAAATGCTAATACCAGTTTTGGAATCCTGGCATCCAATATAGTTAAGTTCTATTTTAAAACTGAGGCACTAAATTTTTTTTTGGAAATTATAGCCAAGCAAAATTGGTAAAAACGCACTTTTTCGACTCTTTAACAGCGATTTGCTCGCGAACGCGAGCTGATGGAAACAATTGGATAACAGATTTGGAATCAGCACACTAAATTCCATATAAATCAGTTGTCAAAGGTCAGGCAAATTGAAAAAGTTCAAATTTTGTGAATCTGTGTTATCTGTAAAATTAAGATTGCAAAGTTAAAAGTAATATAACAGAAAAATATAACAAAATACAAAGTATTTTCTTTAAATCTGTATTTTAAGAGAAAACTCGTCAAATATCTGTTGACTTAAGAATAAAGTCATTTTACAGAGTTATTATTTTGAGTGTAAAGTTCAGACCAGCTGGTCCATAGCAATACCACAGTTTCTTCAGCGACGAGGATAAAATGCGTTAGTCCATGTTGCGAACAGTTTTAATTTCGAAAGGTCCATAGCTGTGATATCATCCACACACAAAAAAAAAAAACGTTGTCAAATTACTAGGGAAAGTCTCCCATTTTACCAATATTTGACAATTTTCCTTTTTTTTTTAAATAAATCGAGATTTACATTTTTTTGTGATTTAACAATTTTTTTTGTAACTTTACAAATTTTCAAGAAAATTTTACAAAAAAAATCTAGTAAATATTCCTTGTAATTTTAATTGCGCCAAAAGACTGTAAATTTACAATTTTATTGGTAAAAAGCTTGTAAAATTTCAGAAATATTGGTAAAAAGCTTGTAAAATTACTAGGAATTCTCGTAAAATAGGAGGTAGCAAAAAATCTAGTAAAATTACGAAACCTCTTTGTAAATTTAAAAAAAAATTTGTAAATTTACAATTTGATTGGTACAAACCTTGTAAAATTACAAAATTATTGGTAAAAGCTTGTAAAATTACTAGGAATTTTTGTCAAATAGGAGGTAGCAAACAAAAAAAGGAGGTAGCAAACAAGTTTTTCTTGTAATTTTACAGGGTTTTTCTTTTTGAGTGCAGACTCCCGATTTCTGCTTTGTCTAGTATTCGCCCGCGGTGGCTGACCCATGCGGAGCATTTGCACAGAATATGTTCAACTGTTTCAGCTGTAGTAGGTTCATCACATCTTCTACAATTTGCATCCGAGATAAGAACAATCGTTTTCACGTAAATATGGGGATTATGACCGAAATTAGTTTGGACATAATCCCAATAAAAAAATAGAGATAATTCCGAGATTTATGGGGATAATGACCACGTAAAAATAGAAATTGTGTGCTTTAAGGGTAAACATATGAGGCATTCCACACCAAATGTCCAGCGAAAAAAAAACATGTGTACCGTAAACTTCTAAATAGGTTGTATGGAAAGCCCTATATGAAAATTGTATTTTTGGATTTTCAATTTTTCAAAACCTGGGCTTAGGAGGCGTGGTCAAATATTGGAAAAATGGTCAAATTTGTGGCGAGTTGCCTTGATTAAATATTTATCACATTAAAACGGAATGCACCACAATCTTAAAAATTTACATTTTTATATAGTTTTGTTTGAGCTATCGATTAAATTTTTTTTTTGGAAAATTTTCAGAACCTGTTCTGATATTTTCCATTTTTTAAAAAACTCAATTTATCAAAAATCCGGCTACTTTTTTTATTTTTTTTTTTTTAAGTTTATATATTTGTCCATCCACACAAAAAAATTCAGACACGCGTTTTTCGTTTTTTTCCGAGAAAATCGCAATTGAATTTTAAATTTCATATCAATTTAGTAATTTGCTTGTATTTTCTTGTTTCAACAGAGCTTATGAGTAATATTTATGCAATTAATATTACTCATTCGCAACGTTAAAACAAAAAAATACAAGCAAATTACAAAATTGTTATGAAATTTAAAATTAAAATGCGATTTTCTCGAAAAAAAAACGACAAACGCGTGTCTGAAATTTTTTGTGTGGATAGACAAACATCTAAACTTAAAAAAAAAAAAAATATATAAAAAAAAAGTGGCCGAATTTTTTATAAATTGACTTTTTTAAAAAATGGACAAACTTATATATACCCTCTTTCACAAGAGTGGTGGGTATAAAAATGGACATAATTCCGAGATTTTTGAGCATTACGGCCACGTGACAAGTGAAATCGTTTGCGTTTGGCATGGAATGCCCCGTATTAAGGGTTAACACTGGTTTTTAATGACTTTTTAGTTTATTTTCTATAGTATTATAAATATTTTGTTTTAATCCTTAAAAATTAGTCAATATTAAAAGTAAATATAACATCATTAATAACACAAAACTATAAAAGAAATCTTACAAAAAAATGTAATGCATAGTTCATTTACTTAAATAATGTAATAACTCCAAAAACGTGATTTTTGAGTTAATGATACAAAATTATTTTTTTTATCATGCTTTATATTGTGTCAAAAATTGGTATAAATATCTTTAAAACTCACAGTTTGAGAAATGAGCACGCAATTATTACATTTTCTTTGCTCACAGAAAACAAATTTGCTGATTTCCAAATGAAATTTACAACCAAAAAAACAAACTTAGTAGTGATCCTAAAAATTACACCGTGTTGAAGAATATTTTTAATAGAATATTTTTAATAAAAAAATATTTAAAAAAAATTTTTAATAGCAAGTTGACACATCTTGTTTTTTTAAAAAAATATTTTTCAAAAAGCACCGAAAGCAATTCGAGCAAAAATTTCAAGTTATTTAATGGTGATTTCTTTTCTGAAAAAAAATGTTTGCCTTTTAAGGGTATACATTTTTAAAATGTTTAACTCACACCTTCAAAAATGTGCATTTTATTTGACTGGAATCGAACACAACATACAAAAATACTCTGCCCTGTATTTTTTATCAGCTGTTTTGAGAAAACAACACAGAAAAAGCCAGCTGTTGTATAAGGCAATTTCAACCCCGTGATTTTTTACGGGGTAAAAAGTGCAACTTTTTTGCACTTTATAGGGCAGACATTTTTAGAAAAGAACACGATATTCTTTATAATGGTTGACATTTTTTAGAAAAGAACACAAAAACATAATTTGTGGGGCGAAATGCAAAAAAAAGGCACATTTTTTGCCAGAAAAGAAAACACCATTAGTTTCAAATATGTTTAACCTATTTGGTCCTTAAAATAAAGTTTTAAAACTAAAATTGCCATAATTGTAAACTTTAAACGCGTATTCTACAAAAATTTAAATTTAAGAGTTATGACATTATTGAAGAAAATGCATGTTATAACCTTACTCTTAATATCAAAGATTACCAAAAACAACTAAACGGATAAAATTATATACATACATAAATACTAAAATTTTTCAGGATTTATGAAGCGGTTTTCAATATTTAATTGAATATTATACACAAAATCTCCTATGGTGACCCGCATTGATGTTTTGGCTCTATGGTTTTATGGTTATTTGTGTTGTTGTGTGCCTGTAACTACAATTTACAATATGTATGTGTACAAAAAAAAAAGGAAAAGCAAACAAACATGCAATAACATGCCAGAAGATGAAGTCCAGAATTAAAACAAAAATATTGTTGTTGATTAATAATGTGGTATATATTTCCAAATTTTGTTTACAATACAGTAAGGAGCGAAACTGTAAACATCTCTTGAAGAGTTATCCAGCAAAATAATTTATTGTTAATGAAACTGAACGTATTTGTTTCATAAATGAATTAAAATAAATATACGTATAAGTGACATTTTAAATGAACATTTTTAGACTTAAGGTATTCCAAATTCAGCGAACATAAAAAATGTACCTTCAAAATTTGGAACATTTTTCAATTGGGGATTTTAAAAATTTTTTACTCGGCCTCCTGAATTTATAGACATTTTTTATAAAATATTTTTTAAGTACAAAAAAGCAAAAAAAAAAAAAATAATTTGTAAACATTTATCGCGGGGTTAAAAGTGTCACCCTAAAAGCCCTATCGCCACCCCCACAAATCCCCTGCAAATTTTGTATAATTAATATTTTTTTTACATGTTGGAGGCTATAAAATATTCGGCACAGCCAAGTATTACACTCTCACTTGTTTTCTTAAATTAAATAAATAGCAGTTGAAAACACTGAAGTTCAGTTCTAGCTGAAATTTTTGACTTAAAACTAAATTTAATCCTGTAGACTTTAGACTGCTTGTTTTGCTCTTCAGTGTATGTACATTTATACCGAAAGTTAAATTCAAAGAAAAATATTGAATTGTAAGTTTTTAAGAAATTCTCTTCATACAAATATGTATGGTGAATGTTACAATAGACAAAGAAATGTTATATGAAAGAAAAAGAAACAGCAGGAGTTATTTTTTTTGTTTAAATAAAGGAATAAGGCCGAGTAGAAAAGTTCCCGATAAAAAATGTATCTATACTTCTATACTTCTATAGTAATTACTAATTACTTATTACTATTACTGTATTACTATTACTATTACTATATTACTATTACTATATTACTATTTACTATATTACTATTACTTTACTATTACTATAATATTATAAAGAGGCAATGTTTGTATGTTTGTTTTTTTGTTTGTTTGTTTGTGGAGGGTAATCTCCGGAACTACTTATCCGATTTCAAAAATGTTTTCAGCAATATTTAAAGTGTTCCTCCAGGATGGACATAGGCTAGGTTTCATCGACCACGCCCAATTCTACGCCCACTTTTGGCCAAAAAATATAAAATTGAAAAATCTCCAAAGCTACTGAACCGATTTCAACAATTTTTTCACCAATACATACTTGGAATGGTCCTTTATGGTGGACATATGCTGGGTTTCATCGACCACGCCCACATCAACGCCCACTTTTGGTAAAATACTTAAAATTTAAATATCTATGAAACTACTTATCCGATTTAAAAAAAGTTTTCAGCAATATTTAGAGTGTTCCTCGAGGGTCGACATAAGCTAGGTTCCATCGACCACGCCCACTTCTACGCCCACTTCTACGCCAACTTTTAGCCAAAAAACGTAAAATTAAAAAATCTCCACAACTACTAAACCGATTTAAATTTTTTTTCACCAATACATGCTTGGAATGGTCCTTCATGATGGACATATGCTGAATTTCATCGACCACGCCCATTTCAACACCCACTTTTGGCAAAAAAAACTTAAAATTTAAATATCTATTAAACAACTCATCCGAATTTAAAAATGTTTTCACCAATATTTAGAGTGTTCCTCCAGGGTGGACATAGGCTAGGGTTCATCGACCACGCCCACTTATACGCCCACTTTTTGGCAAAAAAAAAAATAAATTTGAAAATCTCCAAAATTTTTCATCCGATTTCGAAAATTTTTTCACCAATACTTGGTCCTTCAGAGTGGAAATATTCTAGATTTTATTGACCACGCCCGTTTCTACGCCCACCTTTGGCAAGATAAACGTAAAATTTAAATATGATGAAACTCATCCGATTTAAAAAATGTTATCACCAATATATATTAAGAATGGCCCTTCAGGGTGGACATGGGTTAGCCCTCATCGACCACTCCCACTTCTACGCCCACTTTTGGCCAAAAAACGTAAAATTTTGAAATATCCGAAACTACTCATGTAAAAAATGTTTTTTCCACTATTAAGAATGGTCCTTCAGGTTAGACATAGACATAATCTTATTATAAGATTTCAAAAATATTTTCACCAATATTTAGAATTTTCTTTCAGGGTGAGTTAGGGTAGGTTTCATTAACCCAAACCCATTTTAAAGATTATTTTGAGTCAAAAGAGGTAAAATTTTAAAATATCCGAAACTACTCATCCAATTTCAAAACATTCTGAAAGTTGTCCTTTTTAGAAATTCCTATTTTACTGGAGCAAATACGTGTAAATTAGTGAACTTTGTAATTTTTTCTATCTCCTGAAAAGTTGGTCATAGTAACTTGAAATGTGGGATCCTCCAACCCAAAAATCATTCTGAAAAAGTACCTTCTGGATTTTAATAAGGTTATATGGGTAAATTATTGTACTGTGGTACTTTTTTTTTTTTTTAAGGAATGAAGATTACATGGAACGAAATGAATTGGAATTCAGAATAAAATGGAATAAAATGGGGAACAAATGAATAGAAAAGCAAACGAATAGAATAAAACGGGGAACGAAATGAAGTGAAACAGGGAATGAAATGGTTTCAATAATTACGATATAAGGGCTATTTTCAAGAATATTATTTACCGAAACGAACATGATTCCAAGCTAAACGGGGCTTTTTTAATTTTATTGTTTATTCTAAATAGTTTTTATGAAAGACTTCAACGACAAAAAAAAATAAAAAAAAAAATTAGGTAGGGGAAATTTAAGAAATGGAGACTCTAATCCTGATCCTTTTAAATCCGGTATTTAATATTACCGGTAGCGAAGTTCCGGGCGGGCCTCCTAGTTTGATATAATTATATATAAGAATAATCAGAATTAGAAACCAGATTTCTAAAATTCTTCTCTAGGAAATCTTTATTTTATTAAACTGTACCGTAACAAACCCTTGTATCAGGAAATTTAAAGTCCAGAAAAATTTCTGATTAAAAAAATTTTGAAAAAATATTTCCAGTTTGTTTCCTGATCCATTCCATTTTGTTCTACATTCTATTCCATTTCGTTCTTAGATCCATTTTATTCCATGTAGATTTCATTTCTTTCCTAATGCGTGAAAGAAAAAGGAAGTCTTGAGCCTTTATCTTAATAGATATAAAAATACAATTTTCACGACTTCTACCAATGGTTTTTTCCATTTTGATCTCTGAGATGTAAAATTTTTTGGAGAATCATGCATGTACAATTTTGAGATTCTAATAATCGAAATTTTTTCAGAATGATTTTTAGATAATTGGATTTTTTTCTATTGTTTCTGGACAAAATATGTATTACATTTTAAAACACCGTCCGGCAAAAATGGAAAATACGTGAAACATGAACTGGATGATATACGTTTGACACTAGAGACTAAATGTAGTAAAACTGTACTTACAGTTTATCTTTTCGTAATCCTGTTTCTTCTTAAAAGGACTTCAAAGTTTTAGACAATTGAATTGTATAAATTATTTTTTTTTTTAATTTGGACGTGCCCTAGGATGCCTATAGTAATAGCAAATCGTCACCTAAAATGCAAAAGGCCCTAACTAACAAAAAATTCAAAATCAGTTTTTTTAATGGTTCTGGATTATTTTATCAACATACACGTCTCCACAAAAAATTAGGGTTGCATAATTAAAATTAGCGATTTTATAGCCAAAATTAAAAAAAATGCGATTTGGGCAATCGCCAATGGACGTAACTAAACAAAAAACTTTTTAATATTTTTTGATTTATTTTGATTCATATTTATTTAAAGAACGTCCTCACCAAATTTTAGCCAAATTCATTAAAAAACAACAAAGTTATCAACAAATTTAAACTATCATTTAATACTGTTTTTTGCTTCTCCTGTAAAGTTAATAAAATGTTAGTAAAGGCCTTTTGCATTTTAGGTGACGAAATGAAAGAGAAAGATCTCCTCTAATTTTCCTACTTAATTATTTTTACATATCAGGAAAAAGGAGATAAGCTACATCCTTTCAAAATATTTACTTCAATATCATTAAAAATTTTGAACAAAATATTTTGATAAAGTTTCAAATTACTTTATTCACATCCTTTTACCCTGATATGGCAAAATAAAAAAATATTTCAAAAATATTTTGCAAAATGTTTCTTTTAAAACTTTGAAGTCCATTTAAAAGGAAACGGGATCACGAAATGAAAAACTGTAAATGCAGTTTTACTCCATTCATCGACGTATACAGGGGGGGGGGGGGGGGGGGACAATGCTTATAGAAATGAAACATAAATTTTGGAAACTATGTAGTTCAGTTTTAATGTTCATTTCTTCTGTATTTAATGAAAATAAATAAATTTCAAATATATTGGCATAGGTTATTTCAAAAATATTTTGCAAAATGTTTCTTTTAAAACTTTGAAGTCCATTTAAAAGGAAACGGGATCACGAAATGAAAAACTGTAAATGCAGTTTTACTCCATTCATCGACGTATACAGGGGGGGGGGGGGGGGGGGGACAATGCTTATAGAAATGAAACATAAATTTTGGAAACTATGTAGTTCAGTTTTAATGTTCATTTCTTCTGTATTTAATGAAAATAAATAAATTTCAAATATATTGGCATAGGTTGTATGTGGCTTCTGACGTTTTACTTCAGCACACATATGCTGTGTTTTTCAATAAGTGGATTTATTTTCGAATTAATCTTATTTAGTTTAAAATAAGTATTTTAACATACCATAACAAATTTGAAATATTTTTTTCCGTAATCTACGATAAATTAGCAATTATAATCCGAAAAAATGATAAAAAAATATGGAAAATGAAAAAAGTTATAAATCAATCAAAATAAATCCAAAGTGGACTTATTAAATCCTAAAATTTAATTCGATTAATTTTGATTTATTTATAACTTTTCTAATTTTCCAATTTTTTTTTTTCATGTTTTGGGATTATAATTGCTAATTTATCATAGATTACGGAAAAAATATTCCAGATTTGTTTTGGCATGTTAAAATATTTATTTTAAACAAAATTAGATTAATCTGGAAATAAATCCACTTTTTGAAAAACACAGCAATAGACTCTGTAGTCTATTCTAGGGATTTATAAAAATGTTAAAAACAAGCAGAAAGAAACATGATTATGGCAACCATACTGAAAGAGAGTCATTGTATTATTATCATAATATGGATGGATCGAAAAAATATCATTTAATAATTGTTAAGGATCATAGTAAGATTCGCCCAATTATTCATATAAAAAAAATTGTGTCCCCTTTCAATATTTAAGTGTGCTGCAACTAAGTTTCTGTTCTGTTTCTTTTTCGGCGAGAATGTTATGTAAATTTCTTTGCATAATTTGTTCCCATAATTATAAGATTTAATAAAAAGAAAAAAAAAAGATTTTCGCTCAAATACTTAGCATTGTAAATCGAGGTTCAAGTAAACTTAAAAAAATATATATCGAAGGCCTATATTCAAAACCCTCTATCTAAAAAACCAAAACTTTTCAGGCAAAAAACTGTTTATTTTGCGTATTGTTAGAGTAATTAAAACTCGATATTCTACAATACTTTTTTTAATCAACTACTGAATCTCACATATTATTCGTTTTTAAAATTTTGCACTATTGGGGATTTTATGATAGATAGAGGGTTTTGTTTCTCAAAAATATTTAAAGAATATGAATGAAAATGATCAGATAGGGGGTTTTGCATTTTAATAAAAATAAATTATTATGATTTTATTTACGACATCGGTAATTTTTTTAAGTGATTTATTAATTATTAATTAAAAATTCTGAAATCGCGGTTTTGGTCCACAGGTACTGATTTTTTAAACAAATTTTTTTTTTTTTACCAAATTCATCTCAAAAGTTGACGAACTGTTGAGTATGTTATGCAAAAGTAGTAAAAAAAATTAAAAACGCGATTTTTGTTCACATATGCTGATCAGCATCGCGATTTTGAAGATTAAAATTAAAAAAAGACATCCTAATTTTGAGCCATATTTTTCAAAAAAGTCAAACAAGAATTTTCAGAAAAAATTAGCACCAGTGGACCAAAATCGTGGTTCTGGAATTTAGTTGACAAATTTATTTTTAGCATGCAAAAATTAGTATAAAATCATGAATGCCATGATGAAATTATTCAAAAAAAATATTTATAAATTTATTATTTGAAAAAAAAAAAAAAAATAGAGGGTTTTGCATTCAGAAAAGTTAATTGTGTCCATATCTTTATTGGTTGCGGTAAAATAGCCAAATACCGTTATTCTAGACGATTTTGCCATCAAAAGGTAATTTTAGTGAAAATGAAAGATAGAGGGTTTTGAATATATGCCCTCGATATATATTTTTTATATTTAAGGTGTCTAGAATATAACAAAATATTCAATAAGAATTTTTCATATTTCTTTCAAAATATTATCATTTCGGTTTGTTTAAAATTTTGTGGTTTTGGTTTGTAAGTAACTATTTTTTAATTTTCTATACACACACTCACATAAAAAATCGGTTGGAATGAGTTTGCCACAACCGCAGTACGGTTGTCGTAACCGGCTTGCGGTTGTCCCAACCGTACGCGGTTGCAGCAACCGTAAATTGAGGTTGTTATAACTTTTTTAAAATATTTTTGTATCAATTGCCACAAAATTAAAAAAAAGTTGGTACAACTGCAAACCCCGGTTGTAGCAACCGTAAATAACGGCATTTGCCGGTTGCCTCAACCTCAAATTCTCGGTTCCCTAAACTGATAATTAAAATAACAAAACTTCACAAAATTAAATGTCATTAAATAAAAAAATATTGAGGAAAACATTTATTTTTCTTCAAAATTTCAACATTTAATAATAAAACCTGGAAAATAAAGATTTAATGGGGTAAGTTCTTGTACTTTGAATGATACAACATTTGAACTAATGGCGTTTTTCTTAATTTAATTTATAGAAATAATGGAATACGATAGACTCTCACACGAATTAAAAAATGGATCAAACATTAACGACATGAGATGGAAGCCCTCAAATTTGGATTCTGCAGAAAAAGGTGATATAAAACTAGTGAAAAAATATATCAGAATCTGAAACTTTTTCTATGGAAAAAGTTTTTCTATAAAAAAAATGTGTCAGAATGTGAGAAGAAATGTGTCAGAATCTGAGAATAGAAAAATGTGTCAGAATCAGAGACTTTTTCTGTAGAAAATAAGCCTGAGTATCTGAGACATTTTCTATTGAAAAAATGTCTCAGAATCTGAGACTTTTTCTATAGAAAAAATGTCACAGAATCCGAGACTTTTCTATATAAAAAATGTCTCACAATCTGAGACTTTTTCTATAGAAAAAATGTCTTAGAATCTGAGATTTTTTCTATTGAAAAAATTCTCAGAATCTGAGACTTTTTCTATAGAATAAATGTCTCAGAATCTGAGATTTTTTCTATTGAAAAAATGTCTCAGAATCTGAGACTTTTTCTATAGAAAAAATGTCTCAGAATCTGAGACTTTTTCTATAGAAAAAATGTCTCAGAATCTGAGACTTTTTCTATAGAAAAACTGTCTCAGAATCTGAGACTTTTTCTATAGAAAAACTGTCTCAGAATCTGAGACTTTTTCTATAGAAAAACTGTCTCCGAATCTGAGACTTTTTCTATAGAAAAACTGTCTCAGAATCTGAGACTTTTTCTATAGAAAAACTGTCTCAGAATCTGAGACTTTTTCTATAGAAAAACTGTCTCAGAATCTGAGACTTTTTCTATAGAAAAACTGTCTCAGAATCTGAGACTTTTTCTATAGAAAAACTGTCTCAGAATCTGAGACTTTTTCTATAGAAAAACTGTCTCAGAATCTGAGACTTTTTCTATAGAAAAACTGTCTCAGAATCTGAGACTTTTTCTATAGAAAAACTGTCTCAGAATCTGAGACTTTTTCTATAGAAAAACTGTCTCAGAATCTGAGACTTTTTCTATAGAAAAACTGTCTCAGAATCTGAGACTTTTTCTATAGAAAAACTGTCTCAGAATCTGAGACTTTTTCTATAGAAAAACTGTCTCAGAATCTGAGACTTTTTCTATAGAAAAACTGTCTCAGAATCTGAGACTTTTTCTATAGAAAAACTGTCTCAGAATCTGAGACTTTTTCTATAGAAAAACTGTCTCAGAATCTGAGACTTTTTCTATAGAAAAACTGTCTCAGAATCTGAGACTTTTTCTATAGAAAAACTGTCTCAGAATCTGAGACTTTTTCTATAGAAAAACTGTCTCAGAATCTGAGACTTTTTCTATAGAAAAACTGTCTCAGAATCTGAGACTTTTTCTATAGAAAAACTGTCTCAGAATCTGAGACTTTTTCTATAGAAAAACTGTCTCAGAATCTGAGACTTTTTCTATAGAAAAACTGTCTCAGAATCTGAGACTTTTTCTATAGAAAAACTGTCTCAGAATCTGAGACTTTTTCAATAGAAAAACTGTCTCAGAATCTGAGACTTTTTCTATAGAAAAACTGTCTCAGAATCTGAGACTTTTTCTATAGAAAAACTGTCTCAGAATCTGAGACTTTTTCTACAGAAAAACTGTCTCAGAATCTGAGACTTTTTCTATAGAAAAACTGTCTCAGAATCTGAGACTTTTTCTATAGAAAAACTGTCTCAGAATCTGAGACTTTTTCTATAGAAAAACTGTCTCAGAATCTGAGACTTTTTCTATAGAAAAACTGTCTCAGAATCTGAGACTTTTTCTATAGAAAAACTGTCTCAGAATCTGAGACTTTTTCTATAGAAAAACTGTCTCAGAATCTGAGACTTTTTCTATAGAAAAACTGTCTCAGAATCTGAGACTTTTTCTATAGAAAAACTGTCTCAGAATCTGAGACTTTTTCTATAGAAAAACTGTCTCAGAATCTGAGACTTTTTCTATAGAAAAACTGTCTCAGAATCTGAGACTTTTTCTATAGAAAAACTGTCTCAGAATCTGAGACTTTTTCTATAGAAAAACTGTCTCAGAATCTGAGACTTTTTCTATAGAAAAACTGTCTCAGAATCTGAGACTTTTTCTATAGAAAAACTGTCTCAGAATCTGAGACTTTTTCTATAGAAAAACTGTCTCAGAATCTGAGACTTTTTCTATAGAAAAACTGTCTCAGAATCTGAGACTTTTTCTATAGAAAAACTGTCTCAGAATATGAGACTTTATCTATAGAAAAACTGTCTCAGAATCTGAGACTTTTTCTATAGAAAAACTGTCTCAGAATCTAAGACTTTTTCTATAGAAAAACTGTCTCAGAATCTGAGACTTTTTCTACAGAAAAACTGTCTCAGAATCTGAGACTTTTTCTATAGAAAAACTGTGTCAGAATCTGAGACTTTTTCTATAGAAAAACTGTCTCAGAATCTGAGAATTTTTCTATAGAAAAACTGTCTCAGAATCTGAGAATTTTTATATAGAAAAACTGTCTCAGAATCTGAGACTTTTTCTATAGAAAAACTGTCTCAGAATCTGAGACTTTTTCTATAGAAAAACTGTCTCAGAATCTGAGAATTTTTCTATAGAAAAACTGTCTCAGAATCTGAGACTTTTTCTATAGAAAAACTGTCTCAGAATCTGAGACTTTTTCTATAGAAAAACTGTCTCAGAATCTGAGACTTTTTCTATAGAAAAACTGTCTCAGAATCTGAGACTTTTTCTATAGAAAAACTGTCTCAGAATCTGAGACTTTTTCTATAGAAAAACTGTCTCAGAATCTGAGAATTTTTGTATAGAAAAACTGTCTCAGAATCTGAGAATTTTTCTATAGAAAAACTGTCTCAGAATCTGAGACTTTTTCTATAGAAAACTGTCTCAGAATCTGAGACTTTTTCTATAGAAAAACTGTCTCAGAATCTGAGACTTTTTCTATAGAAAAACTGTCTCAGAATCTGAGACTTTTTCTATAGAAAAACTGTCTCAGAATCTGAGACTTTTTCTATAGAAAAACTGTCTCAGAATCTGAGACTTTTTCTATAGAAAAACTGTGTCAGAATCTGAGACTTTTTCTATAGAAAAACTGTCTCAGAATCTGAGACTTTTTCTATAGAAAAACTGTCTCAGAATCTGAGACTTTTTCTATAGAAAAACTGTCTCAGAATCTGAGAATTTTTCTATAGAAAAACTGTCTCAGAATCTGAGACTTTCTATAGAAAAACTGTCTCAGAATCTGAGACTTTTTCTATAGAAAAACTGTCTCAGAATCTGAATCTTTTTCTATAGAAAAACTGTCTCAGAATCTGAGACTTTTTCTATAGAAAAACTGTCTCAGAATCTGAGACTTTTTCTATAGAAAAACTGTTTCAGAATCTGAGACTTTTTCTATAGAAAAACTGTCTCAGAATCTGAGACTTTTTCTATAGAAAAAATATCTCAGAATCTGGGACTTTTTCTATAGAAAAACCTCTCAGAATCTGAGGCTTTTTCTTTAAAAAAATTCTCAGAATCTGTCACTTTTTCTTTAGAAAAAATCTCTCATAACCTGACACATTTTCTATAGAAAAAATTTCTTTGAATCTAAGACTATTTTCATAGAAAAAAATCTCAGACTTAATCATACGTATTAATACAACATTAAAATGTAATATTGAGTTAAAATTTTTCAACATGAACCCCTGAATTCCTTCGATGTCTACGATTTTGATGAAACTTTGTGTATATGTTGGGACTTATAAGACTTATACTCAGACAAAATTTGAGACCTTTAACTTTCGTGGTTCTAGAAATATGGCGTGTCAAAAGTCAAGAAAGTCTTTTAAAGGCTGAAATATAAACATTTATATCTTCAAAAGTATTTGATCTATATTACTCCCTAATAGCTTGTTTTAAAGGCAAAATCATAACCTTTCAAATAACATTTTGCAAAAATTTTTATATTGGGAATTTTTTTTATTTCTGCAAAATTCGCGATTCGCGAAAATATATCTGAAAAAGCGACATTTTTAAAAATCTGAAAAAAATATATGTTATTGGCTACTATCTTAGCTACAAGCTGTATAAATTTTAAGTTGGTGAACGTATTAAGACCAGAGATATGAATAAAAATGTGTTGTCAAGTAGTAAATTTTTATCAAATCTGATGAATATTAAATTTTTTTTTTTGAATATTTTTGCAAATACACATAATAAAACGGTGAAAAAAGTAAAGTAAATGGTACATACGGGTACTACACTATAACTAACAATATAACATGAATGTTTATCATTTACACTACTCTACAAAAATCAATTTTTTTTTGCACAGACTCTTAGATTACATTTGCTAAAGTATTTTTGTCTCTTTAACACCAATCTGTCATCATAAAAATTTGATCAAATCACCTTTCCGAGAAAAGACCTCTTTTGCGGTCCCTGCCCATAAAAACCAACGAATGACTTTATTTTAGAAAAATTATTAAAAATGCATATTATTTCAAAATTCATTGAGTTTATGCGAAAATATTTGCAAAAAAAATCTAAATTTTGAGCAAAATTTGCAAATATTATTTGCATATACTTTTTTCCCTAATATTTTTATTTTTTTAATTTTCATTGTTTAAAATACATTTTCTTAAGTCGCTTGCCCTATTTAACGTAAATCCACTAAACGCGAATCCATTGTCATTTTTATGTAATCGCGTTCTCGTGATTTGCCCATTTAGTTTTTGCAACTGAAGCATACAAAAATATTAAACGAACAAATAATATGAGGTATGTCAGTGTGAAACATTTATTATTACGTTTCTTTCTTGAGTTTGAGGGCTTAGTCTGTAAAATAGGCCTATATGTCCAGAAGACAATTTGATAAAATGTTTATGATGACAGATTCGTGTAGGCCAAATACTTTTTAAAATGTGTTCTAGAAGTCTCTGCAAAAAAAGTTGACTTTTGTTAAGTAGTGTAATCGATAAAAAGTTATGTTACAATATATTCATGTGTAATACTCGTGTGTACCATCAACTTTACTTTTTTCACCGTTTTATTTTATGTATTTGCAAAAATATTCAAAAATAGTAATTAAATATTCATAAGATTTAAAAAAAAATTCCTACTTGTCAACACATTTTTATTAATATCTCTGGACTTAATACGTTCACCAACGCGAAATTTTTAGAGCTTGTAGCTAAGACTCATACGATTAACATATATTTTTTTCAGATTTTTAAAAATGTCGCTTTTTTTGATATGTTTTTGCGAATCGCGAATTGTGCAGAAACACAAAAAAGATCCCAAAATAAAAATTTTTGCAAAATGATATTTTAAAGGTGATGATTTTGCCTTTAAAAAAAGCTATCTGGGAGTGATTTACCTCAAATACTTTTCGAGATATAAATATTTGTAATTTACCATTTAATGGATTTTCTTGACTTTTGAAACGTCATATTTCCAAAACTACGGAAGTCAAAAGTCTTAAATTTTGTTTGAGTATAAGTTGAGTAAGTCCCAACATATATACCGAGTTTCATGAAATTTGGGTCGATTGACGTCAAAAATTCAATTTTTTTTGCTATGTTGATATGGATTTACTCTATTTATTAAATATTTTTTGTATTTGTACGTTTAAATTACTATATTTTTTACAAACAATAAAAAAAAAATAAAAAAAACGTGTTTTTAATTGGGTTTTTTTTTTTTTAATTTGGTATAATATTGAAAATATATTAAACACAGCTACGGTTGGGACAACCGGCAATACGGTTGCCATAACCGGCAAATGCCGTTATTTGAGGTTGCTGCAACCGGAATATGTCGGTTGCCACAACTGTAAATTGTCGGTTGCTACAACTGTATATTTAATTGTTGCCGCAACCTCAATCTGAGGTAGGAACCTTTTACGGTTGAGACAACCGTATTTTGCTGTGAGTGCACATATGCAAAACCACAAATGCAAAACTAATGGCCTATGATGGTGCATGTATGTATGAGACATAAATTTATTTGGATTATTTTTAAACAATATCGATTCTCTTACCAGACAGAACATTTTTATGTCTATGCATTTTTTCTACACAAACTAACAATTTTAATAATAAGAACAAATGCATACTACTCACTTTTTACCTGTTTTTTTGAAATCCTTAAAATTTTTCTTTTTTAATTATTTTTATTAAAAATAAACATTTGATTATCTACAGAAGCGATAAACAATCTTACGCTCTTATTTACAGGGTAATTCCAAAAATTTTCGCCCCACTGTTCGGAAACATGCCTTTGGACGTCATTGAGAATTTGGCTCATATATATCCACGTTTATATGAGATATGTTGCATTTTTGGATTTTCAAAATTTGCTGTAGTTTTCAAATTATCGCGGCTCAAAGTTCGACTTTTTTAGCAAAAGTCAGAAAAATACATGACGTTTAACGTGCTCTAACTTTTTAACTAGTAATCCGATTATCACAAGTAATGGCTCATATGAAAGCTTAATTCTTCTTCTTTTAGGAAATATTTCCAAAAGCATACGGTTTTTTTCAGAAGTGTTGCAAATATTCAAAAACATTTTTTTTTTGCGAATATTTAAAAAAACACATCTTCGATTTTTTTAAAAAAAAGTTTGGTGATAAACAATACTGTTTTGTACAACATATCCAAAATTCAGAGTGGGATCCCAATGGGATCAAAAAATATTCTGGTTTTAGTACGAAGTTTTTAAATTTTACCTTAGAAAATTAAAATTTTATGTTTCTTCAATATAAAAATTTAAATTTTCAAAGAAAATTATACTATTAAAATTTTGAAAAACATTCAAAACATTAGAAATTTAAATTTTCTAAGGGAAAAATATGAGAACATCGTACTTAAAACAGAATATTTTTTGATCCCATGGAGATCCCACTCTGAATTTTGAATATGTTATACAAAACATTGTTATTTTTCACCTGAATTTTTTAAAAAAAAAATCGAAGATGTGTTTTTTTAAATATTCGAAAAGAAAAAATGTTTTTGCATTTTTGCATCATTTCTGTAAAAAAAAACTGTGTTATTTTAAAAATATTTTCTAAAAGAAGAACCCCAGCTTTCACATGAGCCTAAATTTGTGAAAATCGGGTCATTGGTTAAGAAGTTACAGCTCTTTAAACGTGATGTATTTTTCTTACTTTTGCTTAAAAAGTCAATCTTTGACCCGCCATAATTCGTTAAATACACCAAATATAAAAAAACGATATATGGTACATATATCATATTTATAAGGGCTATCTATGTGTCAATGTTCAAATTAATCTGAGACACCATTTCCAAAAATGACTAAAATTTGAGCTAAATTTTCTGGAATGGCCCTACAATATTACAAAACATCGTTATTTTGGACACGGGTGCGTATGATTAATATCCCAATATATAAATTGTGCAATTATTGGTAGAATTACAAAAACACAAAGTTTAACAGTAAAAATAGTAAAGAAAGGAAGAAAAAAAATCAAAGTAAATAAAGCAAAACGATTAATTATATCTAAATCCTCGAAATAGGCCCAAAAAAGTTTAAATATTCATTTCAGCTCTATGAAGTTTTCTGTCAAGAATTTGAGAATGAGTCAAACAATTTTTATAGTTTTAATTTTGGGGAATATTTAAAAAATTTTAAAAACATCAGATTATTCTAAAGAAATGTTTTTCAAGTATTTTAAGGATGTTTATTCTGGCTCGAGGTCATTATATTCTTTACTAATTAAAACCATGATATTCTTGTAGCATGATTATCAAGAAAATTATTTTTTTGTTTTAAATTTTTTTATGTTGGTCATTTTGAGTTCTTATGTTTTTTTAAATAATTACAAAAAACAAAATCGGATTTCATAAAAAATTGGAAGTTAATGTTTCCATTATAGCAATGGTATCCGACCTTCGATTCTAGCCCCACTGGGGGACAATTTGAAGGTTCTAGAGGGGCAAGGAGAAAATTTTAAAGATTTTGTTTAGTCAAATTAACTTAATTTTTAGTAAAATTAACTACAAACACAGTTTTTTAGCAAAATTAACTAAAAAAAATTTGTTAATTGTTTAAAATGTTTACTAAAAACTTAATCTAAAACTATGCTAAACCAGTAGTAATTTTTCATTAAAAACAAAAAATAGAACAATTAAAAAATGTGTCTTGAGTGTAGGGGGGACAAGGCAATTTTTTAAAATTGAAAGTGGGGCGTGGCGTGAAAAAGGTTGGGAACCATTGTATTAAAGGCTGACATACATACCGGCATTTTAATAAAATATTTAGTGTTAATAAACGTACCTGAAAAGAAAAAGAAAATAGTATGTTAATAAAACTATTAAGTGTTAAAGCAAATATTTTTTTTTATACAAAATATAATGTAAATGGGGCATTCCAAGCCAAATTGCATAATTTCGATTACGACCGCATTCGATTTCGCTATTGTTTTGACATGTTATAGTACGTATTAAGTTCAATTTGTATTTGTAAAATTTTCCGAAAGTGTAAATTTTCCTAGCAGAAAATGTCTCAAATTTTTTTCTCAGGATTTTAAACTTTTCAACTTAAGATCCTAGTGGAAAACTGTGTCAGATCTTGAAGCACTATATACACAAAAAATGTATCTAATTGTAATTATAATGAAGAAAAGTATCTAAAATGTATTATAATTATTATTTCATATAGCAATCGCCTTAGCATCTGATTTAGAAAAATGTCTTAGAATCGAATAATTTTTCTACGGAAAAAATGTCTCAGAATCTGAGATTTATCTATATGAATAATATCTTAAAACTCGAGACTTTTTCCCAGACTCTAAAAGTTTTTCTATAGGAAAATGTCCCAGAATCTAAGATTTTTTCTATAGCAAAAAAATATTTCAGAATCTGAGACTTTTTATATAAGAAAAATATCGTAAAATTTGCGACTTTCTATATGGAAAATGTCTCAAAATCTATAAAAAAATTTTATTAGAAAAACTTTCAGCTTTTAAAACGTTATTCCTGTCTCAGAATCTGAGATTTTTTCGATAGAAAAAATGTCTCAGAATCTATAACTTTTTCTATAAGAATAATGTCTCAGAATCTGAGATTTTTTCTATATGGAAAAAAAAAACTCTGAATCTGATATTTTTTGTGTAACGAAAATTTCTCAGAATCTGAGAATTTTCTATAGGAATAATGTTTCTGAATCTAAGACATTTTTTTAGAGCATAAGCTTCTCTCTGAAAATTTTACAATGTAAAAAATGTAGCAGAGTCTGAGTCTTTTTGGATAGGAAAAAAATCGCAGAATCTGAGAATTTTCTTATAGGAAAATTTTGTTAATTTTTTGAAAAATGTCTCAGGATTTGAGACTTTTTATATAGGAAAAATGTCTCAGAATCTTACAATTTCAATAGGGAAAATATCTCAGAATCTGATACTTTTGTTTAGAATCCGAAACTTTTGTATGTAAAATGTTTCAGAATCTGAGAATTTTTCTATAGGAAAAATGGCTGAGAAGTTAAGACTTTTTCTATAGAAAAATTGTCTTAGAATCTGAGGATTTTCCTATAGGAAAACTGTCTCGGAATCTGAGGCTTTTTCTATATGGAAAATGTCTATCTAAGAATATATAACTTTTTAAACATTGGCAAATAAAATTTAAAAAATTTAATTTTTACAAAACTTTTTGGTAATTTCCTATTGGTAAAATACAACAATTTTTTGGTATTTTACTATATTTTTTTGCTAGTTTTTTTTTTATTTTACAAAAAGTTTTGCAAAAATGTAAGTATTTTCGTTGAAGAAATCGTAAGACTTTTTTGTTTTCTTAGTTTTTTCTTAGTTTAAAAAAAAAAAAGCTAAAAAATTTGTTTAAACGGTTCTAGAGTGAAACAAGTAGAAAAGTTAAATTCGGCTTGACCGAATTTATGAATACCCACCACAATGCTCTTTTTAAGTGAATAACCCTTTTTAAGCAAATTCTCTAACGTGAAAAAAATAACATTTTTGATTAGAAATATTTTATTTTGTGTAAAAAAAAAATTTTTAATTATTTTTTTTTTGAGTGTATAACGGGTTTTCAACATGTGATTTTAAGGTGAAACTTATCTTAAATTCACGGGTTTACTAATAACTTTGTAACCACTTCACCGATTTGGCTGAAATTTAATACGATTTGCCTTTCAAAAGTAAGCGTGTATTTTATCTCGTAAATTCACGAAAAACACTAGTCGAAATTCAGTCTTTTGCTCATTACTTTTGAACCAATAGACCGACTTTGCTGGATTGCAATACCAACCTGACCCGATAAATGCCCAACATATATAGCAAACTTCAGGAACCTCCATAAAGTCTTTCAAAAGTTAGCTGTCTGTTGAAACAGCCAGACGGACAGACAGACGGCCGGACGGACGGACGGACGGACGGACTGACATATCTAGATCCTCTAAAAATCGATCGGGGATCATGAATATATACTTTATGGGGTCCTAGATTAATATTTCAAGGTGTTACAAACGAAATGACAAATATTTCGAATAAATAATTGTTAAGGTTTAAAGGTTTTCCAAAATTCCCTGTTAAAGACTTATTGAAAATCTCATGAAAAATTAACTTAACAATGCTAAATCTCTTATTATACCAAATTTCTAATTGAAACGATTCCTAGTTCCAACAATAGCGGGTTTTCATCTTTTACTGATGAAAAAAAAAAATGATCGATCTTTTTTTTTTTTTTGAGCCAATTTTATATTTTTAACGTATTTTGGTTTGCTTTAAGAATTATAAAAACTAAAAAAAAAAATCTCAAAAAAAATTTCATACTTAAAATCGATTTTTTAATGTTTTTTGGTCGCTTTGTCCTCGGAAAAAATTGAAAAATTCATGAGAGAAAAAAAAAATTTTTTTTTAACTTAATTTTATATTTTTAACGTATTTTGGTTTGCTTTAAGATTTTGAAACAAATAAAAAAAAAATCTAAAAAAAAAATTTCACACGAAAAATCGATTTTTTAATGTTTTCTGGCCTCTTTGGCCGCGGAAAAAATTGAAAAATTCTTCAGAGAAACAATTATTTTGTTTTTAAGTTAATTTAAAATTTTTAACGTATTTTAGTTTGCTTTAATATTTAGAAAAAAAAATTCTAAAAAAAAAAAATTTATACGAAAAATCGATTTTTTAATGTTTTCTGGCCACTTTTGCCTCGGAAAAAATTGAAAATTTTTTCAGAGAAATAAATTATTTTTTTTTTTTTTTAAATTAATTTTATATTTTTACCGTATTAAGGTTTGCTTGAAGATTTTGAAAAAAATAAAAATAAAATTCTAAAATAAAAATTTCATACGAAAAATCGATTTTATAATATTTTTTGTTCACTATGGCCTCGGAAAAAATTTAAAAATTCTTCAGAGAAAATTTTTTTTTTTTTTTTAAAGTTAATTTTATATTTTTAACGTATTTTGGTTTGCTTTAAGATTTAGAAAAAAATAAAAAATAAATTCTAACAAAAATTTTTCATACTAAAAAATTGATTTTTTAATGGTTTTTGGTCACTTTGGCCTCGTAACAAATTGAAAAATTTTTCAGAGAAACAATTATTTTGTTTTTAAGTTAATTTTAAATTTTTAACGTATTTTGGTTGGCTTTAAGATTTAGAAAAAAAAAATTCTAAAAAAAAAATTTTATACGAAAAATCGATTTTTTAATGTTTTCTGGCCACTTTTGCCTCGGAAAAAATTGAAAAATTCTTCAGAGAAAAAAATGTTTTTTTTTTTAAGTTAATTTTATATTTTTAACGTATTTTGGTTTGCTTTAAGATTTTGAAAAAAATAAAAATAAAATTCTAAAAAAAAAAAATCATACGAAAAATCGATTTTATAATATTTTTTGGTCACTTTGGCCTCGGAAAAAATTTAAAAATTCTTCAGAGAAAATTTTTTTTTTTTTTAAGTTAATTTTATATTTTTAACCTATTTTGGTTTGCTTTAAGACTTAGAAAAAATAAAAAATAAATTCTAAAAAAAATTTTTCATACGAAAAATTGATTTTTTAATGGTTTTTGGTCACTTTGGCCTCGTAAAAAATTGAAAATTTTTTCAGAGAAAAAATTATTTTGTATTATTTATTTGTATGATTATGCAAATGTTTTACAGCCCATGGTACCGGCTTTTGATCAAATATTTTGATTAACTTTTCATTTAATGAATAAATTTTTTTAGTGCGCTATAATTATGAACAGTCTATTTAAGACTTTTTTTTTATAAAACCACCTCTTGTATTTTTATGTTTTATTTAAAACTGAATTGTAACTTTAATTAAATGAATTTGAATAAAAATGTTTAATTGACACAAAAAAAAACTTGACATTTTTTTTTGATATTTTGAATAGAAACAATAAGTTGTAAAAAATTATTTAAAGTGCGCTGTAATTTTGAGCAGTACTTTATGTCCTTTTTTGTAGTTTATTCATTTACATTTTCGAGGGTATAATAGATTTAGCACAGCCGTATTTAGCACTCTCACTTGTTATGTTGAGGTTTCTTCTAATCTGAATATTGACACAATTGTTTGTTAATTGTTTTAAGTAAGTAAAAAAACAATATTTTTAATTCATCTACTAAAAAAAATAATTCGGCTATGATTTATGCTTTACATTTTCCAATGATTTTGTAACTTTATACTTAATATTGTTGTAATATTTTTAAGATTTGCCCAACATAATTTTATGTTGCAAATTCTATATTCTTACAGCAACAGTTTTTGATTTTTGGGGAAAAAACTAAAAAAAAACTTTAAGAAAAGAAAAAGACATAAAACACAAAAGTTGAAAAGTTTCTATGCAATAATTTGTCGCAATGCGGATGTTTTTCTAGATTTTTTTTTGTTTGTTATAAGTTTCTTTTTTTTTTTTTTGCTTTTTTCCTAAGTAGTTCCGTAATTTTAGTTTTTTTTTAGCTTATTTTATTCTATTTTCGTATGATTTATAATACTAGAAATTATACATAAAGTTGTTAATTTGTTGCTGAAAAATAACCAATAGATACTTGTAGAAACAGCAATGACAGTATGTAGTCCAAAAGGATTTGCAAAAATTTTTTTTTCTGGAAATTGCACAAAACTACGATAGGAATATTAAGTGAAAATATAGATAAAAGTCAAAAAAAAAAAAATCTCAGTATTTTTATAGTATTTGAAGTTTAAATACATATAACAAGACTCGAATGAAATTACATTCAAATATTAAAAGTTTTTTTTTTATAAAAAAAGTTTATCCGCTTAGTTTTTGCTTTGCTAAAGAATAAACAAAATAAATAAACCAAAAAAATTAAATAAAAATATTAAAAGTTATTAATTTCATACCAAAAAATATAAGAGACTTAATAATTACTTAAACAACAACTAAAAAAAAAATTATAAATATATTTCTAGCATGAAATATTGTTCATTTTGTATACACAAAAATTTCAGATTTTTAAGTTAATTAAGTATAATCATAAAAACAAAAAAAAACCCTATATAATAGACAACATGCTAAAACTAGCAGTTTGTTATATTTATATACAAAAAAAAAACACTAATGTTATGTGTAAATATGAATTTGTTATGATACATACTAAAAATATACTTCAAACTAATATTTTGCACAATAGGCCCAGTTAAATAAAGGTTTGTCTGCAGAGATTCAGAGAGGTTATCTAAAAATTAACGTGACATTTGTTTTGACAAATTAATAACGGAAAAAGTACTACGAATTTAACATCTTTTGTTTCTTAACCCTAGGAGGTTCAACCAGGTCTGAGCAGACCTTTTCGTAATAAACTGTGTATAAATCTATTGTTTTTCGTTTTAGACGCGAATCCGTTTATGACTTTCTAGAAGCGGGTCTTGAGAACAAACTTATCTCAACATCAGACTGCTTATATGTTTCAATGAGATTTTATTCGTGTTTAGAAAAAAATAGTCATAAACATACAAACTAGGTCTGTGCAGACCTTGAATTTTAATGAATGGTAAGGCATGTTATTGAAATTAATTTTGTATTTTGTGCTCGTAAAATGTGTAAGGGGACCGTAAAAACACATTGACATTAAATTTTATGAAATTTGCGTACGTTTTCACTTACTTGGCTAGATTCAAATATCGGTCCAAAACCAAACAAAAATATAGGTCTGTCCAAACATAGTTTTCATGCTTGCCAAGGTACAGTCAGACCTAAAAGTTATTTGAATGGTGTGTCATGCGATTGAATTTTTTTTTTGAGATTTTTGTGCTAAGAATGTGTATGCAGAACGTACATACATATTTACACACACTTTTAGGATTTCTGCTTATGTAAACCCCTCCAAATCACAATAGGTCTGCGCAGACCTAGTTGTTACGTTTGTGACTTTTTTTTTTCCCTGAACATCCTAGGGTTAAAAAACCTGAAAATTCTTTCCCCATAGAATTTCTTAAATTCCCCGGTACACACACGCAGGGAAGAGATATGACTGTGGCAGCCATAATTTAAGAGCGTCATATTATGGTTGAAAATTTTATCATAACTTGTTTGTAGCAACCAAAATATTTTTGCATCAATCATGTTATGATCCTAAATATTCGAAAAATTATAATTTAGGACCATAATACGATTGCTATTAACATATTATGATACAATTTTCAATCATAATATGACGCTCTTAAATTATGGTTGCGACAATCATATCTCTTCTCTGAGTGCATCTTTGCATTAAGAAAATCGTATCAAATTAGGAAATGATCTCTAATCACATTTTATAATATCACTGTGATACAAAATCGAACTTTCCGAATCGCAATGGGGTGCAACCAAAAGCAAATGAAAGTTGACATTTTATATAAAAACCTCAATGTTTTTTATACCCAACACTTAGTGATAGAGGGTATATATAAGTTTGTCATTCCGTTTGTAACTCATCGAAATATCGGTCTGGGACCCCATAAAGTATATGTATTCATGATGCCCGATCGATTTTAAGACATTCTAGCGATGTCCGTCTGTCCGTCTGTCTGTCTGTGGAAAATGCTGTCACGGACAAAATATTGCACAGAGATGACTGAAACTTAACATATTTATTGGAAGTTCTCCCGAGAAGTTTGGTATTGCATTTGAGCGATATCGGTTTAGCGGTTCAAAAGATATGAACGAAAATGTAAGCACACCTCAAAAATTTCAGTATATTCAACATAACCTAAAAATACAAAAGGCTTTAATTCAGCTTCTGGTTGACATATCTGAACATAATTGAACACCAAATGGTATTTAAACAGGTACGAACATATTTTTTGACAAAAAAAAAGAAAAAAATCGCGGATTTTTTTTTTACCAAATTTTTTTTAAATAAAGTTTTTTGCAAAAATCTTTTTGAAATTGTGGAGAGTATCACTACATTCGGCAAGGCCGAATTTAACTTTTTTACTTTTTTACTTAAGTTTTTGTGTACTAAACATGTCCTTCTTGAGGGGCCCCTGGTTGTGCCCTTATTGGACATGTAGGGTCCAGCGTTCAAACTTAAGCTCGAAGTTACTTTAGCTATGACCGGTATGAATTTCGCTGCAATCGGTCCAGTACCTAATAACCAAATTTTTAAAATAAACCACTGTACACCGTTGCGTATGATTGTTATTTAAAGCCAATTTCAATATTAATCATACGCCGCTTATAAAGTTTTCAAGCAAATACAATTACACTAGAGATGGGCACATGAGCAGATTAGAGCGTGATTCATGTGATTCACGCGTGATCACGCGCGAGCGTGACTGATTTTAATTTTACTCACGTGATTGTGAGTGAGTGTGAGTGGAGAAAAAAAATTGAGTGAGTGAGTGTGCGTGAGTATGATTTTTGCGTGAGTGAGTGTGCGTGAGTCGATTTGCTTGCGTGAGTTTGCGTGATTTATTTTCTCTTCATATTCATTTTCATACCAAAAAAAACATAAAAAAAAATGTAAAATTTGGCTTAACTTAAGATTTCGTCCCGAAAAAAAATTAAATTTCGCTGAACTTTAAATTTTGCTGAAAAATTTGAAAGATTTTTGAAATTTTATTTTTGAATTTTTTTTTGTATAAATAAGAGATTCGTGAGTGTGAGTCTACGTGAGTGTGAGTGAAGCTTGCGTGAGTGCACGTGAGCGTGAGTTGTATTAAATTAACTCACGTGATTGTGAGTGAGTGAGTAGAATTTTTAAAGAAATCAGCTTTCACAAATTTAAATTTGTTTGACTTGAAAAATGTGGATTAGACCAATAGCAATATACTAACAAGGGAAATCTCCCTGGTGTCAACCTCCGATCTTCATGAAATTTGGATATGTTGTTAAGAACGAATATTAATTCGACACGTATTTTTTTATCGGCCCAAACTCATTTTTAGTGGGTGGTGGGGGGTTCGATTTGTATGGGGGGAAATTTACCTTTTTCAGTTTTTTACGATTTACGCCTATTTAAACAAAATCTTGACACGTTCTTAGCACACGTAGATAGGTTTTCCAAAGACCTTTCATTTGGTATGTAACATGACTAGGTTTCTTTGCATAAGATAGGAGATAAACAAAAAAAAACTGAAGAATGGCCTTGTCTTCCCCCCTCCTTTTTACCCCCTAAATATGAATTTGGGCCGCTAAAAAAAATTCGTGTCCCTTTATTTTTTCTGATCTACAAAATAAAACCAATTCCATAAAGATCCGCGGGTGACACTAGGGAGACTTATCTTGTAAGTACGAATTTGGATTAAATTGTTTCCCTTTTAGGGGTCAAACCGCGATTTTTCTCGTAATTTATTAATTTTGCGCTATGTTTTGCAACTCCGTAAATAATTTCAAGACCTTGTCTAAATTATGACAAATTTGAGTTATTAATTTATGAAAAAAAAAATTCGATACATATATTTTTTTTGCAAATCGCGAGAATATATTCCTTTAAAATGGGTTGTATTGCTTCATCTTTTAGTATAATATGTATGCATGACTAAAACCCTTATGTTTAAGACTTCAAGCAAAAACTTGCTAACTGCATAATTATAATTTTTAGGATATCAAAACAAACTGTTATTTTTAGGTTGTTCTAAACGTTATTAATTTTTTTCTACAATATAATTAAAAACAATTGTTCTTGAAATAATATTTTAGTTAAAAATTAATTTGAAAGATAACACGTTATTCCGTGAACACATTTAAAAATAATTTTTTCGTAATTTTTTACCCATTTTTGAATCCATAAATCTCCGATGTGGCCGATAAGACGAGACACCGCGAAATCGTGAGCGAAATCATATAGTCAAATTTAGGGATTATTGGAAAAATTTTAACAAAAATATGAGAAAATTAAAACCAAAAAAATTAATAGGCATATCAAAATTAATATATGGGGCATTTCATGTCAAATCGAACACTTTGAAAATTTTTTTAGATATTGAATTATCGAATTTTCAAAAATTTACTCAAACTTCTTTTAGGATAACTTCTTCAAAGATGTTCTTACTTTAAATTTTTTTTTATACCCTCCAACTTCAGTATTGGGCTATAAGCACTTTGTCATTCCGTTTGTAACGCATCGAAATATCGGTCGGGGACCCCGTATAGAGTATATATTAGGGATCCATGATCGATTCTAAGACTTTATATGAATGTCCGTCTATCCGTTATATCATAATAAAGGATGTGCTTTTATAGCGATTGGGAAAGTGAACTCAACATTTCTTTTGATTCTAAAGTCTGACACCTTACAGTATGAAAAATCGTGGAACTGTAGAAAAATTTTCAGATTTAAAAAAAAAAATTGCTATATCTTTCTATATTAAATCAACGTTAAGTTCATAGTTTTCTTGCCCATTGTGTTTTGTTGGTATAATAAATGTCTGCTTCATTGACGGGCGTATCAAGAAAAACAACGAGTCACGTACTCTCAGCTAATGAGGCCATGTCAAGCCTAACAATGATGATAATCATAATGATTATTATGATTATGATGATGGCGAGGTCATATATTTATGTTCATACAAACTCTTAAACGTTGTATCTTTTCCAGTACAACTAAAACTACTGTTCTAGTTATAGGATATAGACAAAGGATATTCAAACGTGTACTATGGTAGGCTATGCTAAAATATAATTACATATACAATAGAGCGTCCCGTCAGATCTAAACTTTCGAAATTCGTGTCGTTATACCTGCCAAGCAATGGCCACAAAATAACTGATTGTGGGAAAATTAATGAAAAAATTTTGCAAAGGCATCTTCAGTCGGCAACCGGAGGTTAAATTTTTTAACCAAATCGGGCTTAAAAATTAGGAATTTTTGCGTACTTAATCAAAAAATATTTAAAAAATTACGGAAAAAAAATTTTGGTTCACAGATGCTGATATTTAAACCAAAAAATTATTTTTTATACAATTTGGTCCCAAAAGTTTTAAATTTTTTAGTATGTTATTCAAAAAATATTAAAAAAATATAAAAACAATATTTTGGTCTTAAATTGATGATCAACGATTTTGGCCCATGATCCGCATTTTTGGTATTTTCACATCCGCATTTTTAATATTTTTCACATAACATACTCAACTCAACATCTTCTGACTTTTAAGACCAATTTGATTAAAAAATAATTTTTATGTTTTAAAATCAGCATCTATGGACCAAAATTCTTATTTTGGAATTTTTTTAAAAATGTTTCCAATAAAGTATGCAAAAATTCGTAATTTTTGAGCCGGATCTATTTAAAGAAGTCTTAAAGTTTTTAAACTTTGACCGCGAGCCGAGGTTGCCGACTAAAGATGCCCTTGCAAAACTTTTTAATAAATTTTCCCACAATCAGCTATTGCGTGGCGATCGTTTGGCAGGTATTACGACACGAAATTCGAAAGTTTAGATTTGACGGGACGCACTAACATACAATATTAATAATTTCACCAGAGATTTTATAAAATCTGGGCGAGGGTCTTCAAATTAATATAACTTTTTGTACACATTTTCATATCCAATAAAACGTATACCATCTTTTTAAATTTTCAAAAATAGCGTTTTTTGGAAAATATCTTAAAAAACAAAAAAAGAATTTAACTTTGAAAATCCGTATCATTAAAGTATTTGCTTGGTTTTTTTGTTGTAAAAAGCACTAACAATTGAACAGTTCATGCGAATAAGGTTGAATAGACCACTTTTTCGCAAACACGTTTTTTACATAAATTCATTTTATTAGCAGAGCCCTACAATCCTATGCAGAAATTTTGGGGAAATTTTGACACTTAAGGCTAAAAAAATTACTTTGAAAGTGCAATAATTCGTGTATTTTTATATTTTTGTTTAAATTGGGAGTGAACTAACGCACAATTTTGATTAAATACAACACAAAAACATACAAAAATTTTACTTTCGGTAACAATGTGCAAATAGAACATTACGAGGAACAAGCCGCACTTCATATATTGGCAAAAAATTGTACCGTTCTTGAGTTATAAGGCTTTAAAGTGTGGAAAGCAAAAAGGGCGAATATCCATCCTTAACAAAATATTATATAAAAATTATTTAGCTACGAGTTTAAAATTGATATTAGCTAAAATTTGAAGTTGTACACCAAAATTACAATCTAAGCACATACAATCATTCGGAAATCAAATCTTTAAACATATTTAATAGTTACATTCCTTCGATACCCTACCTACAAATATTTGGTACCGCATCAAAAGGCAGGAATATTAAAAAAAAAAATTTAAAAAAAAAATATTTTTTTGCATGTCCTTTCAAACCTTAAAAAGTGTATCCTTGAAGTCTTTAAAGTGTTATAAACAAATACCAACCATAGTTCGTCAAGTTTTGCAAGTCTCATGAAAATGTAGTCAAAATCTGCTGCAAAATAACACATTTTTATTAAAATTTCAATACATTTTTTTGGATATTCGCCCTTTTTCCATTTATTTGGCAAGTTCTCTTTCGAATACCTTAGTAAAATTTTGTATATAGTTAGATGTGACTTAAATCTTTAAGCTAATACCAAAAAGTTGACAAAAATATTATTTTTTAACCGTGTTCTGCGTTTTTATTGTCCCCTGTAAAATTCTACAAATGGTCTATTCGTCTTTATTAGCATTAACTGTTCAATTGTCATTTTTGTTCAGTAATTTTTCCAAAAAAATTATATGTATGTATACCATAGATGGGAATTTTTCATTACCATTGAAATTTAATTACCATTGATTGATATCAATGGTAATGAAAAAGTTTTCATTACCATTTAATGGTAATTAAATTTTTTTAATTGAAAAAAATAATTACCAATGGTAATAAAATGCACCAATTGTTGAAAAACACCAATTATAATTGGTTTCAAAACCATTTGTTTGCACATTTTTGTTTTTTGAGAAGTTAAAAGTTTAAACATCAAAGTATGTTTTTACAAAAAAATATGAAAATGTTAAAGACAAAAAACAAAACGCAAATAAAAATTTCAAATATTGTGTTATACAAAGGTAATCAACAACGTGTGTTTGGTTTATAAAATGTGAAAAATTAAAATACCAAATAACAAAAAACAACAGCTATTTTCTAATATTAACGATTTTTACAATATTGTGACGACTTTTACTAATGGTAATTATTTTTATACCCTCCACTTAGTGATAGAGGGTATATATAAGTTTGTCATTCTGTTTGTAACTGTCTGTCTGTCTGTGGAAAATGCTGTCGCGGACAAAATATTGCACAGAGATGACTGAAACTTAACATCTTTATTGGAAGTTCTCCCGAGAAGTTTGGTATTGCATTCGAGCGATATCGGTTCAGCGGTTCAAAAGTTATGAACGAAAATGTAAGCACACCTCAAAAATTTCAGTACATTCAACATAACCTAAAAATACAAAATGCTTTAATTCGGCTTATGGTTGGCATATGTGAACATAATTGAACACCAAATGGTATTTAAACAAGTACGAACATATTTTTTGACAAAAAAAGAAAAAAATCGCGGATTTTTTTTACCAAAATTTTTTTTTGCGGAAATTTTTTTTTCAAAAAAATTTTTTTTTTCAAAAGTAATTTCCTTTTAAATAAAGTTTTTTGCAATAATCTTTTTGAAATTGTGGAGGGTATCACTACATTCGGCAAGGCCGAATTTAACTTTTTTACTTGTTTTTAATTGATGCCGTACCAATGGTAATTATTTTTTTTTTAATTTTCATTAGTAATTAAATTGATAAGTAATTAAATTGATTCAATTGATACAACCAATGGTAATGAAAAAAATTTCATTACCATTGACATCAATTAAATGGTAATTAAACCATCAATTAATTGGTCCCATTAACTAATTAGTCCCATCTATTATGTATACATATAATTTAGCCGTTAATCGGTTAACCGATTAATTTTGGTGGATTAACTAGTCGAATAATTTAAAATTGCCGATATTCAAATAGCAAAAAATCGGGTAATTTGAGTCCTTTAACCGATTTTTTTAGTAATTCAAATCACGGTCCTGCTACAAAACGTTCAGGCCTCAAAGAAATTACCAAACTTTCTTTTTTGATTGACCATATTGCCAAAAATTATTTGGTTTTTATGAAAACCTATAAAACGAAATTTTTTATAATCTCAAAATTTTTCAGCACATTTCATAATTTTTCCCCTCAAATCGATATCGACCGAAGAAACTATATAGTTCAGTTTATTTCAATAATAAAAAAAAAGTTTTAATTTGAGCTCATCCGCCAATATTTTCCAAGAAATGCCACCAAAGAAAAGTTTTTTTAAATATTTTATTTCACTGAACCCGTTATTGAGATGAAATCCGTTCGTGAGATATCTAAGATTTTTGATTAAGCGTGCTGCATAAAACATTGGGTTTCACTGTACTAGGAATTTATAAAAAAATCTATACGTGGGTTAACATTTTGAAGTGCGTTTAAAGAATCGGCAAAGCGGAATTTCATACATATAACTTATTAATAAAATACACAAAATTCGAATAATTTAAATTTAACCGATTACACTGTACAACAAAATCAAATTTTTTCCAAAATTACAAGGTCAGACCAAAAAATTTTGATAGAAGAGACAAAAAAAAAAAAATACACGTGTATCGGCGTTTTGAAAGTTTACATCTGGATTTCTTTTTATGGGGAGGTAAAGTTTCCCCCAAATGCAAATGTTGTATTGTCAATCTTCATTGAATATCGAGTGAAGCTTACATTTAAAGTATATGGTGTGTTCAGCAAATTTATATAAAATGTTACGGAGAACATTTTTGTGGAATGTATTAACCCTCTAGCTCCTCAAGATAAGGGTCTTTTTTGTCCTTCTTTTCAAAAAGAGCAAAAAACACCATTAAAACAGGGATTTAAGGGGTTTAAATGTTCCGCAAAAATATTGGCCGTAAAATTTTACTATAAGTTCTTTAATACACGAAAACGGAAAACTCAACCAGAAAGTCAGAAATAAGACACAACAAAGAGAGCTTAGGGTCAATTTCGCATTTATTAAGAAAATCGAGCAAAGCTTACGTTTAAAGTATATGGTGTGTTCAGCAAATTTACGTTAAATGTTACGGAGAACAGAGCAAAAAACACGATTAAAACAGTGGTTTAAGGGGTTACAGTGTTCCGCAAAAATATCCGCCGTGAAATTTTACTATAAGTCTCTGAATACACCAAAACGGAAAACTTAACAAGAAAGTCAGAAATAAGACACAACAAAAGAGAGCTTAGGGTTAATTTCGCATTTATTAAGGAAATTGAGTAAATCTTACGTTTAAAGTATATGGTGTGTTTAGCAAATTTATGTAAAATGTTACGGAGAACATTTTTGTAGAATATGTTAACCCTCTAACTCCTCAAGGGTCTTTTTTGTCCTTCTTTTAAAAAAGAGCAAAACACACCACTAAAACACAATGGAATTTGCTGCACAGATAGTGCAAAGCAAAGGTGGAACTATTGGATATTTAAGACCATGATTGGACAAATAGTCATAAATTGCAACGCCCTTTGTACCATACTCATTATTATGCCTGTCTGTTTTGCAATCACGCAAAAACGGATAAAGCAAATCTGTCACTACTAATATTACTAACCGAGTAGGAACTTTTATGTATAAGAGCGCGATTCGGCAAAGGGTTATTAAATATTAATCCCATATTGATAAAATAAAATATTATTTCTTCGTCTTCCGAAATTACACAAAATCGGCTAAACCGATTTCAATGAAATTTGTACACTCAAAATATTTTGTAAGTAAATTCAACTGAAAAAACGTTTAAAACAATCGTTTTTCCTTTTAAAAAACGGACTACTCATATTTCATTTAAAACAACATAATTTTTTAGTTATTTTTAAACGTTAATAAATGACTAGACATTCCGTAAAAACAAACGATATTTCAGTTATTTTAACTGTTTACATTTTTTTATTTTGTGAAGTAAAAATAAAATTTTTTGAATAACAAACTACAAAAACCGTACTTCTGTAAAATTATACGGAATAATCAGTCACAAATAATTTAACTGATAAAAATATTTTTCCGTAACTTTTGTAGTTTATTGTTTTTACAACTGTTTAAATCATTCAATATTTTATTTTCCTTGAAAAACAAACGATAAAACGTTTAAAACAACTTTAACTAAAAACTTTTTGAATAACCGTAAATCAGTTACTGTAAAACTTTTCTAGGTGTAGCACAGATAGTACTAACCGAGGACGCAACTTGGAGCTTTAGGCTATATTAAAGCACGATTCGATAAAAATGCGTGGAATGACACACGCCTTTGCACTATATTTAACGTTACGTCTGTCTGCTTCACAATCACACTAAAACGGATAAATAACTGTTTTTCAAAGGGTGGAACTAAAGGCTACTAGCTGCACCTAGTTTCGTGCTTTATTTTTGTCCGACACTGTTTTTTAAAATCGAGATACAATATAAAATAGATGTTCTTTTAGGGCCAGCGACGCGGACCGGGTCAGCTAGTACTTTATAAGGGTGCGTTATATATGGAATTACAAAGCAAGTATAACCCCATCCTGTGGTTAATGCGTACAAAATATTCAGAAAAATTTAAATATTAGATTACCCATAAGGAGGAACAACATTGTATGGTTGTCATATAAATGATCCATTTGATAATTTAAATGATTGTGACAATCATACTATGATCATCAACAATTATAAAACGATTTTTTTTATCATACTATGATCAGCGAAGATCAATCTTGTTATGGTAAAGTTATCAATCATGCTATGTTGCCCCTCCATTATGGTTGAATTGGTGTGCTTCTCTTCATAGGAAATCATCAATATTATCTTTACAAAAATATTGCATACGAAGTTGTTGTTTGGTGGAAAAGAGCGTTTGAAAATAGAATTTCAATCGAAGAACTAGAAATTATCTTCCCCTTTAGTTAGCTCTTAATTCTATTCTACTATTCTACTATTTAGTAGTAGAAGCGTTTTTTAGTGTTCTACAAATTCTGTTCCCCACTTAAATTTGGATTCGATATTTAACAAAACTAAATTTTTATCCCTCTCTAATGAAATAATGCCTCATAATTTTTTAAAATTGTAATTACAGATGTATTTATTGAACACATATGTTGCTGTTTTAATGGATATGAAATATTTTAATTTAATGGCAATCATATTCGATGATGTGGAAAGTACTTTAAACATTGGCAATCTGTTTGAAAGTCTTTAAAGCCAAAAAATTGCAAACATTTTTTTATTACACTAGTTAACAAATTAAAAAAATGTTGCTACCCAGTATGTTTTGCGTTTATTTTCTGTGTAAAATCTTGCGTTAGATCCGAAAACGCAAAAAAAAAACTTGTAAAATTAAAAGAAAAGCTTGTAACTTTTTTTTTTTTGTACCTCCTATTTGACAAAAATTCCTAGTAATTTTACAAAGTTTTTACTTGTAAACTTACAAGTTTTTTGACACGATAAAATTTACAAGGAGGTTTCGCAACTTTACTAGATTTTTTGCTACCTCCTATTGTACGAGAATTTCTAGAAATTTTACAGGTACTGCGCAATAACTCCCAAATGAAATAACTCCCAAAAATAAAATGAAACAACTCCCAAAAATTTTACATACGATTTGGGACTTACTTCATTACGAAATTTGTCCCAGTGTAGTGGGAGTTATTGCACAAATTTTGTTGGGATTTATTTCATTATGAAATAACTTCCAAATGAAAAAAAACCCCAACAAAAAATAGATTGGGAGTTATTTCATTTCTTGTTAAGCATTGGGAGTTATTTCATCAATGGTGGGACTTATTTCATTTTAATTGAAAACAATATACACCTCTGTGCAATTGCTTTTTTTTTTTTGCTTAAAAGTTTTTCTGCGTAGCCGGCCTTCGGCCGGGCTTAGGGATTATAAAATACATGCATTAAACCCACCCTCTCCGCAAAGTAATGTTTTCTAGGGTAGCAGGCCTTTACGCTTTCAAATTTGTTATGCCTCAAAAAGGCCTGATAACCAAAATAGCTTTGGTTTGCAGAGAGGGTGGGTTTAATGCATGGAGTATGTAATGCCTAAGCCCGGCCGAAGGCCGGCTACGCAGAAAACCTTTATTACAAAAAAACAATGGGAACTTATTTCATTTTCTTTGGCACTTATTTCATTGGGAGTTCTTTCATTTTTTTTTGGGAGTTATTATTTTGATTTGAAATAACTCCCAAATATTGGGACATATTTCATTTTTTCTTTGGGAGTTATTTCATTTTTTAATGTGTGGAGCTAGTTCATTTTTCTTGGAACTTATTTCATTGGGAATTATTTCATTGGGACTTATTTCATTTGGGAGTTATTGCGCAGTACCATTTTACAAGCTTTTTGCCAATCAAATTGTAAATTTACAGTTTTTTTTTGTCGCAATTAAAATTATAAGGAATTCCTATGAATTTACTATATTTTTTTTTGGAAATTTGTAAAATTACAAAAAAATTGTTAAATTACAAAAAAAAAAAAAAATATAAATTTCGATCCAAATTTGTTTGTTAATAAACAGGAAGAACTGTCAAATATTGGTAAAATGGGATTACGAGACTTTTCCTAGTAAATTGACAAAGTATTTTGACAACTGTACATTTTAAACCCAAGTATTAATAAATTTTGTTTTTTTGTTGTCATTTATAAAATTTAATAATCTTAAGACTAAATATTACTAGCTCTAGTTTTTGTGTGTAAATTTTATCATATCCCAAAAAAAATATATGTCCAATTAAGTTTAAAAACTTTATTTCTTTTGTCTTAAAGTCAGTCATAAGAAAAAACTATAAAAAAAAAACTTAAGATTTGTTTGACCAAAAGATTTTTGCTGTTGTTCTCGAGTTAAGCCAAGTTTGTGTGTGACTACATACATACACATTAACTAAACAAAAGTGTCAACATTGCTAGAAGTTAAACTTAAGATTCTCCCACTGTTGTTTGTTTGGTAGGGATAAGTTTTATTGAAAGAAAACTGTAGAAGCTTAAAACACAAATTAAAAAATTATATAAAAGGAATTAAATTGTTAGTTACAGAGAATTTTGGTATTCTTTTCTTAATTTTTTTTTTTTTGTAGAGAGAGATTGGTAGAGAGAAGAGATACAACTGACAGAGAATTAACATTTAAAAGTGTTAACATAATCCTTTGGAATATAAATGACACATACAAGAGCCTGTGTGTTGTGTTGCCTCTTAAAAGAAACCACATAAATACTAACAAGAACACTGACAAACAAAACAAAAAGTAACAAACTGACGGAGAATAAAAAAGTATTAAATCCTTAAGTTGGCTACTTTTTTTGTTGTTTTCAGTTGTATAAGAAATTATATAAACTATTTGGGGTAGTAAGTACACTTAACAAAATATACTAATTTTTTTTTAATATTTAAATCGGTCTTCGTATAGAAAGTTTGATTTTTTCAAAAATTGTATAATCTTTTCTACACTCATAAAAAATGTTAGTAATCCGTACAAAAAAGTCAGTTACCATTACTAACAAAGTTTTTAATTTGTGACCGACAACTCTTTTAATTACCATTACAAACTTTGATTTTCAAAATTTAGTAACTTCAAAAAAATTAAAAAATTAGTACTACAGAATTTTTCTGTATAATTTTTTCTGTACAATAAATTTTCAAATCCGGTTTAAAAAAAAAAAAGGTATTGATTCTGTAGGACGCACTGTTGGAGCTGTGAATCGGATTAAAGATTGAAAAACTGCGATACAATTTTTACAAAAAATCGAAAAAATAGTAATAATCATAATCCCACGGTCTTGAGAAAACGCTGTTCGCGTTTTTGAAAATTCAATATCTTTTGAACGGGTCTCCAAAAAAAATTTAAATTTAAAATTTACTAGGAAGGAAAATTTACCAAATGGTACTTACTGGAAAGTACACTCAAAATATTTTGTAGTCAAAAACAAATTAAAAACAAAAAAAGTGATTAAACATTTGAAAACCATTCCAGTAATTATTCATTAATTGTAACAAACATCAACATTTATTTTTTACTGTTTATAAAATTTTTTAAAATAAAAAACATTGAATATTAAAAAAAAGTCTCTCACATTTTTTTACCAACAAATTCGAAAAAAATTACCTACGAAAACATTAAAAATTATTGATTGTTGTGTTATTTTTACCAACAAATTCTAAAAAAAAATTACCTACGAAAACACTAAAAAAACATTAAAAATTAATGATTTCGTGGGTTACTTTTACCAGGCGCGGATCCACGGGGGGAAAATGAAATTCCCCCCCCCCCCCAAACCGAATTCAAAAGAAGAAAAAAGAAAAGAATGGAAAGAAGAAAAAGGGAGAGGAAAAAAGGAAGAAGAAAATAATTTCTATGAAAAATTTTTCGAAAAAAAATGTCTCAAATTTTTAATTTTTCTATATGAAAAAATTTGAGAATTTTCTTAAATGAAAAATTTGAGAATTTTTCATTGGGAAAAAATTGACAATATTTCTATAAGAAAAATTTAGAAAATTTTCTATAAAATTTAATAATTTTTCTTAGAAAAACCTGCGAATTTTGTATAGGAAAAATCTGAGAATTTTAAAAAGAAAATTCTGACAATTTTTCTAAAGGAAAATATTAGAGATTTTTTTTTTTATAGGAGAATTTTTCTTTAGAAAAAATATGAGAATTTTCTATAGAGATAATTCTTCTTTCGAAAAAATTTGAGAGAATGTGTAAAAATTAAAGAGAAAATGTTATTATATAAATATTTTTTTCTATAAAATATGTGCAAGAATCTCAAAGTTTTTCTATAGAAAGAATGTTTTTGAATCTTAGAATTTTTTTATAGGAAAAAAGTCTCGGAATTCTTTGAGTTTTTAGGAAAATCAAGAAAATTTTCTTATGGTAAAATTTGAGAATTTTTCTTTAGAAAAAATTTATTAGAATCTAAGACTTTTTCTATAGTAAAACTACGCAGAATCTGGGAATTTTTTATGGAAAAATATTTCGGAATCTGAGATTTTTTATTTAAAAATGCCTTAGAATTAAAGACTTTTTCTTTAGGACAAAGTGTCAGATTCTGAGTTAATATCTCAGAATCTGAAAATATTTCTATTTGAAATATGTCTCAGAATCCTAGACTTTTTAATAATAAAGCTGAAATCTTTGGCTAAGATAAAAAATTTCAAACTTTTTGACAAAAAAAATTTGTCAGAATTTTTGAGTTTTTATAGAAAAAATATTCTAGATTATGAGATTTTTATTTTCGTAAAATAAAAATGACTCAGAATATGAGACTTTTTCTATAGAAAAAAACCTTAGAATCTGAGCTTTTAGGAAAAATGTCCCAGAGTCTAAGAAAATATTTTAAATTCAGAGATTTTTTCTATTTGAAAAATGTCCCGGAATTTTTTTCTGTAGAAAAATGTCTGAGACTTTTTCTATAGGAAAAATGTCTCAGAAGCTGACCCCTGTTCTGTCGGAAAAATGTTTCAGAATCTAAAATATTTTTGTATGAAAAATTTCTTAGATTCTCAGACTTCAATAGAAAATATGTCTCAGAAAATGTTTGAGAATCTTATATTTTTTACGTTTACATTAGAAAAATGTCTCAGAATCTAGGATATTGACTCCAAAAATTTTTAAACTTAAGTTTTTCTTATCTCAGGCACTTTTTCTGGTTTTAGTTTTTCAAAACCTGAAAATTTTGGTAAAGAAAGAACGTTTCTGTGGAATAATAGAATAGACAAACATATTTCTGAACCTTAGACGTTTTCTATTAGGAAAAAAATCACTAAATCTAATCGAAAATTTTTTCTTAACATAGGAATTTTTTGGTGGGAAAATTGCCTAAGTTTCTGAGAATTTTCTATGTGTATCAGAATATAAAATTTTTTCAAAAGCAAGAATTTTATAAATTCTTAAAACTTTTCTGTAGCAAAATGGCTCAGAACCTCAGAATTTTTCTATTGGCATAATGTCCCAGGCTCATAAATTTTCTCTTTAAGGAAATGACGTAAATCTAATACATTTTCTAATGGATTTTTTTCAGAATCTGGGTCATTTGCTGAGAATTTTTTGAGGAGACATTTTTGTAAATATCAAACATTTTCTTAAATTGTTAAACTTTTTTTATAGAAATAAATTTTTAAAAATTGAAATTGTTTCTACAGAAAAAATCATAACAAACAAGAGGAAAACACTAAAAAACCTTAATAAATGATTTAAATCTAACTTAAGGTTCCCTGCAAAAACAAAATACAGTAAAAAAAAATTTTTTAATTAAAAATTACCCCCCCCCCCCCCCCCAACTCAAGAGCTGGATCCGCACCTGCTTTTACAATTTTCACATTGAATTTCATTTTAAAAAATTTTTAATAAAATTTTTGCGGAATCGCTCCCGCAATCAACTACATTCTGGCCAGACACTTCACCCATTGTGACAAAGGCACTTAATACGAACATGTTTTTATATTTCTACAATTTTTTTTTTTAAATTTTGTGTCTACAAAAAAATAACCAAGTAGGTAAAAACTAATGACATTTCTTTAAAAAAGTCCAACATTTAAAAAAAATAACGTACACAGATCATTTAAATTTAAAGAATAATAACTTTTTTTGCTTACAGAACAAAAGTAAGTGACTTTAAAAATTTATTGCTAACGAAAACCTTTATTTTTTATGTTGTTATTTTATATGTTTATAAACAAATAACATAAATAGTCATTTAAAAAAACTGGACATAGAATAAATGTTTTTTCTTTTAAAAACGACAAAACGTAAAACTTTTAAAATAAACTACAAACAGTTATTGACATAATTTTTTAAGTGTAACTATAAAAAAAATTAATTGTCCGAAACTTTCCGATTTGGCATAAAATTCCCTATGTATACTTTATTGGGTCACCAGACCAATATTTTGGTGAATTACAAGTGAAATGTTGTTCGAGAACAACTAAAAAAAAAATCTTTCAAATCTCTTAAAATTATAACAATATTTTTTTTATAAATATTTAAAAAATTTTGCAAATTTTCTATTAAAATTAATTTGAATTTAAAGAAAAACAACGCAAAATCTCTTAAAAAATTTCGAAATACACGTAGCGGTTCTGGTTGGTGCACCGACGACATATGTTTTCCTTTGTGAACGGAACAGAATTGGGAACTATGGCCGAACACATCACTGTCATATATATATATTTGTCCTTTATTTATTTAAATATGTACACTATTTATACTTTAGTATAACTAATATAATTTTGGTATAACTAGTAAATACTTTAATATACCAATCATATACCGTTTTTTGAAGCCAAAAGTCGTCATCGTTGGGGGATCATTGTTTGAATTTATTAACGTTTCTTGTAATCGTTTGCATTTAGGTGTGATTGACTGATTAGGCCAATGCATCCGATCCTAGTGTTGGGGCTGCCAACAAACCTCTAGGCAGGCTTCCTGGTTGTAAAAACAGCCAGGAAAAGCTGAGTTTCAGTGACCTAGTCGTCGGTTGTCACCTAATTACCTGAGACGCACCAATGTTTGCGTGCCATTCAGGTTACTCAAGACGTCGCCTTCTCACTTTAGCTGCCGACAAACGGGTGTTTGTTCGACATTACCAGGGAATACTTGGCATAATACCGGAAGTTGTGAGCTGCTAAGGAAATCCAACAATGGAATCGCTTCTTGCTATTCCCTAGTGAATAGCAGACAGAGAGCTCTCAGCCACTGTGGAAGACCCCATAATCCCCATAAAATTGGGGGCAATGACCATTTCGAAAACCAATAGAGATTATGTCAAAATTTTTAAGGAACTATGTAAATGGGATTATGGCCATTTGTTACGTGGTCATATTTTCGATGATAGTCCCCACTACCGTTATTAGGATAGTGGTCGAACTCACTTAAATGGGGATTATTTGATGTCACTGTTTTGACTTATGTAATTTTTTTTTTGTTCAGTGTATCTCCTTGAATATTACTGTTGTTTATAGTAGTATATCAACCAATAAAAACAAGGCAATTTCCGAAACATATGAAAACTTTATCCTTATGTTTAATAACTTTTTTTTTTTTTTTGCTTCTTTCATCTACTTTGGTTCTCTAGTTCTTAAGTTGTTATAGCAATAGTTGTTGCAACTTTATTTGTTGTTGTTGTTATGTTTTCTTTTTGTGGCTTTATTGTGCAAATTAACTTGTACCAATTAATAATCCTCAAGCAATATGTCAACTTTTGTATAGTAAAGGCGAAATGCCGAAATACTTAAAATATTCTGAATAATACCAATAAGTTAAATAGAAACAGTGGTCAAAAAGTATCCAGAGAGAAAAGCAGACTCTTCATAAAATACAATATCACTTTACTATCGTAGATAGAAAAACACGACTTTACAAATAAAATCTGTGATCCAATTGCACTTCTTAGCAATTTTTTAATTTTTATTTATAATTTTTTTATTTGTATTATATCCCAATTGGCAAAAACTCACCGCTGCCCATTTGGCAAAAAATCACCGCTGATATACTGGCAATGCTCCCTTTATAAGATTTTTCCAAGTATTCTAGAAGACAAGTCAGCAGTTGGCCAGCGGTTTTAAAGAGCATTTTTGGCGAATGCCGATGCTAAAGGGCCTTTGTGACCAACTCCTGACTTGCCCTTGGGGACATTTGGAAAAATTGAATGATGATGTCAGTTATCTCATAAAGGAAGGGTTAGCAGTATACCAGATGAGTAATTTTTTTGCCCACTCAGATTTTCTGTTTCCCTTAAAAATCTGAAAAATAATAAATTTTCTAAAATTGATTTACCGTAGTATACATTTAAACCATAGTTTAAACAGGACTGGTTTGTTTCTTATTTGCTATATATTTATTTGCCACAAGATATATAACTATATTTAAAAGTTTTTTCTTCTCCCTTTTTTTTGGGGTATGATCCTGACATTTATGGTTATTTTTGCTCTACTTAACTCCAACACTCTCACATCGATTGCTTTTCATTTCTAAGGCAAAATGAAAAAAGTTGTTAAGCTATTAACAAGAAAAAAAAGTTAAGATTATACGGAAATAGAAATGGATTTACTAATTAAAACTTAACACAAACAAATAAAAGTATAAACAAAAAAAAAAGTGTTGAGAAAACTTTAACATTTGCCAACACCTCCTGATACATTTGTGTTGTTTGTTATTTAACATAACATTTTTTTTTTAATATATAAAAAAAATTAATAACAAAATTGACCAAATTTGCTTTAAGCAATAGACACAGATTTGATACATCGAAATGAAAATGTACATTTAAAAAGTCAAATGGTGGATCAATTAGGACTAAGACTTTGAGACATTTTTCCTACAGAAAAAGTCTCTGATTCTGAGAAAAATGTTCTTAGAGAAAAAGTCTCTGATTTTAAGATTTATTTCCTAAAGAAATAGGCCTTCTCCTATAGGAAAAATCTCAGATTTTTAGACATTTTTCTTGTAGAAAAATTTCAGATCCTCATACATTTTTCCTAAAGAAAAAAATCTAAGATTCTGAGACATTTTTATTAAAAAAGTCTAACAATAAAATTCTAAAACATTTTTATTTAAAAAAAAGTCTCAGATTCTTTGACCTATTTCCTATAGAAAATGTCTCAAGTTCCATGACATTCTGAAAAATGTTTTCTATAGAAAAAGTCTCTTATTCTGGAAGACTTTTCCACAGAGTAGTCTCAAAAAAGATTCAGCTAGTAAAAGCCTAAGATTAGGAAAAAAAATTATATTAGAAAAGTCTCAGATTCTGAAACTTTTTTCTATAGAAAAATTCTTGGATTCTGAGAAATTTTTCCCATAGAAAAAGTCTCAGGTTCCGAGATATTTTTCCAAAAGCCTCAGATTCTGAGACCCTTTTTCGAAAGAAAAATTCTCAGATTTTGAGATATTTTTCATATACAAAAAGTTTCCGGTTCCAAGACATTTTTTCAATAGAAAATTGTTAAAACTCTGAAACATCTTTCTTAATTTTTTCTATAAAAAAGTCTCTGATTCTGGGGCAGTTTTTTCACAGAAAATTCTTAGATTCTGAAAAAATTTTATTTTAGAAAAAGCTTTAGATTCTACACTAAAAACAAAAAAAACTGTAATGTAAGCAAAAAGCTTGTAAACCTACAAGAAAAGTTGCCCTTAATCATGTTCGAGAAGGTGGACCAGTTTACCCCACAATAGGGTTCGGGTCCAGTCATAGGAGTAGCGGAGGCATTTCTAGCAAGCTCATTCGATATCTCATTACCCTCAAAACCTCTATGACTAGGGATCCAAAATAGAGTAATTTTGTTTTTCCCGGCCAGCTGTTGAAGGGTATCAAAACATTCCAGTGTCATTTTGGATTTAAATTCCCAAAAAGACAGCGCTTGAAGTGCTGCCTGGCTATCAGAGAAGATTGAAATATGAGTACCCTTCATACCCTTTGCAATATTAACTCTAGCGCATATTCCCCGCAAAATTTTCGGTTGCAAAGAACCGATTGTGGAACAACTTATACTTCCCTAGAACCTGTTCTAATTCTTGTGCAATTCTTTTTTCAAAAGGATTGTCCCAAAAGCAACAGGTGTTTGTAAGCAAAAGTAGAACATATTTTTGTTCCTCGGAATCGGTTCTAGAAGTAAAATTTGGAACAGAAATAAGAATTAAAGACATATTTTTAATTGCATTAATTTATTAAAGAGAGATAAAGACAATGATTTATAAAATGGAATATTTACATTTTTTAACACACATTAATCCTTTTTCGCCTCCAAAGTTACATTTTGGGCCTTACAATAATGACATACTAGAACATGGATTTTCTGCAAACAAAAATAAAAAACATAGTATTATTAGAATTTGACCCGACCCAGACAATGAAAATTTAATTTCCTCACCTTTATTTCAACAATTTTCACGATTATATTCTTCTATTTTAATAGAATTTCGCGTTTTTTCTTGATTAACAAAAATAAATTTATATTTATTTTTTAATTTTTTTGACACATAATTTTTTTTAATTCCTGAGAACCAAAATGTTATGAAACTTTGATTGCAGAGAAAACAGAATAGAATTGTAGTGTTGGAAACTGTCAAAATTTATTCTGTAGAAACTATAAATATTCACATATATAAAAAACAGTTTTCATTAACAAGACAAACCGACATTTAAAATCCTACTGATGATGACACTAACTGGGGTGTTTGAAACAGGTATAGGAAATACCAGAAATGTCTATAATTTTAGAAATTCAATTTTTCTTCTGCATTTTTTCAACTTGAACCCTTTTCACAATAATTTTCACTAAACTTGTTCTGAATAATTTAAGTGTAATAGTGTATGGTTACCGAAGAATCTGTTCTAGAACAGGTGTTGTCAGAATCGGTTCTAAAAAATTTCCCGGGTTGTAATAGCCTGAAAAACTGTAGGCCACCTACCCATTGGTTCGAGATCCGCGTGTTCGAACCGTAGACACCAGCGCCAACTACAGAGGACATTTTGGATCCGTCAGTATACCAGTTTAGGCTTCTAGTATCCACATATGGACCACCTTCATTCCACTCTGGTCTACTCGGTATTACGATCTCAAATTTCCTTCAAAGCGAAGCACAGTGTTTATTCTATCCGTCGGCATGTCTAGGTTTTCCTTAATTCCTACTGAAGAAAGAATATTGGAGTGGCCGCTCAAGTTGCGAGGGTCAGAGTAATCGATATTCATACTACGCGCAGCCATAGTTGCCGTAGATCTAATAAAGCTGTCGAGAGGTATGAGACCCAAAATGGCTTCTTGGGCCAAAGTTGGGCGGGTTTTCATAGCACCCGTGATTAGAGTACAAGCCAGACGCTGTACCCTGCCTAGTCTTACGGTGGCTTCCCCCTGCATAGTCTTCGGCCACCAGACTATGGCAGCGTACACATGATCCACATGACCAAAAATCGTCATAGTTTTTGATCCATTATTTGTGTCCGTTTCGCTCTACTTAGTTTTTGAGAGACGTGATTTTAGGGGACCACTGTGGGTTTTGAGAATAAAAAAACTCGATAACTTTATAAATATTACTCGGAGAGCTTTTGGGTCTTGTTGAGAGCTACACAAATGCTTTTGGACTTTTTGTTGTGTCGGCAATTTTTACCAATATATGACTTTTTTAGATTCACAGTTAGGACCCATTAGGGTCCACATATGTAAAGAGGACCGGCGATACTATGGCAAGCCCGAGAATCAAAAATGGCCTCCATTTTACTCCATCTGACCATTTTAAGTTTTCTTAAAAAAAAAAAAACAAATACAATTTATTTTTGCTAATATTAGCAAAAAAGCTTGTAAAAATTTGGTCAACTCAATTTTAAATTTAGCAAAAAAATGCGCTAAATGAAGTTTACAAGATATTTTTGTTAACATGCTAATCTCAATAAAACTTTTTTTTTACAGAAAAAGTCTTAAACTTTGCGACATTTTTGCTATTGAAAAATTAAAAAGACTCTGAGAAATTTTGTTCTACCAAGATTCTTGGCGTTTGAGACATTTTTCCAATAGAAAAGGTCTCAGATTTTGATACTTTTTTCATATAGAAAATCTACTTATTGGAACAGTGATTTTACTTAAACGTTTTTGAGCAAATATAAATCTAAAGATTTTCTATATAGAACCACAGATGCAAAAGATATAGTAGTAATATTAACAGCGTCCGACAAAAATTAAAAAAAGTCGTTAAACACAAACTGGATAATATACGTTTAAAACCAAATGTAGGAAAACTTCATTTACAGGTTTTCTTTTCCTGATCATGTTTCCTTTTAAAAGGACTTCAATGTTTAAAAGGATTAGTGGCAAAATAAGAAATGAAAAAACTACGTCTTTCAAATATTTCAAAATATTTCCTCGTCTTTCAAATATTTCAAAAATATTTTACAAAAAGTATACTTTCAAACTTTTAAGTCCTTATAAAAGGAAACAGGGTCACGAAATGAACAACTGTAGATGAAGTTTTACTCCATTTGATCTGAACTTTCAGACATATATCATGCGGTTAATGTTTCATATTTGGTTGTCGGACGGTGTAAAATATATTTTTCTGAAGAACTAGCTCGATTTTACACAGTAGAGTGGGCTAGAAAATTTTAAATTGTTGAATTTTATAATTAAAAATTAGTTGTCTGAACTTTAATAAAATTTTTATATCAACAAAAAATTGTATTAAAAATTTAAAAAAAAAAAAAAATTAAACTAGTTATAGGCTGGACCGAATCTTTAGAAAAGTGGTGGAATTATGCAAGTTTTGGAGTCTCAATCGTTTTAAATCGGTTCAGTATTATTGTCAAAACCAGAACTTCAACATACAGACGAAAATGCAGGCATCGCTAGCTCGCTAGCCCTCTATCACTAGAGTGGAGGGTACAAAAGTTAAAGTCATTTAACAAATTTTTTAACAAAGTAAAAATAACTTCCAGAGTATTTTTGGAAAAAAAAAATATGCCAACTTTTATTTTTCTTGTCTCTCTAAAGCAAAAGCATGAGTTATATGCATTAGTTTGCAGCTATTTTCTCATGGCCATATCAAAAGAAATTTAAAAGTTTTCCCCTTTTGGCCTTTGGCTATATCTCTTGATCATTTTTCATTGTTGTGTTTCGACAACAACAAAAAAAAGGAGAAATTTCGTTTTAGGCTAACAATTATAAATATTTTAAACTTAAAATAAAATACCAATGGATTTCACTTTGTAAAACTATTCGAAAATATAAAAAAGTTATATTGAAAGGCTTTTTGGTATAAAGAAAGCTGCAAAATAAATGAATAGCTAATCTCTAGGCGACGAACAAGAAAATTTATTCTACAAAATGTATTGTGCATTTTAAGGCATTTCTTTTTGAAATGCTATTTGAACTAAGATTTACAATTATGATGTGGTAGAACAATATAAATTTAATCGTTAAAGAAAGATTTAAAAAGATAAATTACTATTGTTTTTAATTTTATATGGCAAAATAAACGATTTAAAGTTAAATAAAATACTTAATATGAGAAATTAAAGTTATTTGATAAAATAACTGGCTAATTTAAATTTTAGAAATGTAATTAATGGCGACGTTCAACATGGTAAGCTGCTGAATTGTTTAAGATTTCATAAAACACGTTGAGAAAGTAACACCCAAGAAAATATACAAAAAAAAAAAATAAATATTTTAATTGAAAAAAAAAACACTGCGTAACAAAAGTGAACACTATTTTAGAAAACAAGAGGTACGACCATCATTTCTATATATTTCGGACATGCTGAATCGAATGGCGTACTCCGTTTTTCGATGTATGGTACAGTTTTCTTGCAAAATGTCGTTAAAGATTTGCTGATTTCGAGCCAGTTTTTCAATATAAAAATTTGCAAAGTTAATGATTTTTAAATTGTATGGCATGGAAAATAAAGATATGACTTGTAGCAATATTTCTTATGCCAATTTGGTTTAAAGCTTTTCATCTTAAGCCCTTAAATTCGCGAATTTATTAATTTTTTGAGGTTTTCGCGAAATTAACCGCCAAGTTGGTCTTTGATTAAGAACTTGCTTTTAGTGAATCAAAAAGGCATCCCTAACAATACAAATAGTGGACAAAAAACAGCTATGTTATATGGACCATCATGATGAAAATCGCGAAAAACCCTTTTTTTGTATATGCCAGCATCACTTTACGAGATGATTTAAGACTCCACCTTTTAGTATATAATGTGGGATTCTTAAACAATTAACTGACCAAAAATTTGGCCAAAAAAGTTTTCATTTGCAAAAGTTATCTTAACAAAAACTATTATTTCAGTGTTAACCCTACAATAATTATAGTTTTTGTTAAGATAACTTTTGCAAATGAAAACATTTTTGGCCAAATTTTTGGTCAGTTAATTGTTTAAGAATTCCACATTATATACTAAAATATGGAGTCTTAAATCAAAGTGATGCTGGCATATACAAAAAAACGGTTTTTCGCGATTTTCATCATGATGGTCCATATAACATATCTGTTTTTTGTCCACTTTTCGTATTGTTAGGAATGCCTTTTTGATTCACTAAAAGCAAGTTTTTTATCAAAGACCAATTTGGCTGTTAATTTCGCGAAAACCCTAAAAAATTAAGAAATTCGCGAATTTAGGGGCTTAAGATAACAAGCTTTGAACCAAATTTGCATAAGAAATATTGCTACAAGTCATATCTTTGTTTTCCATGCCATAAAATTTATAAATCATTAACTTTGCAAATTTTTTTGTTAAAAAACTGGCTCGAAATCAGCAAATCTTTAACGACGTTTTGCAAGAAAACTGTACCATACATCGAAAAACGGAGTACGCCATTCGAAAGAGCATGTCCGAAATATATAGAAATGATGGTCGTAACTCTTGTTTATTTTTTAGTGTTCCGCAGTGAAATTAAAACTATAACAAAAATACACATCTTTAAACATTTAAATCAAAACGCCTTAAACAGAGTCAACTTATAAAAATATGTTACAACTCAACTGTTGAGTAGCAGGTTTCTTATGTTTAGAACAAAAAAATTCAACACGTCTAAAAATACCTAAAATTTAAGCAAACCCCATCTACTATCATACACCTAGAAAAGTTTTACAGTAACTATTTACAGTTATTCAAAAAGTTTTTGGTTAAAGTTACTTTAAACGTTTTATCGTTTGTTTTTCAAAAAAACTAAAATATTGAAAGATTCATACAGTTATTAAAGCAATGAACTACAAAATTTACGGAAAAATATTTTTATCAGTTAAATTTTTTGTGACTGATTATACCGTATAATTTTACAGAAGTACGGATTTTGTAATTTGTTATTCAAAAAAAATATTTTTACTCCACAAAATAAAAAATTGTAAACAGTTAAAATAACTGAAATATCATTTGTTTTTACGGAATATCTAGTCATTTATTAACGTTTAAAAATAACTGAAAAAGTATGTTGTTTTAAATGAAATATATGTGGTCCGTTTTTTAAAAGGAAAAACGATTGTTTTAAACGTTTTTTCAGTTGAATTTACTTACAAAATATTTTGAGTGTAAGAATTATTAAATCAAGCAAAAATTGAACCTGATTATCATATTATTATTAACAATATCTTGACCCTTGTATTTATGACCTACTTTTCGCATATGTTTATTTCTCGTTGAAATGAAATGAGAAAAATATCGTATTTTGTATATCCGAAGAAAATATCAACCCTTTTTTTTTTTGTTATGTTGCAATAAAATAAAAATAATATTTTGCTTAAATCAGCAAAACGAAAAGGAAAGATTTTCTTTTTTTGTTATCAAGGTTTTATGAATAGCTAAATAATAATACTAAACGTGCCTAGTTAAAAGCCGGCAATAGTAAAAATATTACGAAAATGAAAAAGTTTAAGAGTTTGAAAGAAACTAGATTTCCACATTTAAATTTTAAAAACTTTACAGTTTGCTTATTCTAAAGAAAATATATTAAATTTTATAAAACAAGTAAGAACGCTAATTGGCTGTGCCGAAACAAATATACTCTCCAGACTTTACCCAAGCTTTGTCGAATACCTCAAGTTGCAAAAAATGTAAATGTGCAAAAGAAGTATTAACTTTTGAGTAATTATTATTGTAATTATAATAAAAACTTTATTTTTGTTTAGAATTTTTCTAAAACGGGCTTTTAAAAAGTAAATAAAAGACTATTTATTTCATTTTCAATCTTCGACGTTTAACTGTCTGCATAAATCTTTAGAATAGCACAAAATATGAAAAAAATTACAAAAAAAAATTTTTTAGTCTGCTCCAAAGCACACTAAATTTATGAACGTGCGCTCCGTTATCCTCGAAAAGTTATCCTCGATTTTTGCAACGCGAAAAAAATATTTTTTTAAAAAAAAGTTAGCCTCGAAAAGTTATCCTCGATTTTTTTTTTGCTTGAAAAAAGTTAGCCTCGAAAAGTTATCCTCGATTTTTTACGGCTGGTTTAATAATTTTAAAAAAATTAATTTTATTTCTAATTTATTTATTTATTTAAAGAAATAAAATGTATTTCGATGATATATATGTATATTTAAAATATCTTTGTCTAATAAAAAGTTTTTGCATACAAAAAAAAAATAAGATTGAGTTGATTTTTTATGTGGGCACATCAATTGGATTGAAATCCAGGCGCAACTAGAGTGCGTACAAATTTGCACGGTAGTTTTAATGAAAGCTAATGGACCAAGGAACATATAAAACTTCCGTGCAAAATGAGTTAATGAAGGATTATTGAGAAAAATGGTCAAATCTAAAAGTCACATTAAAGTATTTTATGAAAAATCTGGGATTTCATTTTCTGAAGTAACTAGAGTGCGTACAAATTTGCACGGTAGTTTTTATGAAAGCTAATGGACCCAGGAACATATAAAACTTCCGTGCAAAATTAGTTAATGAAGGATTATTGAGAAAAATGGTCAAATCTAAAAGTGACATTAGAGTATTTTATGAAAAGTCTGGGAATTCATTTCTGTTTTTCGGGCATTATACTGAAGTAACCAGAGGGCATACAAATTTGCACGGTAGTTTCAATGAAAGCTAATGGACCAAGGAACATATAAAACTTCCGTGCAAAATGAGTTAATGAAGGATTATTGAGAAAAAAGATGAAATCTAAAAGTTGTTTTAGAATATTTCATGAAAAGTATGGGATTTCATTTTCTGTTTTCCGGGCATTATACTGAAGTAACTAGA
>OY992536.1:205891698-206088453 GCA_963921195.1 Pegoplata infirma
GGTTGGTATTGCAATCCAGCCAAATCGGTCTAGTGGTTCAAAAGTTATGAGCAAAAGAGTAAATTTCGGCAGTTTTTTTTTTTACAAAAAACACAATATTTTGTGTACATACGTACGTGCATTCACTGGCTGTAGGCAAAATCGCCCAAAGAAAAATCGCCCAAAAAATTTTATGAAAAATCGCCCAAATGCAAAATCGCCCAAAAAATATGAAAAATTACCCAAAAAGAAAAATAAGAGACTTCGCCCAAAATTAACGAAAAAAAGCCCAAAAAGAAATGAAAAATGGCCCAAAATAAAATAAAAAAAGATTTTTTCCAAAACACATACTACACAGAAAAACTTTCTTTTGCGGAGAGGGTGGGTCTAAGGCATGGACTTTGTAATACCTACGCCCGGCCGAAGGCCAGCTACGCAGAATAACTTTAAGACAAATATAAAAACTGTTAAGATAAGTCCATAGGTTACGTGGTTATTTTTTATTTTTATAGATCGTTGTTTTGAGAATACAGCCTGTAGAATGCATAAGTAACACTGCGGAACACTAAAAAATAAACAAGAGTTACGACCATTATTTCTATATATTTCGGACATGCTGATTCGAATAGCGTATTCCGTTTTTCGATGTATGGTACAGTTTTCTTGCAAAATGTCGTTAAAGATTTGTTGATTTCGAGCCAGTTTTTCAACAAAAAAATTTGCAAAGTTAATGATTTTTAAATTGTATGGCATGAAAAACAAAGATATGACTTGTAGCAATATTTCTTATACAAATTTGGTTTAAAGCTTTTCATCTTAAGCCCTTAAATTCGCGAATTTCTTCATTTTTTAAGTTTTTCGCGAAATTAACCGCCAAGTTGGTCTTTGATAAAAAACTTGCTTTTAGTGAATCAAAAAGGCATTCCTAACAATGCGAATAGTAGACAAAAACAGCTATGTTATATGGACCATCATGATTAAAATCGCGAAAAACCGTTTTTTTGTATATGCCAACATGACTTTACGAGATGATTTAAGAATCCATCTATTAGTATGTAATGTGGGAACCTTAAACAATTCACTAACCAAAAATTTGGCCAAAAAAGTTTTCATTTGCAAAAGTTATCTTAACAAAAACTATTATTTCAGTGTTAACCCTACAATAATTATAGTTTTTGTTAAGATAACTTTTGCAAATGAAAACTTTTTTGGCCAATTTTTTGCTCAGTTAATTATTTAAGGTTCCCACATTATATACTAAAAGATGGGACCTTAAATCATCTCGTAAAGTGATGCTGCCATATTCCAAAAAACGGTTTTTCGCGATTTTCATCATGATGGTCCATATAACATAGCTGTTTTTTGTCCACTATTTGTATTGTTAGGGATACCTTTTTGATTCACTAAAAGCAAGTTTTTAATCAAAGACCAACTTGGCGGTTAATTTCGCGAAAACCTCAAAGATGAAGAAATTCGCGAATTTAAGGGCTTAAGATGAAAAGCTTTAAACCAAATTTGCATAAGAAATATTGCTACAAGTCATATCTTTGTTTTCCATGACATACAATTTAAAAATCATTAACTTTGCAAATTTTTTTGTTGAAAAACTGACTCGAAATCAGCAAATCTTTAACGACATTTTGCAAGAAAACTGTACCATACATCGAAAAACGGAGTACGCCATTCGAATCAGCATGTCTCAAATATATTGAAACGTTGGTCACACCTCTTGTTTTCTAAAATAGTGGTCAGTTTTGTCACGCTGTGTAATTGATGTAAAAGTTTTAAGTGTGAAACTTAAATTTTAACGAAATAAAAGAAATTGGAATTAGCACCGATCAAAGCGCCGCAGGCGAAAAATTTGTTGGTAAAATTTTTCGCCTGCGGAGCTTTCCAAGGAGTTGCATGCTGTTTTTAAATTCATTACTTTTGATTTTCTACCGCGCTGCGATATACTAATATATAGCGTGGTAATCTGCATGTAAGAGCAGTGGTTTTGGGTTCGATTCCCATCTGAGTCTTTGTATGTTAGCAACAACGGAACGGTTCAGCTTAACGGATATGCGTTTACTGTTTCTAAAAGTAATAATATACTGATTTATTGTGACAAACATATTTCAGTTTTGACATTTTAAGATTTTGACAAAAAATAAAACCAAAATAAAAATAAATTTAGGCAATTTTTCATATAAAATTTTTGGGTAATTTTTCGTAATGAAAAATCACCCAATTTTTAATTTAGAAATTTTGCCCAAAAATGTTGGGTAATTTTTCATATGAAATATGTATGACCCAAATTTGTATTAAAAATTTTAGGGCGAATTTTCGTTTTCTTTTTTGGGCCATTTTTCTTTGGGCGATTTTGCCTACAGCCGCATTCACTCAGAAATATTTTTACAGTAAAAAAAACATTACACTCGAAAAAAATTTTACACTCAAAAAAAATAAATAGTATTTTTTTTTTTTTTTAAATGACAAAAAAAGAGTTTTTTACTCGAAATAAAATATTTCTAATCAAAATTGTTAACTTTTTCACGTTAAAAAATGTACTACACTTTAAAAAAATGCATTGTGGAGGGTATTCATAGATTCGTCAAAGTCGAATTTAACTTTTCTACTTGTTTTGTAATCGATTCGAACTTTGCAGTCAAATGCAATAATTTGGCTTTAACAGATTGAAAAAATATCAATTAGTCGACGAGTTATAGCAAGTTGAGTGTGGTTAAGGAAGATTTTTGAAAAAATGTGTTTATCAATATTTTTTGTTCGGCTTGGAATATTTATGAAATAAGTTCTAAAAGACTACAGAAAAATGTTTAAAAAAACTGTTCGTACATTTTATTTATTCTTTTGTTAAATACAATTAACAGCATGATTTTTAATCACAGAAAAAACATGTTTAAATATCTAAATATACTTACTATCTAGTAAAGAACGGAATACATATTGTATAATAAATATTCCAACTCAAACATTTGACAACGGCGAGACATTGAAGAAAAAGTAGAGATATAAAATTTACTAGACATGCAAATAAAAAGGAAACATTTGTTTAAAAGAAATGTCATTAAAAAAACTCAAAATGCTATAAAAATATAACCAAAAACCATGAAAAACTCGAAGTAATAGGAAGCAAATAAGCAAAAAACATGAGATGATGGTTGAGAAAAAAATTCTCATAAAAACAAAATTTAAGGTCATAAAAAAACAGAACTCAAATGAAGAAAAAAATATGTTGAAAATAATATTAATTTTTACCCTCTATCAGATATTTTCAATAGAACTTTTTGTATTCTAAGAAAAGTCCCAGCAAGATTTGCTGTTTTGAAAATTAGTTAAAAATAAGTCTTTATTCTCAAAAATTTGTTTTAAAGTTTTTTGGAAATGTACTCCAGAAGGACTTCTGCTCGTTTTTATTAGTTTCATATAATCCAGTTATTATTATAATAATCAGAAAAACTTTTAATGTCAAATTTATTCAGTTAATAGTCAATTGAACCCTATGTGTTTTTCTGTTAGAACCATTCAAAAACTCCGAAAACGCAATTTAGCCATTCGATTGGTTTCAAATTTTCTAAACAGAGACAACATACTACTTAGGTGTGCTAGCCGAATTAAGACTTAAAAGAATGGTTCGAGTGCAACAATTGGAATTTTCGGATGCGATTACCGAAATTTATTTGAACATAAAGAAGGCTGAAGGCTTTTATGAAAAATCACCCAAAAAAATATGAAAAATTACCCAAAAAGAAAAATTTCGTAATGAAAAATCACCAAATTTTTTATTTCGAAATTTTGCCCAAAAACTATGAAAATGTGCCCAAAAATTTTGGGTAACTTTTCATATGAAATAAACCCAAATTTGTATGAAAAATTTTTTGGGCGAAATTTCATTTTCTTTTTTGGGCGATTTTGCCTATAGCCCATAAAGAAGTTAATTTGTTATAAGCAAATTTCGGTAATCGCAAAAAAAAATTTCGGTTGTGGCAATCGAATCATTCAATTGTGGTGATTACAAATGCTTTGAAAACTGTTTGCTTGGTTACATATTTCAAAGTTGTTTGCTCTTGTTTGCAACTCCCTCATTTAAAATATTAGCTGAACATTTTAATTTTTTTTTTGTTCTTTCGTCTCATAGCATCCATATTTTCAATGTATACGACAAAAACAAAAAAAAAAAAAAAAGAATTACAAACTGATAAGAATTATTAATGAGCGAATAATAGCAAATAATCCTTAACTTCAATGCATTGAAATGGGTTCACTTACATTGCGACCTAAAAAAAAAATTAAAAGGAAATACGAAAAAACGCTATTGTTTATGTCTAAAGAACAAAAATTTTTTATGTCACGTGACCTTCCTGGCAGTAAATAAAAAAAATTAAGATTTTTTTCTTCACAAGTAATTTCTTCCGTATTATAATTTTCCTTCTCTTGAAATTTATTTTTGTGCAATTTTTTTTTTTTTTGTTAAATGTTTTTTAAGAAAAACTTGTCGCTATATATAATTTTGTAAAGCATTTTATTTTAGTACGCTAATGTCAGTGTACATTGTATGAGAATAGGATGTGGATTTTATACAAATTTTTGTTTCCGCTAGATAGTTTTTGCACTGTTTCCGAAAACCTTTAGTGACGTAAAAAAGGAATTTTATTACTAATAATTGGTATGAAATTTAAATGCACTAAAAAATCGAAAATATGCGCTAAAAAATTCAAAATATGCAATTGAAAACCTAAAAATATGCACTAAAAACTTAAATGTGTAAAATAAAAATCATATTTTCATACGTTTTTCGTAAAAAAACAAAAAATAACTCTGGGTTTAAATAGTAACATTTCAAACTATAAAAAAAATTAGAAAAACAATAATTTTTCTTATTTACCAAAAAATATTTAAAATTTAAAATAGTTTTTAAAACCAAATATATGCAAAAACATGAACTTAAAAGTTGAAAATATGCATAAAATAAGCATTTGAAACCAAAATATGCATTTAAAACCAAAAATTTGCATTTTCAGCAAAATATTCAAAAACAAATCGATGCCATTTTTATGCAAATTTCTTGATTCGGAAAGATAACACTGTGCTCGAATTTGACACTTTTTTACCAAGCTGGGCACCCAATGTGTAAAGTTAATTCGAGTACGCTGAATTCAATGATGCTAGCCGTTTTTTGAAGTTAGCGCTCGTATTCGCTATATTCGCGATCTAAAAATTTCATGCTCAAGTATAAAACATGCCTGAAAATTTTGTACTCTTGCCCAAAACATTAAATCATGATAATGTTTTGCGGAAGATTTGGGTGTACTTGCCAAAGCAAAGTTTTTTTTTAGAAAAAATAATGTTATATTACTTTGCTATTCCATGCAAAACGAATTGAAATATCAGTCGAGGACACCATTAAAAAACCAAAAGAGCGGTACATATCGTAAGTGAGTGCAAAAATAAGTGCAAAAAAATATTTTTATATTTTGGAGAGTATAAAAGATTCGGCACCAACGAATATAACACTCTCACTTGTTTTATGTGCATTTGATAAACAAATGGAAAATTTTTATGCGAAAAGCTTAGACTTGGTGAAAAAGTAGTTTTGGTAAGAAAAATTATTTTTTTTTTTCACGAAAAACAAAATTATGTTAAAAAAAATTTAATGAACCCAAAATTTTTGGTGAAAAAAAAAATTGATGAAAAAAAGTTTTTGATAAATTTTTTTGATGAAAAGAAAAATTTTTTGATGTAAAAACAAGTTATGAAAAAAAATATGACAAACAATTTTTGGTGAGAAAAAAATTGATTATACAAAACTTGATAAAAAAATTTGATGAAAAAAAATTGATAAAAAAAAATATGATAAAAAAAAATTTGTGAAAAAAAAAATTTTGATGAAAAAAAAAATTTAAAAAAAAAAAATTTTGACGATACACCAACGGTGCGAATTGTAATGCAAAGTGTTTGAAATGATGGTAACAATCTTTTGATGAAAAAAAAATTGATAAAAAACAATATGAAAAAAAACGTTTGATTAAGAAAAATAAAAATTTATGAAAAAAAAAAAAAATTGATGAATTTCGATGAAAAAAAAATGATGAAAAAAAAAATTGATGGAAAAACAAGTAAGAGTGTTAAATTCGGCTGTGTCGAATCTTTGATACCCTCCAACATGTTAAAGTTCATATAAAAAAATTTCAGAGGCATTTTTGGGGAGGGGCTCTGTAGGGGATACCTTCTCCAACGCGATAAATGTTTACTAAATTATTTATTATGCTTTTTGAGGGTTTTTTAGTTCTTTAAGGGGGAACTTTTTTGCCCCTTATCCGATTTTACCCATTTCCGAACTTAACCGGCCTATGACTATGAGACACATTCGTGCCAATTTGCAGGAGTCTAGCTCTTTTATTTTGGACTGAATCGTGCTTTATACAGACGGACGGACGGACATTTTTTTTTTTGAGGGGGTCGGTAGTTGTAATTAGGGGGGCAAATTTCCTCTCGAATATATCTTTAAAAATTCATTCATATGCTTTTTGCACTCAAGTTTATCATCATTTAAAAAAATAAATTATGCCACGCCAATAAAAGGGGGCGGACCGAAAAACCGACATTTTCTAATTCTCAGGGTCCAAATGCAGGACTTTCAACTTCTTGTAGCATAAAAATGTTGCATTTGTTAAAAAAAGCACAAAAAATCATGCAAAAATATTATATTTTTCAGAGGTTGGTTAGTTCATCAAGGGGGAACTTTTTTCCCCTCGGTCCGATTTTGCCCATTTCCAAACTTAACCTGCCTATTAATATAAGACATATTCGTGCCAAACTTCGGAAGTCAAGCTCTTTTATTTTGGACTGTCTCGTGTCCTCTACAGAATTGCAGACGGAAGGACGGACATCGCTAGAATGTCATAGAATCGATCACTGATCAATAAAATATATACTTTATGGGGTCCTAGACCGATATTTCGATGCGTTACATACGGAATGACAATGTGAGTATACCCCCATACTGTGGTTGGAGGGTATAAAAAAATTTGATGGAAAATAAAATTGATGAAAAAAAAAATTTTGATGAAAAAAAAAAATTGAGGAAAATTTTTTTTTTTTTGTTGAAAAATACTTATGTTAGTCTTTTAACCTAAAAAACAAACCGCGTCGCCACTGAGGATGGCTCGAGGACGTTGCCAACTGGGTTCCACAAATTTGGAAATTAAATTTTTAACTAACCGGCTCAAACTTGCACAAATATGAGATTTATTGTGTAGTAGTTGCCACACCAAACGAGATCGGTAACAAACCCGCTGAGTTATAACTTTAACTTTTCAGCTATTGCATTAAGAAAGTTTTGTTCAGAACGTTTTTACTGACTTTTTACAATCTTTTCAAAAAATAAAAACAATTTTAAGACCCCAAAATTTAACAGATTTTTTTCAAAATCGAAACTATTTTTGACTTTTTTAACAAAAAACACGTTTTATATTTTTTTTTTTGCACTCAAAAGAAAGCTAATGTTTTTTCCTATGAGACCTATGTGGTCTACTAGTGGGCTGAGACCTGTTTATCTATAAAAATTAGGGCAGCACAAATCACATTTTTGGAAATTTTGACAAAATAAATGGGAATTGTGGGATTTATTTCAACAAATCCATTTTTTTTACAATCACATTTCCTGTAGTAAGAACAATTAAAATGCAAAATTTCATGATGGTGTGCTTAAAAATAAAAAATGTTGTTGAACAATGAAAATTTACATATTAAAATTTCGCTCGATATTTTATAAACTAACATTTATGTATGGGAGCTATCTTAAGGAGTGGAATTAGGGGGTACTTATATTTGAAGAAAATATTAGGGGATAAAAATAAATGGGCGGTAGGAGCTGATTTAATAGAAAAAAATTAATAAAAAATTAAACACTATTGTATTGGGACCGCCTAGGCAAAACTGGACAACAAAAAGTCCATTTTTCCCCACTGTGCGCTTAAGGGTTGAATGTAGATCTGTTTTGAGAAAAATTGGGACAGCTAAAGCGCTGGCAGCAGATTTTATTTTTAGGCACAACATCATGAAATTTTGCATTTTAATTGTTCTTACTACAGGAAATGTGATATTAAAAAACTTTTTAGGATTTGTTTTATTTTGTTTATTGTTTTATTTATACGTCAAAATTTCTAAAAATGTGATTTTTAGCCGTTTGTGACGCAGTAACTTTTTCAATAGATAAACAGGTCTGAGTCCACTAGTGGACCACATAGGAGGACCACATGGGGGGCATTCCACACCAAATGTCCCGCTACAGAAAAACATGTGTCCCGAGAATTCCTGAATAGGTTGTTTGAATAGCCCTATTAGAAACTAAGAAAATTGGGTTTTTGGTTTTTCAATTTTTCAAAAACTGGCCTTAGAAAAAATGGTCAAATTTTTGTCGAGTTACCTTGTTTAAATATTTACCAAATAAAAACGGAATGCACCACATTCTCAAAAATTTACTTTCTTGTATAGTTTTGTATGTGCTATCGATTAATTTTTTTTTGGAAAATTTTCAGAACGGGTTCTGAAATTTTCCATTTTTTAAAAAAGTCAATTTATCAAAATTAAATTTTTAATTTTTTTTTTTAAGTTAAGATGTTTTTCGTTTTTTTGTTTTTGAAAAAGTCGCATTTGAATATTAAATTTCATAACAATTTTGCAATTTGCTTGTATTTTCTTGTTTTAACGTAGCGAATGAGTACTAAATATTTGCATAAATATTACTCATACGCTATGTTGAAACAAGAAAATACAAGCAAATTTCTAAATTGTTTTGAAATTCAAAATTTAAATGCGATTTTATCGAAAAAAAAAAAACACATGACTGAATTTTTTTGTGTGGATAGACAAACATCTAATCTTAAAAAAAATTAAAAAAAAAAAAAAAAAACAAGTAGCCGGATTTTTTATAAAATTACTTTTTTAAAAATAACATATTTCAGAACGGGTTATGAAAATTTTCCAAAAAAAAATTTAATCGATAGCCCATATAAAACTATACAAGCATGAAAACTTTTGAGATTGTGGTGCATTTATTTAAACAGGGCAACTCGACTCAAATTTTACTATTTTTCCAATATTTGACCACGCCTCCGAAGCCGAGTTTTTGAAAATTTGAAAAACCAAAAACGCATTTTTCTTAGCTTCATATAGGGCTATCCATACAACCTATTCAGAAATTTAAGATACACATGTTTTTTTCGCTGGACATTTGGCGTAGAATGCCTCATAGGTCTAATAGAAAAAAACATAAGCTTCTTTTGAGTCCAAAAAAATTATAAAAAAGTGTTTTTTTTTTTTTTGTTAAAAACAGTCAAAAATAGTTTCGATTTAAAAAAAATTGGTAAAATTTTGGGGTCTTAAAGTTTTTTTATTTTTTTTTGAAAAGATTGAAAAAAGTCAGTCAAAAACGAATTGAATAAAACTTTCTGAATGCAATAGCTAAAAAGTTATATGGATCCGAAATAGGGGCATGTTGTCTAAAAGGTCAAAATTTGACCCCCTCTAACTCAGCAAGTTTTTCCCCGATCTGGTTCAGAATTGGTGTGGTAACTACTACCCAATATATCTCATATTTGTGACCGATCGGATGACATCGGTTTCAAAAGTGTGCTCACTTGTGATATTTTCCACCATATTTAAAAAAATCTTTAAATTAGGTAACAGTGTAAATTTATTGTCCTTGCTTTCTCTCCCATATCAAAAATGATGCTGTCATTGTCCTGGTCGTCTTTTATTATTGTTTGCATTTGTGTCTCTCCTTGTGCTCCAGTCTAATCTGTCTTCGTGATAACTTACATTGTAAAGAAAATTGTCAGACATACATATACAAGTATATTTCTTTTATATTCCAATTTTTTTTTAAAGAGGTTTCAACCTCTTAAGAAAAGTTGCTGTACAATAACATTATTTTTTTTTCTCAGCGCGTGATTTTATTTCTTTTTACCGCCGTTGACACAATTTATATCCTGTGTGCATATATTTCTTTTTCTTCTTATGCTTATCACAATGTAAAGATGTCGTCATTTGTGGTTTGTGGCGTTTGCATTAGAAAGAAAGAAAAAGGAGCAGAATATCAGCTCTAAAACAGCTCACAGTAAGACGTTGAAGAAGAATATTTTATTTTTTTTCCTGGTGATGTGTATGTATTATGTGTATGTAGCTACTGAAATGCTGCTGTCTCTGTTTGTGTGGTGTATGTGGGTGGTTGTGGTCTTCGCTTTTTTGAAATTTGTGTTCTTCTATAACAATACCAGTAGTAGAGCATCACCTCTGTGTGGCATTAATTTGAAGATATTCTTTGTTAGTTTTGAAGATTGTTTGCTTGTTTATTTTTATAACATTTTGCGTTTTCTTTCGTTTTTTTTTTTTCTTTTTATATAAATTTTTGCCAAGATAAATGTCGGCAATTAAGTTTTGTAGTTTCTGTTGAAAAACAGTGTCAGTGGGGTGGCAGTTGTATTTTTCCCGATATGCTTGTATTTTCTTTTGCTTCTTCCTTTATAAAAGCAAAACATTAGTGTTGTGGTTTATTGTTAATTAGCAAAGATTTTTTTTCTTTTCCCTCTCTAAGAAGAAGATATCTTCATCGTTGTCATTATCATCAACACTTGGCAGTGTTGAAAAATGAGTATTAAAATGTGAAGGTCTGTCCGTTTGCCATTAATGTTACCGGATAGTCTGAAAATGCTTGTGTATAATGCATTTAACATTAGTCATCTTATATGCAAAGTAAAAGTTTGTTAAATGTCTAGTAAATTTTGGGATGTAGATAAATGTTTGTTTAAGCTTTAAATAAATATTACTGAAACAAAAAAAAAATGTAGTTTTAAAAAAGATATCCCAGAAAATGTTGCCGATTAAATTTTAAAGCATAACATTGCTTAATAAATTTTAGCCATAAAATGGTGCTTAATCAAATTAACGTTTTAAAAATATTTGCAAACAAAAATTTCTTCTCTGTTGCTTTTTTTTTATCCAAAATGGTTCACAACAAATTTTCACTCAAAAAATTATGTCACTAACTGTTTGTAGTTTATTTAAAAAGTTTTACGTTTAGTCGTTTTTAAAAGAAAAATGCCTGCGAATTTTGTACTCTTGCCCAAAACATTAAATCATGATAACTTTTTGCGGAAGATTTGGGTGTACTTGCCAAAGCAAAGTTTTTTTTAGAAAAAATAATGTTAAAATTACTTTGATATTCCATGCAAAACGAATTAAAATATCAGTCGAGGACCCCATTAAAAAACCAAAAGAGCTGTACATTTCGTAAGTGAGTGCAAAAATAAATGAAAAAGTGTTTTTACAATTTGGAGAGTATGGCATATAAAAACAAAATTCCTATGAAAACAAAATTCAGATTATCAGACATTGCTCATATAGAACACGTCTCAAAATGAATCTCGGACTCTAATACATTTTGCCAATAAAAAAAAATCCTTTAGAAGAGTTTCAGATTCTGAAACATTTTTGCTATAGAAAAAGTAACAAAGTAAAATATCTCAAATTATGAAACATTTTCCTATAAAAAACGCCTGCGAATTTTTTACTCTTGCCCAAAACAGTAAATCATGACAATGTTTTGCGGAAGATTTGGGTGTACTTGCCAAAGCAAAGTTTTTTTAGAAAAAATAATGATATATTACTTTGCTATTCCATCCAAAACCAATTGAAATATCAGTCGAGGACCGCAAGTGAGTGCAGTGAGTGCAAAAATAAGTGCAGAAAAGTGTTTTTACATTTTGGAGAGTATAAAAGATTCGGCACCAAAGAATATAACACTCTCACTTGTTTTATGTACATTTGATAAACAAATGGAAAATTTTTATGCGAAAAGCTTAGACTTGGTGAAAAAGTAGTTTTGGTAAAAAAAAATTAGTTTTTTTTTTCACAAAAAACAATGTTAAAAAAATTTAATGAATCCAAAATTTTTGGTAAAAATAATTTTTATGAAAAAAGTTTTTAACGAAAAAAAGTTTTTTATAAATTTTTTTGATGAAAAGCACAATTTTTTGATGTAAAAAAAATTAATGAAAAAAATATGAAAAAAAAAAAATTGTTGGTGAGAAAAAAATTGTTAATAAAAAATTTGATAAAAAAATTTGATGAAAAAAAATTGATGAATAAAAATATGATAAAAAAAAATTTGATGAAAAAAAATTTGATAAAAAAAAAATTAATGAAAAAGTTGATGAAAATAAAAATTTTATGAAAAAAAAAAATTTGATGAAAAAAAAATTTGATGAAAAAAAAAATTTGATGAAAAAAAAAAATTTGATGAAAAAAAAAAATTTATAAAAAAAAATGATAAAGAAAAAAGGTTGATGAAAAAAAAAAAATTTATGAAAAAAAAAAATTATAAAAAAAAAATTTTATGAAAAAAAAAAAATTTGATGGAAAAAAATTTATGAAAAACAAAATTTATGAAAAAAAAAATTTTATGAAAAAAATTTGATAAAAAAAATTGATAAAAAAAAATTATGAGAAAAAAAATTGATAAAATAAATTTATGAAAAAAAAAAAATATAAAAAAAAAATGATGAAAAAAAAAATTTGATGAAAAAAAAAAAAATTTTGGTTTAAAAATAATTATGTTACTGTTTACTTACCAGCTGGTAAAAACGGTTCTATTCACCATGAGGTGAATTATTATCCAAGTTACAAACCCAAGTTATTAAAATTTTTGGTTTTAAGAAAATGAAAATAGTAATTCTTGTTTTCTTTTTCGTTAATTGTTAGCTTATATAACACTGCGTGACAAAACTAACCACTATTTTAGAAAACAAGAGGTACGACCATCATTTCAATATATTTCGGACATGCTGAATCGAATGGCGTACTCCGTTTTTCGATGTATGGTACAGTTTTCTTGTAAAATGTCATTAAAGATTGGCTGATTTTCAGCTGCTTTTTTAACAAAAAAAATTCCAAAGCTAATGATTTTTAAATTTTATGGCATGGAAAACAAAGATATAACTTGTAGCAATATTTCTAATATAAATTTGGTTTAAAGCTTTTCATCTTAACCCCTTTAATTCGCGGATTTCTTCATTTTTTTAAGTTTTCGCGAAATTAACCGCTAAATTGGTCTCTGATAAAAAACTTGCATTTTGTGGATCATAAAGGCGTCCATGACACTACGAATAGTGGACAAAAAACATCTATGTTATATGAACCATCATGAAGAAAATCGCGAAAAACCGTTTTTTTGTATATGGCAGCATCACTTTAGGAGATGATTTGAGGCTTCATGTTTTAGTATATAATGTGGGAACCTTAAACAATGAACTGACCCAAAATTTGTCCAAAAAAGTTTTCATTTGCAAAAGTTATCTTAACAAAAACTGATATTTCAGTGTTTGCGATACAATAATTATAGTTTTTGTTAAGATAACTTTTGCAAATGAAAACTTTTTTGGACAAATTTTGGGTCAGTTCATTGTTTAAGGTTCCCACATTATATACTAAAAGATGAAGCCTCAAATCATCTCCTAAAGTGATGCTGCCATATACAAAAAAACGGTTTTTCGCGATTTTCTTCATGATGGTCCATATAACATAGATGTTTTTTGTCCACTATTCGTAGTGTCATGGACGCCTTTATGATCCACAAAATGCAAGTTTTTTATCAGAGACCAATTTAGCGGTTAATTTCGCGAAAACTTAAAAAAATGAAGAAATCCGCGAATTAAAGGGGTTAAGATGAAAAGCTTTAAACCAAATTTATATTAGAAATATTGCTACAAGTTATATCTTTGTATTCCATGCCATAAAATTTAAAAATCATAAGCTTTGGATTTTTTTTTGTTAAAAAAGCAGCTGAAAATCAGCCAATCTTTAATGACATTTTACAAGAAAACTGTACCATACATCGAAAAACGGAGTACGCCATTCGATTCAGCATGTCCGAAATATATAGAAATGATGGTCGTAACTCTTGTTTATTTTTTAGTGTTCCGCAGTGTAATCAAACTGAGGTGGCGTCCTGCAACTTTTTTTAAAATTAGACACCAGCCTAAAAACATTTGTTTTATGTTCAGTTTTTATTAATGACTGTTTCTGTCCTTTGTTTCAAAAACAACGCACTAAAAAATAAAGACTTTCAGTTACATTTAATTTTTAAAGTCATTTATTTTTGTTCTGTAATTAAAAACTACTGATTATTCTTTAAATTTTTAATGATTTGTGTAAGTATTTTTTTTTTTAAATTGTTGGTATTTTTTAATGAGATATCACAAGTAGGTTATTTAAGTGACCAATAAATACGGCAGATAGAGGGTTAATTTATTCTAGAAAAAAGTTCAAAAGAACAGTTACATTATTTTTTTCGACTTTTTTCGAACGCCTTTAAAAAAAAATGAAAAATTCAGTGGGATATAAAAAAAATTTGAGACGTTACATTAGGGATTTTACTACTACACACAAGTACTTTCAAACTGTCTTGGTTTAGTTGGGGCCTAAGAAATGACCCTTCAATTGTGTCACAGTTTTATTTTCATTTAATTAAAAACCTGCTGAACAACTCTTCGATTGTCACTGTAGGTGTGTAAGATTAAAATCAGCTATTTAAACGTACATTAAGGTGAAAAAGATGATGGGAATTATATCACATTTCCTTACCAATATGTTACGTTTAGCACGAACTTAATCAATCTATTTTTAACTTTTTCTTACACAGTTGTAATTTCCTACACTATAGTAGATCCTCTCAGAGTTGCAACCTCTAATAGGACTTTTCAAGTCTAGAAAAATGTCCGTTAGGTTTGAATTTATATTTCGTATTTCTAATTCTTAGAAATATTATTAAATAGCTGATTTTAATCTTACACACCTACATTGACAATCGAAGAGTGCTGACGAAGGAAGGGTGGCTTCTTCCGAAAGCTGACGACATCTCCACTTAGCCTGTGTTGTCAAGTATTTTTTTCAGATTTTCCTATTGTAAAACAAAAATAATTATTTCTCAGAAATAAAATATGGAATCATAGTCCAATGGACTATCGTATGTAAAATTGTTTTAAATATTTTTGTTGGTTATTGACAATCGTTGCCTTATTAGTATTGTACAATTTCTTCGTCTTTCTAATTCTCATTGTGAATAGAGGCGAATATGTATTAATATTCTAGTTTGTGCACAAACGATTTGTCATTAGACTCGTTTGCTACTTTGTAGTAAATCGTTTCTATTTTTGCTAAATAATCTTGACAATGGAATCTTGACAAATTCCGAAACACGTGTCGTTAAGTCTTGCAAAAATGACCAAAACAAATAAATTTAAAACAAAAAAAATAATTTTCTTGAAAATTATGCTATGAGAAAATAATGGTTTTAATTAGTAAAGAAAATAATGACCTTTAGCCAGAATAAACATCCTCAAAATATTTTTTATATATGTTTGCTAAAAGATGTGTTTTATACAAAGAAAATGTTGCTTAAACAAATTTTCTATTATGATATATTGATAAAACAATTTTTCTATGTACAGAAAATGTTGCTAAAACAAATTTTCTATATAAAGAAAATGTTGCTGAAACAATTTATTTTTTGATAAAAAAAATTTTCTTATCAAAAAAGTTTGCGAAACATATTCTCTTAAAAAAATAATGTTTCTAATAGAAAAATTTTAGTCTAAAAAAAAAAAAAAATTATGCAAAGAAAATGTTGCTATAACAAATTTTCTTTTGTGAGGAAAATATTCAATAATAATTTTCTATCATAGAGAAGAAGTTGCTAAAACAAATTTTTTATGTAAAAAATGTGGCTAAAAAAATTCTATATAAGGAAAATGTTTGTTAAAAAAATTTCTTTTTAAAAAAATTGCTGCTTAAACAAATTATCTATTTAAATAATAGAAAAACCAATTTTATACATAGAAAATGTTGCTAAAACAAATTTTCTATATAAAGAAAAGTAAAAACTTCTTGGCGAAAATGTTTTCAAAGGAAATTTTCTTTGAGAAAATATTCTTATTTGGTTTCTAAAACAAGTTTTTCTATAAAATATGTGAAAACAACGAATTTTCGTTTAAAAGTGTTGCTAATACCAATTTCTTTCTTTTCTTATATAAAATGTTTATAACGGTATAAAGTGTTTATAAAGAAATGTTGCAAATAAGAATTTGCTATATAAAGAAAACGTAGCAAAAACAAATACCCTTTATAAATGTTGAGTTGAGGGTGGGTTGTACAAGCCTAAAAAATAAGTAAATTTTTCTAGGCAAGTCCATGGCGCTCGGACTTCAAATAGTCCATTGTACCGTACCCTGAAAAGAAAGATTAAGTAAGGGTGATAAAAGGTTGAGAAGAAAAAGAAAGAAAAGTGCTTGTTCAGAATTTCTCAGTTGCTTTCACAAACTTGAGAAAATCAGACAAGGGAAGTCCATGGACCGTGTCCATTAGGGCTATAACCAAATTTTTGGCATAGCACCACGTGATGGACAATATTATTTTATTAAACAAAATCGATTTCTACGATCATTTTGCAAAAAAAACCACACGCACCAAATGCATTTTCTAAAAGTCCTCAAGATTTTTTTTATTAATACAATATTTACGTATTTTTTATTTAACAACAAGTAACAAGTAAAAATATTAAAAAAAATACTAATGTCTCCTTATTGAAGGAAATAAACTTTAGATTTAAAGTTTGTGCTGATTTACATAAAGGATAAATATCCTGGACCACCTTAATGGCACGTTCCGCGCAAATATTACTTGGAATTATTGAATATTCTTTTTCCCAATGTCTTAAGAAGCATTTCTGAGCGTTTTTAAATCTAGTTAGCGACTGCTCCAGAGATTTAAAGTCATCTTCCCTTCCCATCGGTGGTCTGAGAACCATATGTCAAACCATTTTCCACAAATAAAGGCACATATTGGGTAAAGCTCAGTTTGGTAATTTGGTATTAAAATGAATGTTACAATGTTGTTGGGGAGGTGGGAAATACCCACTAGGTACCTTCCCCGCCTACCTTAGTTTTAGTTTCGGACTCGACTAAAGCGGAATCATAGTTAAAATACCAACATTTTGCGATTAAAAAAAAAAATACAAAAATATTAATTTAAAACTTCATCGCGTTTGGTGCGTGTACTTTTTTAACATCCGCGAAAAAGTGAAAACATATTTCTTCATAGTTTTTCATGGCCTATATGACTGTGCTATGCCAATTTTGATATTTGCAAAAAATGTAAAAAACGTATACCCCTAGTGTCCATAGACAGAATATCAGAACCCAATATCCGCAGTCTAGCCCTTGAGAACGCTGGACAACAACAGACGTAATGTTCAGTTGTGTCATCATCCTCAAGACAAGCCACGCATAATGGGTCTGATAAGACACCTAATCTCGTCATATGACGAGTACAGGCATTGTGTCCCGTAATTAAGCCATTAAGTCTGCGACAGTCTATTCTACTGAGGCTGAGCAGATAGTTAGCCACTTTCTTGTCTGGCTTAATCACAAAACGTTTGGTATTCTTGCATGCCAACTCATTTGACCATCTTTCCATGAAAGTTTCTTTCATATGAGAGTTGATCCAACGCATCAGCCATGTCAAGCCAATACCAATTTGAGGTTCCGGATTGTAAGGAATTGTATCAGAGCCAAGATTTGCCAAAGAGTCGGCAATCTCGTTTCCCCGTATTCCCCTATGACCCGGAACCCACAGAAGACTGACGCTATTCCCACATGAGACCTCATTGAGTCTGCGTCTACATTCCTGGACAATTTTGGATGAAGTGACTGGAGATTCAAGTGCAATGAGCGCAGCCTGGCTGTCACTGCAAATACTGATTCTCCTATTACTCCATCTGTTCCTAATTATCCAGGTCGCTACGTCCAAAATAGCAAATATTTCAGTCTGAAATACTGTAGCCATTTTTCCCATAGCAATATAGCATTTGGTCGAATCGTCCAAATACCAGCCAGACCCAGAGCCATTTAAGGTACTGGATCCATCCGTGTAGAAAGTATCCGCGTAATTTTCCAGTAGGTCTGCTGGGTTTCCCCAGTCTTCCCTACTCGGAAACATTACAGTAAACTTCCTACCAAACTCGATGCAAGAGGTTGTACTGTCCAAAGGCATAGAAAACATCGGACAAAGTTCCGATAGCCTATTGAACAGACGACCATGTCCCACATTGTACTCCCTATGCCATGTTCCGCTTTTTCGGAGCCTGCACAAGAATTTCATGGCTTCTCCTTGAATATATAAGTCCAAGGGAAGCATATCTAATATAGCGTCCAGAGCTGCGCCTGGGGTGGTGCTCATGGCACCAGTAATTCCCAAGGCAGCCGCTCTTTGTGGTCCGTTTAGCTTGGATCGAATAGTCTTCACCATCGTTCTCGGCCACCAGACTACCGCCGCATACGTCACAATAGGTCTAATTACAGCTATGTACATCCAATGTACATTAGCAGGTCTTAGACCCCATGTCTTTCCAAAAGCTCGCCGACACTGCCAGAAAATCCGAAGTGCCCGTGAAACTTTTTGTTCAACATGTTTTGTCCACATTAGTTTACTATCTAGGGTAACCCCTAAATACTTAACTTCTGTGGACAGTTGAAGAGTTATGCTCTTCAACGTAGGAAGCTGAAGACCCTTATGTTTGGTTCTTCGCGTGAACAACACGAGTGTTGTCTTATTTGGATTGACAGACAATCCATGTCGATTGCACCAGTTGTCCATCAAGTCAATAACGGTCTGCATTTTCTTGCATACCAAGTTAAGTGACTTTCCGGATACTAATGCGCACACATCGTCAGCGTATGCCTGTATGTGTACACCTAGAGCTTGTATTTCAACCAAGAGTGAGTTTACCACAAAACACCACAGCAAAGGAGAGAGAACACCCCCTTGGGGGCAACCTCTACTAACCTCAACCGTTACTTTTGTGCCCCACTCACCTTCAGCCGTCAACAATCTCCGGGAGAGCATAAAATGAATCCACTTGACTAGAACTGGATCCACGCCATGCAATTCAGCCGAAGTTTTCATAGAATCAAAAGTAGCATTATCAAAAGCGCCCTCAATATCAACAAAAACACCCAGAGTATAGTCTTGTTTGTCAATGCCCTTCTCAATATTGACCACAAGATCGTGAATTGCCGACTCACAAGATCTACCACTCTGATACGCGTGTTGCTGACTATTTAGGGGGCATTCGATTAATGCTACTGACCTAATGAATTTCTCAACCATTCGCTCAAGACTTTTCAGTAGAAAGGATGATAAACTGATTGGTCTAAAACTTTTTGGCAAGGTGTAGTCCTCCTTCCCAGGTTTGGGAATAAAAACAACCTTGACATCGCACCAAGATGATGGAACACACCCATAAGCCAGGCTGGCTCTGAAGATATTTTTAAGAACCTTCACTAGGGTATCTCCACCACTCTTCAACATCATAGGATATATACCATCTGGTCCAGGCGATTTATAGTTATCAAAGGAAGATAAGGCATACCTGATCGATTCCTCAGAAACTTCCCTAGATGCTATATACCAGTTCCTACAAGTAGTATTACCAACAGGACTCTCAATAATATCTGTATTTATCGTTGTCACTTTGCATCCTGGAAAGTGAGTAGATAACAGAATATCATTGACCTCCTGTTGGTTGTTTGTGTAGGTACCATCTGGCTTTCTGAGGGAATCAAGATTCGCTGAACTATCTTTTTGAAAGATTTTACAGAGCCTTCCCGTATCCCTCGTACCATTTACCTTGAGTCCTAAAAGACTCAAGTTTGGCTTCCCGCACTTTTTTCTTATATTCTTTTTGCATGAGGTGGTAATTGTTCCAGTCAGCATCCTTTCGAGATTTTAAGGCTCTATTCAGAATCTTTCTTGAACTTTTTCTCAGCTTACCAAGTTCCACGTTCCACCAAGGGACTGAGTTACCTGGTCTGCTTTTCCTTAACGGACAAACAGCCTCATAGCAGTCAGTTAAAGTTTTACCCAATTTCTCAGACTCCACTTCAACCGACCCTATACAACTAGGTATTGGGATGGGACGTAATCTTTGATGTAGTAGTTCCTCAAATCTTTTCCAATCCGCTTTTCGAGGGTTTCGGCCCTGTGGGATTGTTGGTTTATCAATCCCAAGCCTAAACTCGATGTAGCGGTGGTCCGACAAGGATACCACATCAAGAACACGCCAATCATTGTACTCGCCTTACTGTTAGATAAGGTAAGATCAATGACCTGTTGTCTTCGTTGAGTGACAAACGTTGGAGAATTTCAAACATTTTGAATCACCAGATTTGAAGACAAGATGAAGTCCAACAATTTGTTACCTCTAGAGTTGCACTTTGTGCTACCCCAGATGATATGCTGAGAATTGGCATCGCATCCAATAATCAACCCAAAGTTGTTGGCCTCCGCGTATCGTATGACTCTAATTAACTCCCCAGAAGGCGGGGGATAAATAGAATCATACGGAAGATAGGCAGATACAACAATAGTCTCTACCACTTTACCCTCTATACGAAATCGCACACTAATTGCAACGACGTCTTGGCAACAAAATTGCCTCAACACCGAGCTCTCAATTGTCCTAGGGACAACCAAACAGGCCCGTGGCCGCAGTGATCCTGTGTCATACAGGATTGATCCCCATCCCCATACTTAAACCACAAACCAGAATATGTTAGTAAAACTTATTTTTGTATTGCAAATGTTGCTATAACGAATTTCCATATAGAAAATAATGATTTAACAAATTTCTATATAAAATATTTCGAAATCCTTCCTATCAAATGTTGATAGAACAAATGCTAAGAGAAAACTCTTCCATAGAAAATGTCAAGTACTAAAAACTTAATACAACATGTTACTATGACAATTTTTTTTTTCCATAAAATTAAATCAGATTGCCATGAAAAAAACACAAATTTAAAACATAATTAAATATTCTCTACTTTATTTAAAAAAATAAATCGATAAAAAAAAGTTGCATTTAATGCATATATAGTATAAATATGTCAATCAAATAAATAAATCTACTTAATAATAACGCATGAGATAATTCTACAAATTTGCTGTATTATTCAGAAAATTTGCAATAAAAAAATGTACAACACAACAATAAAAAAAAAAAAATACATTATATTTCAACTCTTTTATTTATGTCAAAAATGAAATAATTTAATTCACTTTTCAGTTGTCAGTCAATTCAACTGTAACAGTTTAATACACACTGAACACAATGAACACCACTCACAGGATGTAAATGATGTATGTTAAACAATATAAGAGAGAAAAATTACAGAAAAATATAAAAAAAAAAACTATTTGAACAAGTTGTCTGACAGCAAATTTAAATTGTGGCCAATAAAAAATAAATAAGAACAATTTAAAAAAAAATATTTAACATAATTAAACAATTTAATTAATATTCTGTTTATCAAATAAAACAATTTAATTTCAACTTTTGTATTTCGTCTTCTATAATTACAGTTTTGATGTAAGAGGGAGACCATTTGAAAAGGCTTTATATTGGTCTGATACAAATTCATTTGGGCCGAGAGCTTATTTTGTTACTACCAAACAACCTGCCAAATTACAAGTTGACAATATACAACTGGATGATGAAGGAGTGTATAGATGTCGCGTTGACTTCCAAAATTCTCCTACACGTAATCATAGAATAAATTTAACGGTTATTGGTAAGTTGATTACTAAGAAAAATGGTTTAAGTGTGGAATTTATTTTTTAATTTAAGTTTAACTGATTTTGATAAGTGTAGTTTTTTATCTTAGGACATTAAAATGTTGCAGCAACAAATTTTCTTTTATAAAATGTAGTTTAAAAATTATTTCTTGTAGAAACTGTTTCTACAAATGTACTTTAACAAATTTTTTATAGAAAATGTTGCTTTAACAAGTTTTTTATGCAAAATTTTGCTTTAACAAATTTTCTAATAGAAAATGTCGCTTTAACAAATTTTCTTATAGCAAATGTTGTTTTAACAGATTTTCTTATAGAAAATGTTGCTTGAACAAATTTTCTAATAGAAAATGTTGCTAAAACAAATGTTCTTATGGAAAATATTTTTTTTAACAAATTTTCTTATAAAAAATTTTACGCTAACAAATTTTCGATAATAAACTATGTGTTAGGAACATTTTTATAAGAAAATATGTTTAGCAACAGGTTTGTTGTATAAAACATTTCTTTTAGCAAACAATTTCTAAAGCAAATGACTTTCAGTGTTAGTTAACAAAATTTTCTATAGAAAATGTTGACGAACAAAATTGTCTATAGAAAATTTTGACGAACAAATTTTCTATAGAAAATGTTTTTTTAACAAATTTTCTTTAGAAAATGTTGCTTTAACAAATTTTCTTTAGAAAATGTTGCCTTAATAAATTTTCTTTAGAAAATGTTGCTTTAACAAATTTTCTATAGAAAATGTTGTTTTAACAAATTTTCTACAGAAAATTTATATTTAACAAATTTTCTGAAGAACATGTTGCTTTAACTAAATTTCTATAGAAAATATTGCTTTAACAAATATTCTATAGATAATGTTGCTTTAACAAATTTTCTATAGAAAATGTTGGTTTAACAAATTTTTTATAGAAAATGTTGCCTAACAAATTTTTTATAAAAAATGTTGTAACAAATTTTCTATAAATAATGTTGTTTTACCAAATTTTCTATAGAAAGTGTTTCTTAATCAAATTTTCTAAAAAAAAATGTTGCTCTAACAATTTTTTTATAGAAAATGTTGAATTAACTAATTTTCTATAGAAAACGTTGCTTTAACAAACTTTTTATACAAAATGTTGCTTTAAAAAATTGTCTTATAGAAATTTTGGCTTAAACTATTTTTTGCTGAAAATTATTCTTTAACTAGTTTACTATAAAAAATTTTGCTTTAGAAATTTTCTAACAAACTTTCTATAAAAAATGTTGCTTTAACAAATTCTCTTTTAGAAAATGTGTATTTAACAATTTTTCTGCAGTTGCTTTTACTAATTTTCAATAGAAAATGTTGCTTTAACAAATTTTCTATAGAAAATGTTGCTTTAACAAATTTTCTATAGAAAATGTTGCTTTAACAAATTTTCTATAGAAAATGTTGCTTTAACAAATTTTCTATAGAAAATGTTGCTTTAACAAATTTTCTATAGAAAATGTTGCTTTAACAAATTTTCTATAGAAAATGATGCTTTAACAAATTTTCTATAAAAAATATTGCTTTAACAAATTTTCTATAGAAAATGATGCTTTAACAAATTTTCTATAGAAAATGTTGCTTTAACAAATTTTCTATAGAAAATGTTGCTTTAACAAATTTTCTATAGAAAATGTTGCTTTAACAAATTTTCTATAGAAAATGTTGATTTAACAAATTTTCTATAGAAAAAGTTGCTTTATCAAATTTTCTATAGAAAAAGTTGCTTTAACAAATTTTCTATAGAAAATGTTGCTTTAACAAATTTTCTATAGAAATTGTTGATGAACCAAATTTTCTCTAAAAAATGTTGCTTTAACAAATTTTCTATAGAAAATGATACCTTAACAAATTCTATATAGAAAATGTTGCTTCAACAAATTTTCTATATAAAATGTTGCTTTTACAAATTGTCTATAAAAAATGTAACTTTAATAAATTTTCTATAGAAAATGATGCTTTAACAAATTTACTATAGAAAATGTTGCTTAAACAAATATTCTACATAAAATTTTACTTTAACAAATTTTCTAAAGAAATTTTTACTTTAACAAATTTTCTATAGAAAATGTTGATTTAACAAATTTTCTATAGAAAATGTTGCTGTAACAAATTTTCTATAGAAAATGTTGCTGTAACAAATTTTCTATAGAAAATGTTGCTGTAACAAATTTTCTATAGAAAATGTTGCTGTAACAAATTTTCTATAGAAAATGTTGCTGTAACAAATTTTCTATAGAAAATGTTGCTGTAACAAATTTTCTATAGAAAATGTTGCTGTAACAAATTTTCTATAGAAAATGTTGCTGTAACAAATTTTCTATAGAAAATGTTGCTTTAATAAATTTCTATAGAAAATGTTGCTTTAACAAATTTTCTATAGAAAATCTTGCTTTAACAAATTTTCTATAGAAAATGTTGCTTTAACAAATTTTCTATAGAAAATGTTGCTGTAACAAATTTTCTATAAAAAATGTTGCTGTAACAAATTTTCTATAGAAAATGTTGCTTTAGCAAATTTTTAAAAGAAAATGTTGCTTTAACAAATTTTCTATAGAAAATGTTGCTGTAACAAATTTTCTATAGAAAATGATGCTGTAACAAATTTTCTATAGAAAATGTTGTGTAACAAATTTTCTATAGAAAATGTTGCTGTAACAAATTTTCTATAGAAAATGTTGCTGTAACAAATCTTCTATAGAAAATGTTGCTGTAACAAATCTTCTATAGAAAATGTTGCTGTAACAAATTTTCTATAGAAAATGTTGCTGTAACAAATTTTCTATAGAAAATGTTGCTGTAACAAATTTTCTATAGAAAATGTTGCTGTTACAAATTTTCTATTGAAAATGTTGCTGTAACAAATTTTCTATAGAAAATGGTGCTGTAACAAATTCTCTATAGAAAATGTTGCTGTAACAAATTTTCTATAGAAAATGTTGCTGTAACAAATTTTCTATAGAAAATGTTGCTGCAACAAATTTTGTACAGAAAATGTTGCTGAAACAAATTTTCTATAGAAAATGTTGCATTAACAAATTTTCTATAGAAAAATGTTATAGAAAATGTTGCATTAACAAATTTTCTATAGAAAATGTTGCATTAACAAAGTTTCTATAGAAAATGTTGCATTAACAAATTTTCTATAGAAAATGTTGCTTTGACAAATTTTCTATAGAAAATGTTGCTGTAACAAATTTTCTATAGAAAATGTTGCTGTAACAAATTTTCTATAGAAAATGTTGCTGTAACAAATTTTCTATAGAAAATGTTGCTGTAACAAATTTTCTATAGAAAATGTTGCTGTAACAAATTTTCTATAGAAAATGTTGCTGTAACAAATTTTCTATAGAAAATGTTGCTGTAACAAATTTTCTATAGAAAATGTTGCTGTTACAGTTTTCTATAGAAAATGTTGCTGTAACAAATTTTCTATAGAAAATGTTGCGGTAACAAATTTTCTATAGAAAATGTTGCTGTTACAAATTTTCTATAGAAAATGTTGCTGTAACAAATTTTCTATAGAAAATGTTGCTGTAACAAATTTTCTATAGAAAATGTTGCTGTAACAAATTTTCTATAAAAAATGTTGCTGTAACAAATTATCTATAGAAAATGTTGCTTTAAGAAATTTTCTAAAAAAAATGCTGCTTTAACAAATTTTCTATAGATAACACTGTGTGACAGCGAAAAAAAACCTGGGATGCGATACTTTTTTTCTAGTAGGTGTTGTCGAGTACAATAAGACCCTGTACTTGAAATTTGCGAAACACCTCCAAAATCTTGAGTTACGGGTAAAAAACCGGTTTTTCGAACTTTTTACACTTATAAGCCAGTAACTTTGTTGAAAACCAACCGATTTTAAATTTATCGACGGTTTTAGAAAGAAGAAAATGAGACCTTCCGAAGATCTGAACATAATATTTAAGTAATATTGAGACAACTATGCGTATTTCTCCAGCAAACTCAATTTTTTTAAAAAATTTCTATATTTTTCAAATTTGGAGATGTTTTTGCACATTTTTTTGTTAAGGAACCGTATTATTTATGAATTTATTAAAAAAATATATTTATTTGTGAGAAAAACTCAACTTTGGTTTTTAAAATCGGTAAAAAATTGACCGAGTTATTAAACTTTTAATAAAAACAAAATTTTGGAATAAATGCCTGCACAATGTTTTTATACCCTCTAACCGTAGTACGGGGTATATTCACTTTGTCATTCGGTGCGAAACGCATCAAAATATCGGTCTAGAGTCTCACATCGAATATAATTTTTTGATCAGTGATCGATTCTAAGACATTATAGAGATGGCGAAATATCGGTCTAGAGTCCCATAAAGTATATATATTTTTTTTGATAGTTCTACACTGTTGTTGAGAAGGGGAACTCAGCGGCGCGGATGTATGGCCTGCCTGGGACACCTTTCCCTTGCGATAAATGAAAATAAAAAACTACAAGGACTTTTCCTGGGTTTGTGGGGGGGGAGGGGGGGGGGTTGTGGGTGATGCTGTCTGGGTGATGCTGTCTGGGAACACCTGGCCCTAGCGATTAATGTTTACAAATTTATATATTATAATATTTACACTCAAATAATAAAATTTTATGTTTTTTTTTTTTCGTTTAACCTAAAAGGAAAGCGGACCAAAAAAATGGCATTGTTTAATCCCCTTGGTTCAACAGCGGGTCAATGAACTTCATATGATGCAAAAATGTTTTATTTGTTGAACAAATAGACAAAAAAACGTTAAAATAAAATAGTGTATTTCCGGGGTTGCATTAGTTCTCCAAGGGGAAACTTTTTTCCCCTGGTCCGGTTTAGCCCATTTACAAACTTTACTGTCCTATAAACATAACACATATTCGTGTCAAAACTTCAGGAGTCTAGCTCTTTTATTTTAGACAGTTTCGTGTCTTCCACAGATGGACAAACGGACGGTCAGACAGACGGACAAAGCTAGAATGTCGTAGAATCGATCACTGATCAAAAATATATACTTTATGGGACCCTAGATCGATATTTCGATGTGTTTCACACAGAATGACAAAGTGAGTATACCCCACATATTATGGTTGGATGGTAGAAAAACATTGTGCAGGCATTTATTTCAAAATTTTGTTTTTATTAAAAGTTTAATAACTCAGTCAATTTTTAGCCGATTTTAAAAACCAAGGTTGTAATTTACTCTTAAATAAATATACTTTATTAATAATTGCATAAATGGTACGGTTCCTAAATAAAAAAATATGATAAAACATCTTCAAACTTAGAAAATAATGATTTTTTTTTGAAAAATTTAGTTTGCTGGAAAAATACGGACAGTTGTTTTAATATTACTTAAATTTTATGTTTACAACTTCGAAACATATTAGTTTATTCTTTCTAAATAAATATAAAAAATGTTACATTAACAAATTTTCTATAGAAAATGTTGCAATAAGAAATTTTCTATAGAAAATGTTGCATTAACAATTTTTCTATAGAAAATGTTGCTTTAACAAATTTTTGATAGAAAATGTTGCTTTAAAAAATGTTCTATAGAAAATGTTGCTTTAACAAATTTTCAATAGAAAATGTTGCTTTAACAAATTTTCTATAGAAAATGTTGCATTATCAAATTTTCTATAGAAAATGTTGCTTTAACAAATTTTCTATAGAAAATGTTGCTTTAACAAATTTTCTAAAGAAAATGTTGATTCAATAAATTTTCTATAGAAAATGTTGCTTTAACAAATTTTCTTTAAAAAATGTTGCTTTAACAAATTTTCTTTAAAAAATGTTGCTTTAACAAATTTTCTATAGAAAATGTTGTTTTAACAAATTTTCTATAGAAAATGTTGATTTAACAAATTTTCTATAGAAAATGTTGATTTAACAAATTTTCTATAGAAAATGTTGCTTTAACAAATTTTCTATAGAAAATGTTGCTTTAACAAATTTTCTATAGAAAATGTTGCTTTAACAAATTTTCTATAGAAAATGTTGCTTTAACAAATTTTCTATAGAAAATGTTGCTTTAACAAATTTTCTAAAGAAAATGTTGATTCAATAAATTTTCTTTAGAAAATGTTGCTTTAACAAATTTTCTTTAAAAAATGTTGCTTTAACAAATTTTCTTTAAAAAATGTTGCTTTAACAAATTTTCTATAGAAAATGTTTTTTTAACAAATTTTCTATAGAAAATGTTGTTTTAACAAATTTTCTATAGAAAATGTTGCTTTAACAAATTTTCTATAAAAAATGTTGCTTTAACAAATTTTCTATAGAAAATGTTGCTTTAACAAATTTTCTATAGAAAATGTTGCTTTAACAAATTTTCTATAGAAAATGTTGCTTTAACAAATTTTCTATAGAAAATGTTGCTTTAACAAATTTTCTATAGAAAATGTTGCTTTAACAAATTTTCTATAGAAAATGTTGCTTTAACAAATTTTCTTTAGAAAATGTTGCTTTAACAAATTTTCTATAGAAAATGTTGCTTTAACAAATTTTCTATAGAAAATGTTGCTTTAACAAATTTTCTATAGAAAATGTTGCTTTAACAAATTTTCTATAGAAAATGTTGCTTTAACAAATTTTCTATAGAAAATGTTGCTTTAACAAATTTTCTATAGAAAATGTTGCTTTAACAAATTTTCTATAGAAAATGTTGCTTTAACAAATTTTCTATAGAAAATGTTGCTTTAACAAATTTTCTATAGAAAATGTTGCTTTAACAAATTTTCTATAGAAAATCTTGCTTTAACAAATTTTCTATAGAAAATGTTGCTTTAACAAATTTTCTATAGAAAATGTTGCTTTAACAAATTTTCTATAGAAAATGTTGCTTTAACAAATTTTCTATAGAAAATGTTGCTTTAACAAATTTTCTATAGAAAATGTTGCTAAAACAAATTTTCTATAGAAAATGTTGCTAAAACAAATTTTTTATAGAAAATGTTGCTAAAACAAATTTTCTATAGAAAATGTTGCTAAAACAAATTTTCTATAGAAAATGTTGCTAAAACAAATTTTCTATAGAAAATGTTGCTAAAACAAATTTTCTATAGAAAATGTTGCTAAAACAAATTTTCTATTGAAAATGTTGCTAAAACAAATTTTCTATAGAAAATGTTGCCTTAACAAATTATCTATAGAAAATGTTGCTTTAACAAATTTTCTATAGAAAATGTTGCTTTAACAAATTTTCTATAGAAAATGTTGCTTTAAAAAATTTTCTATAGAAAATGTTGCTTTAACAAATTTTCTATAGAAAATGTTGCTTTAACAAATTTTCTATAGAAAATGTTGCTTTAACAAATTTTCTATAGAAAATGTTGCTTTAACAAATTTTCTATAGAAAATGTTGCTTTAACAAATTTTCTATAGAAAATGTTGCTTTAACAAATTTTCTATAGAAAATGTTGCTTTAACAAATTTTCTATAGAAAATGTTGCTTTAACAAATTTTCTATAGAAAATGTTGCTTTAACAAATTTTCTATAGAAAATATTGCTTTAACAAATTTTCTATAGAAAATGTTGCTATAACAAATTTTCTATAGAAAATGTTGCTATAACAAATTTTCTATAGAAAATGTTGCTATAACAAATTTTCTATAGAAAATGTTGCCTTAACAAATTATCTATAGAAAATGTTGCTTTAACAAATTTTCTATAGAAAATGTTGCTTTAACAAATTTTCTATAGAAAATGTTGCTTTAAAAAATTTTCTATAGAAAATGTTGCTTTAACAAATTTTCTATAGAAAATATTGCTTTAACAAATTTTCTATAGAAAATGTTGCTAAAACAAATTTTCTATAGAAAATGTTGCTAAAACAAATTTTCTATAGAAAATGTTGCTAAAACAAATTTTCTATAGAAAATGTTGCTAAAACAAATTTTCTATTGAAAATGTTGCTAAAACAAATTTTCTATAGAAAATGTTGCCCTAACAAATTATCTATAGAAAATGTTGCTTTAACAAATTTTCTATAGAAAATGTTGCTTTAACAAATTTTCTATAGAAAATGTTGCTTTATCAAATTTTCTATAGAAAATGTTGCTTTAACAAATTTGTTTTAACAAATTTTCTATAGAAAATGTTGCTTTAACAAATTTTCTATAAAAAATGTTACTTTAACAAATTTTCTATAAAAAATGTTGCTTTAACAAATTTTCTATAAAAAATGTTGCTTTAACAAATTTTCTATAAAAAATGTTGCTTTAACAAATTTTCTATAAAAAATGTTGCTTTAACAAATTTTCTATAAAAAATGTTGCTTTAACAAATTTTCTATAGAAAATGTTGCTATAACAAATTTTCTATAGAAAATGTTGCTTTAACAAATTTTCTTAAAGAAAATGTTGTTGTAACAAATCACTCTCTTCGAGTGAGACAACATCAATCTACACCAATGAAAATATAAAAACAGTTAAACAAATTCGAAAAGCTCTCATAAAATTTCAGATTTGCAGGACATGTGGAAATTATTTTTTTATTTTTTAACCATAAATTCCACCTTTATAAATATGAAAAACCTTGTTTGCTTTATTTAAAAATCTGTTTTTATTTTATCTTTCCTCAACACTTTAGTTCCTCCTCATCAAATCTTAGTATATGATGCATCTGGTCGTGATGTTGCTGGTGCAGTAGGTCCTCTATTTGAAGGAGATAATATTGTGTTGACATGTGAAGTGCGTGGTGGTAAGTAAATCTGTCATTTTTTAAAATATTTATAAACAATTTTATATATATTTTTTTTGGTTAAGCTGTGTGATTTCAACTTAAAGTAACATTTTGTTAAAAAAAAAAATACATAAAAAACCGCAAAACATTTTAACATTTTCCGTTTATATTTTTATTTTTTTTTTTCTTACTGATTTTGACCTGCAGACATATGCGGTGTCGTAAATCTTTTAAAAAGTCCCTAAAGATGTGTTTTAAGTATACTTTTTTTTGTATGTGTGTATGTTTAAAAAGCTGAAAAAATAACAATATAAAAATATTGAAAAATTACTGCATTACTTGGCAAACAACAACATATTTTTTTCCTGGCCACTAACTTATGCTACATGAAGTTTGGAAAAAAAAACAAGAATAATACCAGGCCGCTGTTGCCATCAGACTTAGTGGAAAATGTGTGTGTGTATGTGTGTGTGTGTGTAGGTATGGTTCAGCGTACTGGGTACTATAAATCATAATTTTTCTGACAACATTTCAGGGACTTTGTGTTGTGTTGCTACTGCCAGTGGTGTCTGTGCATAATAAGCTTTAAAATTTTATTGCAACACATGGAATTAATATGAATGTTATTTTCCTTATTATGTATTTTTAATGTTACATTAAATATTTTTATTATTATTTTTTTTTGGAAGTGTATTGAATTATGTTTATTAAATTAAAGGATTTCCTAATAAATTGTAAAATATACTAGGCGTATGATTTATGAAAAATAAAAATAAATATTAATCATACGCCAAGTAATCTGTTGCTAACGACAATAAAAACTTTAGAGTTATTTCATGGCTAAAGTAACCAGTAGGATTCAATTAATCGGGTTTCTGGTTAAATCGGTTAACCGAGCAAATAATTAATCTGGGTTGAGATTGATTCGGTTAATAACTGGTTAGATTTTAATTATTCGATTAACCGATTAATATTAATAAAATTGAACTTGAAAATAATATAAAACCACGAAAAATTTTGAAATAATTTTTTTTTGTCATAAAAAATGTTTTTTATAAAAAAATTAGTTTAAATAATTTTGTAAAAGTTACTAAAAAAAACTGTAATGTGTTCTGTCACATGTCACTGTTGTTGCAGTGGCAGAGCTTCGAAGGATTTCATTCCTTAATTCGATTTGTCATTCTGAGTGAAAATTTAGTGATTGCATTCCCCAATCACATTTTAGCGAATTGAATGAATTCACTTTAGACTCATTCGATTTATAAATATCGAATGCATTCGTTATATTTTTCATTTGACTTTAAAAAATCGAATACATTCGATTTTTTTTCATTCGACTTTTAAAAATCAATTGCATTCACTTGCGAATGCAATCGATTTTCTTTTCATTCAATTTGAAAAATCGAATGGCTTACACTGACATAAAAAATCGGTTGGAATGAGGTTGCCACAACCGCAATACGGTTGTCGTAACCGGCTTGCGGTTGTCCCAACCGTACGAAGTTGAAGCAACCGTAAATTGAGGTTGTTATAACTTTTTTAAAATATTTTTGTGCCAGTTGCCACAAAATTAAAAAAAAAGTTACTACAACTGCAAACCCCGGTTGTAGCAACCGTAAATAACGGCATTTAACGGTTGCCACAAACTCATATTACCGGTTCCCTCTACTGATAATTCAAATAACAAAACTTCAAAAATTTTTGTTTTGTCATAAAATAAAACAAAATATTTGAAAATAAATTTTATATTTTTTGTGAAATAAATTAAAATACAGCATAATTGAGGTAAGTTTTTTCACAATGAAGGCTACAAAAGTTTAAAAAATGTCCTTTTTTCTTTAAATTAATAGATATAAAGGAATATGTTTCCGTATCATCAAAAATGATTTCCAAATTGCGGATACTAAAAATGCCTCCCTGAAGCTGCTATATATTTTTGCCAACAAAAATGGATCATGTGCAGGAAGTTCGAAATCTTCAAAATTTAGTCTTACAGTTTATGGAACTCGCGGACTTCAAATAATAAAGACACTTGCTTTGGAACAATTTTCTCAGAAAACCAAAATCTGAGACACCTCAAAATCTGTGACTCCTTTTGCAAGAAAAATCCCTTAAAGCCAAAAAAATGCCTAAAATCCAGAAAAAGATTAATTTCCAAGAATCCTAAGCTTTCGATGGTAAGCTGTCTCAAAATTTGAAAATGTTTCTGTACAAAAAGTTTCTCAGACTCCTGAGACTATTTCTATAGAAAAACTGTCTTAGATTCTATAGAAAACTGTCTAAAATTCTGAGACTTTTTCTATAAAAAACTGTCTCAGATTCTGAGACTTTTCCATAGAAAAACTGTCTCGGATTTTGAGACTTTTTCTAAAGAAAAACTGTCTCAGATTCTGAGACTTTTTCTATAGAAAAACTGTCTCAGATTCTGAGACTTTTTCTATAGAAAAACTGTCTCAGATTCTGAGACTTTCTATAGAAAAACTGTCTCAGATTCTGAGACTTTTTCTATAGAAAAACTGTTTCAGATTCTGAGACTTTTTCTATAGAAAAACTGTTTCAGATTCTGAGATTTTTTCTACAGAAAAACTGTCTAGGATTCTGAGACTTTTTCTACAGAAAAACTGTCTCAGATTCTGAGACTTTTTCTATAGAAAAACTGTCTCAGATTCTGAGACTTTTTCTATAGAAAAACTGTCTCAGATTCTGAGACTTTTTCTACAGAAAAACTGTTTCAGATTCTGAGACTTTTTCTATAGAAAAACTGTCTCAGATTCTGAGACTTTTTCTATAGAAAAACTGTCTCAGATTCTGAGACTTTTTCTATAGAAAAACTGTCTCAGATTCTGAGACTTTTTCTATAGAAAAACTGTCTCAGATTCTGAGACTTTTTCTATAAAAAAACAGTCTCAGATTCTGAGACTTTTTCTACAGAAAAACTGTCTAGGATTCTGAGACTTTTTCTACAGAAAAACTGTCTAGGATTCTGAGACTTTTTCTACAGAAAAACTGTCTCAGATTCTGAGACTTTTTCTATAGAAAAACTGTCTCAGATTCTGAGACTTTTTCTACAGAAAAACTGTTTCAGATTCTGAGACTTTTTCTATAGAAAAAATGTCTTAGAATCTGAGACTTTTTCTATGGAAAAAATGTCTCAGAATCTGAAACTTTTCTATAGAAAAAATGTCACAGAAAATGAAACTTTTTCTATAGAAAAAATGACTCAGAATCTGAGACGTTTTCAATAGAAAAAATGTCTCAGAATCTGAGACTTTTTCTATAGAAAAAATGTCTCAGAATCTGAGACTTTTTCTATAGAAAAAATGTCTCAGAATCTGAGACTTTTTCTATAGAAAAAATGTCTCAGAATCTGAGACTTTTTCTATAGAAAAAATGTCTCAGAATCTGAGACTTTTTCTATAGAAAAAATGTCTCAGAATCTGAGACTTTTTCTATAGAAAAAATGTCTCAGAATCTAAGACTTTTTCTATAGAAAAAATGTCTCAGAATCTGAGAATTTTTCTATAGAAAATTTTTTTTCCGAATCTGAGAATTTTTCTATAGAAAAAATGTTTAGATTCGGAGTTATTTTTTCTATAGACAAAAATACAGATTCTGAGTCATTTTTTCTATAGAAAAAGTATCAGATTCTGATAAATTTTTTCTATAGAAAAAGTCTCAGATTCTGAGAAATTTTTTCTGTAAAAAAAGTCTCAGATTCTGAGACATTTTTTCTATAGAAAAAGTCTCAGATTCTGAGACATTTTTTCTATAGAAACAGTCTCAGATTGTGAGACACTTTTTCTATAGAAAAAGTCTCAGATTCTGAGAAATTTTTTCTATAGAAAAAGTCTCAGATTCTGAGACTTTTTCTATAGAAAAAATGTCTCAGAATCTGAGACTTTTTCTATAGAAAAAATGTCTCAGAATCTGTCTCAGATTCTGAGACTTTTTCTATAGAAAAACTGTCTCAGATTCTGAGACTTTTTCTATAGAAAAACTGTCTCAGATTCTGAGACTTTCTATAGAAAAACTGTCTCAGATTCTGAGACTTTTCAGAATCTGAGACTTTTTCGATAGAAAAAATATCTCAGAATCTGAAATATATAGGAAAAAGTGTAAGATTCTTTAAAATTTTTCCTAATCAAAAAGTCTCAGATCCTGATCCTGTAGAAAAAGTCTCAGATTCTGAAACATTTTCCTATAGAAAAAGTCTCAGATTTTGAGGAGAATAATTGTTTGTATGGGATCTTAATCATACGTATTAATGCAACTTTAAAATGTATCATTTATTAAATATTTTTAGTATTAAGACGTTTAAATTACTATAATCTTTTACAAATAATAAAAAATAACAAAAAAAATTAAAAAAACGTGTTTGTTTGTTGGGATTTTTTTGTAATTTGGTATAATATTGAAAATTTATTAAACACAGCTACGGTTGGGACAACCGGCAATGCCATAACCGGCAAATGCCGTTATTTGAGGTTGCTGCAACCGGCATTTGTCGGTTGCCACAACTGTATATTGTCGGTTGCTACAACCATATATTTACCGGTTGCCGCAACCTCAATCTGAGGTTGGAACCTTTTACGGTTGAGACAACCGTATTTTGCTGTGAGTGTATTCATTCATTGCATAAAAAACTTAAAAAAAAATAACCAAGATAGAGCAAAACGGAGCCAATTTGTTGTCCATAGTATCGCTAACACTCTTCATATTTTTTTCTGGTATAGGCAGTTAATATATGCATTTTTAAAATTTTCGGGAACATCGATTTTTTTTGGATTCAAAATTAGAGCCCATTAGGCTCATCGTATGTAAAGAGAGTAGGCGATACTATGACACAAAATCTGGCTCCGTTTTGGTCTATATATTTAAAAAATCGATTGCATTCGCAGTGGAATGATAAAAAATCGTATTTTCTAAATCGAAGGAACAAGAAATCGAATGCATTCATTTTTGTTAATTTAATCAAATTAATTCCAAGGACTGCATTCAATGTTGATTTATGAAATCGAATGCATTCACTGACTATGAAAATTAAATGGATTTTTTGGAGAATTCATTCGAAAAGGATTTCATTCCTCAAAACTCTGTGCAGTGATTGTGATCCTAAGGGACAGGTTTAGTGACATGTCACAAGTGATGCAGTCGGAGTGATATTTTGCATATAAGTTATTCTTGAGTTTGCAAATAATCGAGATATTTCATAATCACGGTTACGATTGAAAAAATTGCCGTTAATCGTGATTACGATTAATCGAATTTTTTAAAATAATTTGAGTTGCAATAGCTTTAAAAAAATCTTTTGAAATTTACATTTTAGAAAGTACGAAAATACAAAAATTATTATTCTTAAGAAATAAAATTAAAAACGTTTGAACTTTCCCAGTAAAAATAATTCTAGATTTTGGAACCACAGTCTCTTTTTTAGTATATCATTACGCATCGAAAGAACCCTCGAGCGCCCTTGAGAACTTTTGCTAAGACGTTTTTTGAAAACTTATAATTAAAATTCTTTGTTGATAAAAATTTACACATACTTTAATTTTTGACATCTTCAACAGTTCTTAAATAACACACGGCAACACTTTTTTTTTTTGCCCGGGTTCTGATAGCTAATTTTGGGTAATTGGGGTACGCTGATTTCAAATCTGCCTTACGTTTTTTTGGGTCAGCTCTAGTTTTCGAGATATAGCCGTAGGAAACTTTGAAAATAGGTTTTTTTTTGGCATATTTGTGAGTCCATATTTACCAACACTGGTCTTGTATTAAAAAAGTGAATGACGATTTTAGGTATGTTGGATATGATGATTCCAAAAATGCCCTTCGTTTTTTTGAGTCATCTTTAGTTTTTAAGATATTGCTAAAATAAAATTTTAAAATTCTCATTTATGCCAGAATTCGATAAAAAAAAATTTTGTAGTTTAATGTTATAAGAGAGGTGCCACGCCCCTTAACCCAATCTTGCCTATATTGTCTACAAAGTTAAGCAAACAAAAATTAGCATCATGTACTCAAATTTGTTGAAAAATATTTTTCAGGAGCCAAATAAAAGCAGTTTGTTGTTTTGGGTTACATGGGAGAAGCCACGCCCACGCCACCTACCCACACCACACATTCCTTAGAACAATTCCCAAAATCAAGTAAGCATATGATGTAAATATAAGGTCAATCACAAGAGTGGTTTGGCTGTAATGATGAAAAGAATTTTTCGAAATTTAGTCATAACTCGAAAACTAAAGCTGTCAGAAAAAAGTTAATACCAGCTTTGGAATCCTCGCTTCTAATTTAGTTAAGTTCGTGATCAAAACTCAGGCTCTAAAATAAGTGTTGGAAATTATAGCCTTGCAAAGTTGGTAAAAAACGCAACTTTTTAACTCTTTAACAGTGATTTGCTCGCGAACGCGAGCTGATGGAAAAAATCGGATAGCAGATTCGGAATCAGCACACTAAACTCCATATAAATCAGTTGTCAAATGTCAGGCAAATTGAAAAAGGTCATTTTTTGTGACCCTGTGTAATCAAAAAGAGTTTTGGAAAAAAATACAAGAATTTCTTCGTTCTGTGTAGCGCTTAAATGAACATTATTCCTTTTCAAAAGCTGCTTCCAATTCATTAAAATTTCTGCGGGGTCATGTCGGAATACCTGCAGATTGTGAGGAAATTTGTTAAAACATTCTACAAAGCATCATTAGTCGGCAACCAGCGGTCAAAGTATAAACGAACTACGATTTTTTCCAAATTTGTTGACCAAATCCGGCCAAGGCCTTTTGAGTATATTTTATAAACAAAACTAATCTTTAAAACTTAATATGATCAGAATTTAAATTTGAATGACTTTTAAGAGAAAAGGAAAGAAAATCGCAAACAAGTTAAATGAATCCCATCAAAATTTTTCATTAAAAATAATCGGTTTCAGAACGCATCATATCATCCTACAATCGATTCTACTTAACATTCCAAAAAAAAGTAATCGTTTTTTAGAGCAATTTAGTTTTTTTTTTTAAATAATTTTACCTAAAAATTTCAAAATGGGTTCCAAAAAATGTTGGAACTGATTTTAATTCCCCTAGTAAAAATATTATGCTGATTTTACTAAATAGATCTAATTTGATCCGTAAAATGGTTGTATCAAATAATATCTAATTGTATTACTTTAGATACAAAAATATAAAAATTGATACAATTTGATCCTGAATTTGGTCAAATCTAATTGTATCAAATTGATCTTATAATATCTATTTTTATATAATTAGATAAGCAAAACCAAAATACGAATCTAATCATATATGGAGCAATATCTAACCATATAAAGTGGATCAACCGTATCAAAGTGATAGATAAAATTTTATATAAAGTTATACGGAAGCATATTAACTCATATAAGATTGTATCAAAATATATATGATTATATCAGAAAATTTTTACTCGGGTCGTTATAAAATCAGTGTATTTTATAGAAAATTATTAATCGTAATCACCTGATTTTTTTGCCGATTACGATTACGATTAATGATTACGATTACGATTTTAATCGATTTGCAAACTCTAAGTTATTCCTAAGGGACCGACACTTTTGGCGACTATTAAAAATTTGAACAGAGAAAAAAGTTCAAGGACGATTCACCCTATTAGTCACTAAAGCACAGTGAAATACTCACTTAAGAGCTGACTGTAAATTCCATCCTTAAATTATTTATTAATCTTTAGGTTTTGTATAATTTTATAACCACTTGCGAATATACATATTGATTTTGTTGAAACAAAACAGAAATAAAAACAAGTCAGAGTGTTTGATTTGGCTTTGCCGAATATATAAAACCTTCCAAAATGTAAAAAAAGTTAAAAAAAATGACCGGCTCACTCTTCGGGAGACATTGTTGACGTTAGGGACGCCTTTCCCCCTCTAGATAAATGTAAATAAAAATATTTATTGTGGGTTTTCCAGCTTTTACAATTTTTTTATATCCACACTCAAAAAATTATGTCATTAACTGTTTGTAGTTTATTTAAAAAGTTTTCCGTTTAGTCGTTTTTAAAAGAAAAAACATTTGTTTGATGTTCAGTTTTTATTAATGACTACATCAGTCCTTTGTTTCAAAAATAACACACTAAAAAATAAAGACTTTCACTAACATTTAATTTATAAAGTCATTTATTTTTGTTCTGTAAGTAAAAACTACTGATTATTCTTTAAATTTTTAATGATTTGTGTAAGTAATTTTTTTTTTAATTGTTGGTATTTTTTAATGATATATCATTAGTTTTTACCTACACAAGTCAGTTATTTGTTTGTAGAAAAAAAATTCAAAAAATTATTTATAGAAATATAAAAACATATTTGTAACAAGTGGCTTTGGCACGATGGGTAGAGTGTCTGGCCAGAATGTAGTTGATTGCGGGATCGATTCCCCAAAATTTTATTAAAAAATTTTAAAAAAATATTTCAATAGAAAATTGTATAAAATAACCTACGAAATCATTAATTTTTAATGTTTTGGTAGGTTATTTTTTTGGAATTTGTTGGTAAAAATAACAGAACTATCATTAATTTTTAATGTTTTCGTAGGTTATTTTTTTCGAATTTGTTGGTAAAAAAGAATGAAAAAACCGTAATTTTTTAATGTTTAGTGTTATTTATTTTAGAAAATTTTGCCAACAGTAAAAAATAAATGTTGATGTTTTTAAAACAAATGAATAATTACTGGGATGGTTTTCAATTGTTTATTCACTGTTTTTAAGTGTGTTTTTCTTTTGTTTGTGCCTACAAAATATTTTGAGTGCAGTGGCAAAAAACTTTACTTATCTGACCCCCTTGGTCCAAGTACATGTCAATAAACTTCATTTCAAAAAATATATTCAAATGACACATAAAAATATTTTTTTTTTGTGGGGTAGTTTAAGTTCTTCAATGGGGACCTTTTATTTTGCTCCCGGTCCGACATTGCCCATATTCGTAGAAAACTTCAGGTGTCTAGCTCATTTTGTTTGGACTGCATAGTGATTTCTACAGACAAACAAATGGTAGGACATTCGAAGAATGTCTAAGAATCGATCACGGACATACACTTTTGGGGGTCCATAGGTTTACATTATCTCGATGCATTACACACGGAACGACGAACTGAGTATACCCCATACTGTTGTTGGAGGGTATAAAAAACCTTTTATGGTTATTAAAAACACTACAACCAATCGATTATTAAATAAAAATACAATTTGCGCAAACAAAATGTACAATGTGAAACACAAGCATATAAGGGAATCCCCAATATAAGTTTACCTTTGTAATTGACAAGTACACCCAAAAAAAAACGTGGGTATTCAATACTAAAAATTTAACTAATTTTAGTCCAAAAGGACCTAGTGCAGAAATTGGTAACAAATACTAAAATTTTTAACTAATATTAGTCAAATCCAGTAAAAATTACTAATGTTAGTACTTTGAAGATACTAAAATTAGTAACGAATAAGTAGATTTTGGTACAATATCACTTACTAAACCTTTTACTGTAGAATTTTTGAGAGTGTAATGAACAGATTTCTATGAATTTACGTTAAGCGTTTTAGAGAAAAACTTTTTTTGGGACTTTTAAAGCCGACTTTAAGTTTTTGTTCTTATTTTTTTTAGATTTTTCAATAAGATTTAGAAAATATAACCTTTTCTGAAAAATATTTCCAATTTTTCCTTTTAGTTTTTAGTTACAAACATCTTTTTTGTTAGCAACAAATATGGTATGGAATGAGTTATATTGAAATGATTGTATTTTTAATTTAATTTTTTAATATCAATTGAAATTCTCTCCGGTATGTATTGTTTTATTGGGTTTTTTCATTTTATTCAATTTTTTTTTTATTATATAACCAGACTAATTCGTGTATATTGCAAGCTAACTTTAACTGACGTGAAAAAAAATCCATGCACCTAAATACGGTAAGGATTAAAATGTTTACGTGGTAGTACTTTTTTTTCAATACAGTCTTAAAAAAATATTTTTTACTACTTTTCCGTTTTTTACCTTTATACTATTGATGTGCAATAGTAGAGTTGGGTGATTTTTTTTTTAATTTGAAGAATATTCTGAAAAACAGTGTGAAAGGTTGAGCATTTACGGTACAATTTAGCCATTAAAATCTTGAAGTTGACGAAAAATTTACAGAATGAGCAAGAATACATCCCAAGAATGTTGTAATAAAAATCGAATTTTCAACTCACTTTAATAACACTAGTTTACAAATTAAAAATTTGCGACTCACTACATTTTGCATTTTTACTTGTATTATCTTTGACTTAAACCGAAATTGAAGTCCAAAAATTTAAAATTACAGCAGTTTTTGCGATGTTATAAACTGTTAAATTTTTTAACTTCCAGAGTAAAAATAATTAGATATATTCTTATATATAACATCTTTTCCGAGATTTAAAAGATCAGTACTGATCCGAGTAAGATCAGTTTATTTAAATGTCTTACAAAAACATACATTTTCTTTTCCTAATTTATTCAATTTTGTTTTACATAATTTTAAATAAACACAATAAAATTGAAAAGTCGAAAGCAAAATAATATTTTTTGAAAAATTTTAAAATATGTTCTGATATTTCAAAAAAAGTAAATTATACAAAATCCATTATACAAAGTGTGATAATGTAAAACATGCCCAGCAAAAAAAGAGCTTACCATTCACTACAAAATTCACCACAACTTATGAACCAGATGTACTTCTTCTTCAACTGAAACATTGATGAATTTAATATGGGCGTGACACACAAAGTATGTTCTTTTTTTTGGCGAAAGATTGACACTTAAATGTAACATATATCACTAGTGTTTATTATGTGCATAGATATTAACATTTTTATCACAACTTCTGAAGTAGTGATCCGAATGTTAATATAACTTGACTTTTTGGAAGCGCTTTTTTCATCACTTCTTTAGAAGTACATATTTCTTGGCATTTTGGGTGTGATTATGTCATTTTTATTTGGTGATTTAGAACTTCTAAATTAGAAGTTCTTTTTTCACTTCTTTTTGTAAAATTGATTGGGAGAGTATTTTTTGTAATATTTACACTAAAAACACTGCTCGACAGCAAAAACCTCCCAGTGAAATTTCTAACTGGTCCTTGTAGATTTGGTCTCCTGCTTCCAAATCTACCGTCCAAATTTTTCTGGCCCGTACCGTTTTTGAGATATTCGCTGTTTAAAAGTAAAAAAAAAAAATAAACAATATTTTAGCACTTTTAGGGGTCCACTGTTACGTATTCTTACGTTGCTTCCACCAAATAGGATTTGATTTCATATAAATTGGACTTCCTGATTCCAAAACTGCAATAAAATTTTTTCAAGCATGTTCTGTTTTTGAGATATTCGTGTTTCAAAATTTTAGTGTGATTTATAAAGAATATAAGTGCGCAACAGTGTAGTTTGAGTTTTTCAAACGCCAATATTTCAAAAACAGTACGCGATAGAAAAATTTGGATACCAGATTTTGAATAAAGATGTCTTATTTTAACTAAATCGAGTACTGTTGTGTTTGAGCAACTTAAGAATACGTTACAGAGGAGATCCAAATATTTCAATATTCAAACGCGAATATCTTAAAAACCTTACGTGATAGAAAAATTAATTTCATTGATAATCAAACGTATATACTTCGAATTAAAAAAAGAGTAATTATAAAGATCACAAAAAAAAGTTCGACTTAAGCTACTATAAATAACTTTGTTTAATGATCAATAAATTTGTGAAGTTGTTTGAAATGAAATTTTGTTGAAGTAATTTACTATCACGAATATGGCTTGTTAATAGGGTAAAGAGGTAGGTATTTGGGAAGTGAAACATAATTTAGGGGTAATACAATATTTTAGGCAAATGGATTACCATGGTTACTGGTCATTCATGATGACTGTGGGTGGGAGCCCAGTAGATGACAACATCTTATCTACTGCATTTTTTTCCTGTTGTTGACATTTGTTACTTTCTTTCGGAGCCCTTTTATTTTTTTGAATTTTGAGAATTATGGTACACTGGTACACAATTATCTGTGCACTATCTAGCTACCCTGCAAACGAACACCCGCCCACGCCCGACGAGCCTTAGCCGAGAACAAATTGACAAGTTGCCAGTGTGGCAGGGACTAGTAGTGGCAACCCTTCATTTATGAGGGGATGAAACGTGACATTAAGATAAAAATTCACTGCAAATCGATTCACCAGTTTGTTCTGACCACAAGCATAGACCTCAATTTTCTAAAAAGCTTAAACAATCTTTAATAATAGTTCGTAAATGTATTTATTTAATTTATGACCCACTTTTTCGATATAAGATATAGAATGGTAGTTAAACGTCAAATTGCTTGTATGAAATTTAAAAAATTTATCAATAATCGATTTTCGTCTTTTCGATTTTTTAAGTTCTAAATGTGCGTTCACACGAGAAAGAAATCTCGATAGAAAAATCGAAAATTTGTCAACTCTAGCATTTTTAAATATCATCTCTAAAAATAATAAATTTTGTTTACGGTATAATTTTTTTATTAAACAAAATACAGCCTGTATCAAAAATCAAAAATAATATCAATATCTTCCAAAAATCTGTAACATTTAAAAAAAACGTTTCAGAGGAATTTGATTTGACACAATTATTGAAAAAGTCAAATTTCCAGTTACACAGAGTCGTTCTTTGTCTAACAGTTTTCTCTCCCGTGTAAACGCGCCTTAAATAAAGAGAAATGAAATGCCATTATCAAATTTTGTCACCATTTTTGCAAAACCTAAATCTATTCGAAGCTGGACGTAGAAAAAAATGCATACTTCGTGATACACGATACATTCTAAGTGTTTCAGTTGAAAAAGAAGTTCATATGTTGTGGTGATTTGATTTAATTTGATTTGATTTAATTCCTAAGAACATATGAAAGAGGTACTTCAAAATCGTTAAGTAAAGAACTGCTAAAAGATGTTTTTATTGTTATTTTGTAGCATTTTTGGAAGTAATTTTAAAAGTACTTCCTACGGAGTATGAAGTTCGGCACCTATCGCTGCTTTGTATGTAGTGAAACCACTAATTCTTTTTGAACCACTTCGTTTATTTTTTGCTGGGTGCTTAATGAGTTAATCAGATTGAAAAAAAATTGTATATAAAATTGATGAGGCATTTAAAAACCTTTGAAGAATGTAATCTATCGATTTGTTCTGGTGATATCGACTGCTCCATTCTAAAACATGATAAGTCTAAAAAGCTAGTTTTGAGATAATCGCCTTCAAAGTTTTTTGACGATATCTCGGGAACGGTATGAGATAGAACCTTGAGACCTTCTGTGTTCGAATCACAATTGTAATAGAATTTATTTAAAATTGATAAATTTGTAGTAGATTAAAGTAACTTGCAATGATATTCTAAGTTCAGATAGCATGTTTTAGTTTGGAAAAATTTAATATTGAAATTCTTTTTTACTACTAAGAAAGAACACTTAGCATAAAACAAAAATAGAATGAACACTTAGCATAAAACAAAAAAAAAAATAAAAAATCTTAACATATCATGCTAAGTATACTTAAAACATTTACTAAGGAAGTTTTTTTAACTTTTTAAATTAATCATAGTACATTTGTGCTTATAACTTTTGATAGTATAGTCCGATCAATACCAAAATTTTACAGAATCTAAGTTAAGAAACGACGAATTTAGAAATGCTACTCCCAGCAAAACATGTTATGTCGATTTAGCATGTTACGGCATGGGGCCGTCGATATTATAATTTAAGTAAAACCACTATTTTAAACAGCTGAAAATGTAAAAGTAAGCTATATCTTAAAAACCGTTCTACTTTTGAAACTTGGTCTTCATTTTCAGATTTTCCATTAAAAATAAAAGCAAAATGTTTTGGATCAAAATCTCTGTAAACTAGTGTAATAGTAAGTCTGGCTACATTTTTTTGTACAATAAATGTAGCAAATATTGAGCATGGAAGGAAACTCACATTGCACAGGGTTAAAAATATTTAGAAAAAAATAAAAATAAGATTACACCCTCTACTTACGCGGACAAAGTTACACTTATTTTTTAAACACACCCTAAAATATCTTAATATACCAGTCTAAGACCCCATAAAAAGAATATATCCATGTTCCTTGATCGATCTTAAGCCGATCTAGCGATGTCAGTTCAATAGGTATACAAAGGTTCTAAATTTTCATTCAAAAAGTACTTCTGTACAGGCGCGGATCCAGGTGGGGGAGAATGGGATTTCCCCCCCCCCCCCCAAAACGATTTCAAAAAAAAAAAAAGAAAGGAAAGGGAAAGAAAAAAAAAAAAGGATGGGAAAAGAAAAAAGGAGGGGAAGGGATCAACAATAGAAAGAAAATAAACAGGATGAAAAAAATCCTTGGCAGAAGTATAAATGGCAATAGTGTCGTGGACATTTTCTAACCGAATAACTTTCCTTATCATTTTCTAAGGGAAAAGTATTATCTCAAATATGGCTCGGAATTCGAGACTTTTTAGAAAATATTTTGATATTTATTTTATTCTGAATGTAAGAACTTTTTTGATTGAAAAATTACCACAAATTTTATTAAAATGCCTTTTATTTTTTCTATAGAAAAAAATCCTCAGCAACTGAGAATTTTTTCTTAGAAAAAATGTTTCAGAATATGCCAAAAAAAAATTTCTGCAAAAAATCTGAGAATCGGATACATATCTATAGGAAAAACGTCTCAGGATCAGAATTTGTCTATGGAGAAATATATTTCCTTGAATTTTTAATATAAGAATATCAGATTTTCTCTGTTTAAAAAAACTATTTTTCTATAGGAGAGTTTATTTATCAATATAAATGATTTTTTTATAGGAAAACTGTTGTTAAACTTGTCCAAATATATCAGAAAAATATTAGAAAAAAAATTTTTTTCTTGGAAGATTCTGAGAATTTTTCTATAGGAAATGAGTCTCTGAATATGTAAATTTTTCTTTTGAAATAATGTCTAAGAATTTTCCTTTTAAAAATGTCGGCATCTAATAAATTGCCATAAAATGCATTAGATGGCAATAAAACCATAAAATTTTTCTATCGAAAAATGGTATAAAATTTTAGATTTGATTTTTATAAAAGTGTATCAAAACTTCTCAATATAATGTTTTATAAACAGATAATTTATTAGAATCTGATAATTTTTTTTTACCAAATATGTTTAAGGATGAATACACTGCGTGACAAAACTAACCACTATTTTAGAAAACAAGAGGTACGACCATCATTTCAATATATTTCGGACATGCTGAATCGAATGGCGTACTCCGTTTTTCGATGTATGGTACAGTTTTCTTGTAAAATGTCATTAAAGATTGGCTGATTTTCAGCTGCTTTTTTAACAAAAAAAAATCCAAAGCTAATGATTTTTAAATTTTATGGCATGGAAAACAAAGATATAACTTGTAGCAATATTTCTAATATAAATTTGGTTTAAATCTTTTCATCTTAACCCCTTTAATTCGCGGATTTCTTCATTTTTGTAAGTTTTCGCGAAATTAACCGCTTAATTGGTCTCTGATAAAAAACTTGCATTTTGTGGATCATAAAGGCGTCCATGACACTACGAATAGTGGACAAAAAACATCTATGTTAAATGGACCATCATGAAGAAAATCGCGAAAACCCGTTTTTTTGTATATGGCAGCATCACTTTAGGAGATGATTTGAAGCTTCATCTGTTATTTCAGTGTTTGCGATACAATAATTATAGTTTTTGTTAAGATAACTTTTGCAAATGAAAACTTTTTTGGACAAATTTTGGGTCAGTTCATTGTTTAAGGTTCCCACATTATATACTAAAACATGAAGCCTCAAATCATCTCCTAAAGTGATGCTGCCATATACAAAAAAACGGTTTTTCGAGATTTTCTTCATGATTGTCCATATAACATAGATGTTTTTTGTCCACTATTCGTAGTGTCATGGACGCCTTTATGATCCACAAAATGCAAGTTTTTTTATCAGAGACCAATTTAGCGGTTAATTTCGCGAAAACTTAAAAAAATGAAGAAATCCGCGAATTAAAGGGGTTAAGATTAAAAGCTTTAAACCCAATTTATATTAGAAATATTGCTACAAGTTATATCTTTGTTATCCATACCATAAAATTTAAAAATCATTAGCTTTGGATTTTTTTTGGTTAAAAAAGCAGCTGAAAATCAGCCAATCTTTAATGACATTTTACAAGAAAACTGTACCATACATCGAAAAACGGAGTACGCCATTCGATTCAGCATGTCCGAAATATATAGAAATGATGGTCGTTACTCTTGTTTATTTTTTAGTGTTCCGCAGTGATATTTTTATATCCGAAAAGTTCTTAGATTCTGAGAAATATTTAAAAATATGAGAATTATATTAGACATTTTTTATAAGCAAAGTATATCAGAATTCGGAATTTTTTTTTAAGAAAAAATGCCTCATAATATCAGGTTATTTCTATAGAAAAAGAGTCTAAAAATTTACAGATTCAAAATTTTGAATCTGAGAGAAAAATGCGATCAGAGAATTAAAGAACTCTATATTAAATTCTTTACTGTAAAGTTTTTATTTATTTTTCTGCATACATTAAATTTTTTTTTTTGGATTTCAGTTTGTTACAGATTATTATTAAAAACGCACGCAAGTACCCCCCCCCCCTCCCATCAAGCAAACTTTATTGCTTTCCGATTGCCTAAAATTTTTTTGGGTAAAAATTTTTCTGAAAATATAAAAATAAAAAAAAATAAATAAAAAGTTTAAAAAGTACACTTTTTTGTCCCATTAGAATCGGATCCAGCAATGGTGGATTTTTATTGGGAGATGATACTGCGTTCCAAATTATTAGTCTGTAGACGTCGCTTACCCAACTTTTGTATTTATATAAGATTGATCTATGACCGATTCTAAGATATTTTTATTAATATCCTTCATTTTGCCTGTTAAGACGCGTCAAAATAAAATGTTGGTTTATCTTGTTTTTTTTTTTTTACATTTATGCAAGTTAAGCTAGGTTCAGGTGTCTACTATTGAGTTAATGTATTACTTACTTTTTTCCAATTTATTATTGCTTAATTGCAATTTAATTTAGTGATTTCTAATGAAAACGGTATTATATCAAAATTAAGTTTCACTCTTTGGACGTTTGAGTAAAAAAAAAAATTCCATTTCAATCGTTTTTTTTTTTTTTTATTTTCTCTTCTTTCATGTTGGATTATGAAGTGATTTTAGTATTTTAGATTAGTCTACGGGTATAAAGCAAAAAAAAAAAAAAAAAAATGTTATTAAGATTTATTATAGTTACAATCCCAATGGTAAAAGTTCAAAAATATGTAATTTGCTTTGTTTCATTGCAGTAATTCCACAAAGTGAATGTGTAGTGGGATTTTATAGAGTAATTATATAGTTAAAAGACACAAAGTGATACTTAATAAATTTCTGTCTTTCTTTTAAGAGGTTTGTTTTTATCTCTATTGAGTATTTAATAAATATTAACTTTTCTTTCAATTTATAAGTAAAAAAAAGGCACTTAGGAGCCAATTCAAAATAGTAGAAAGCATTCTGCGATTTTAGATGTATGGAAAAAAGTGGGAGAAAAATTCGAATTGGTCAAATTTTCTTTCAGTAAAAACTTAAATTAAATTACTACAAACATAAAAAAAAATAGTCATATCGTTGCAGCCGTTTTTCGATTTTAGATAAATCGGAAATAATGGGCGTAAAAGTGTCCGTGATCAATTTTTCTTTCCGTAAAAACCAAAGCTGGGCTATGACGAACATTATGAAAAAAATGCCTGCGAATTTTGTACTCTTGCCCAAAACATTAAATCATGATAATGTTTTGCGGAAGATTTGGGTGTTCTTGCCAAAGCAAAGTTTTTTTTAGAAAAAATAATGTTATATTACTTTGCTATTCCATGCAAAACGAATTGAACTATAAGTCGAGGACCCCACTAAAAAACCAAAAGAGCTGTACATTTCGTAAGTGAGTGCAAAAATAAGTGCAAAAAAATGTTTTTACATTTTGGAGAGTATAAAAGATTCGGCACCAAAGAATATACCACTCTCACTTGTTTTATGTACATTTGATAAACAAATGGAAAATTTTTATGCGAAAAGCTTAGACTTGGTGAAAAAGTAGTTTTGGTAAAAAAAAAATAATTTTTTTTTTTCACGAAAAACAAAATTATGTTAAAAAAAATTTAATGAACCTAAAATTTTTGGTAAAAAAAAAAAATTTGATGAAAAAAAAGTTTTTGATGAAAAGAAAAATTTTTGGATTTAAAAAAAAATTTATGAAAAAAAAAAAAATTTTGGTGAGAAAAAAATTGATAATAAAAAATTTGATTAAAAAAAATTGATAAAAAAACAAGTAAGAAAGTTATAGTCGGTCAAGACCGACCGTATGATACCCTACACCAGTGTTTTCTGGAAAATGGGTCCCAAGTCCAAACATGGACCGATTGTATCTGTCTTTTGTTAGATCTCTATTTAGTGTAGAAACACACACAGGTCAAATTGTAGTGGAATTGGTTTATTTTTTTGTAAATAGACCGATTTAACTGAATATCGGTCGAAATTTTTGTTTGGGGGACAAAGTCCAAAAATGGTCCAATTATATTCCGATTTGATTAGGTTACTAAAGAACACGTTTATACCTAAAAATAAAATTTTTATCAAATATTTCCATTATTATGAGTTTTGTGGGAATTATGTGGATATCGGGAGGGTTGTTTGTATGGGGACTACCAGAAGGATTGACCCGGTTCCTTTAAAATTTGGAATTGTGAATTGTGCATACAAAATTTGTTTACCAGCTTTAAAGCGATATCTGTTATAATACGGTTATTAGAGTCATTTAAGCCGAATCCAAAGGGGGCGTTTGTATGGGGGCTAGGTCTTAACATGAATCGATTATCTCTAATTTCAATAGGCTTCGTCCTTGGGCCAAAAGATGCTTAAGTTTTAAATTTAAAGTCAATTGATTTAAAATTGCGACCTGTATCGTGCTTAAACCGAGAGATGTACAGACGGACGGACATCACTAAATCGACTCAAAAAGTAATTCTGAGTCGATCGGTGTGCTTGAAGGTAGGTCTAGGACCAATATTTCGGGTAGTTACAAACATCAGCACAAACTCATTATACTCTGTACCACAGAGTGGTTCAGGGTATAAATATGATAAAAAAAATAATTGATGAAAAAAAAAATTTGATGAAAAAAAATTTATGAAAAAACAAAAAAAAATTTTTGATGAAAAAAAAATTGAAAAAAATGAAAAACAAAACTTAATGAAAAAAAAAATTGATGAAAAAAAAAAAAATTAATAAAAAAAAAAAATTTTGATGAAAAAAAAAATGGATAAAAAAAAATTTGATAGAACAAAAATTATGAAAAAAAAAATTTGATGAAAAAAATATAAAAAAAAATTTGATGAAAAAAAAAAGAAAATGATAAAAAAAAAAAATTTTATGGAAAAAAATTGATAGAAAAAAAAATTAATGGAAAAAAAAATTGATGAAAAAAATTTTTTTTTGTTGAAAAATAATTATATTACTTTTTATTCACCAGCTGGTGAAAAACGGTTTTATTCACCACGAGGTGAATTATTATCCAAGTCACAAACCCAAGTTATTAAAATTTTTTGTTTTAAAAAAATGAAAATAGTAATTCTTGTTTCTTTTTCGTAAATTGTTAGCTTATATATTCAAACTGAGGTGGTGTCCAGCAACTTTTTTAAAATTAGACACCAGCCAAAAAACATTATCATGTTAAAAAAAAAAAAATTATCCAAATAAGTCCAGCAGTTCTAAACTGCTGCAATTGCCAACGAACGACATTTTATTTTTATATATATAGTTTTTTGAACACTTTTATTTTTTCCACTTAAAAAAAATAATAAAATAACAAAAACAAGTGAGGGTGTTACATTCGGCTGTGCCGAATCTTCAATTTTTGGGAGGGGATTTGTTGGAGAAGTTAGGGGCACCTTCCCCTTGCGATTTTGAACTTCTTCTGAGATAAGAATGTTGCATTTGCTTAGCAAAAGTACAAAAAAACCCTGCAAAAAATTAGGTTTTTCTTAGGTTGGTTTAGTTCTCCAACGGGGAACTTTTTTCCCCTAGTTCGATTTTGCCCATTTCTGAAATTCCTAGGAATATAAGACATATTCGTGCCAAATTTCGGAAGTCTAGCTCTTTTATTTTGGACTGTATCCTTTCCTCTACAGACGGACAGACGGACGGAATGACATCGCTAGAATGTCTTAGACCGATAATAATATATAATAATAATAATATAATAATAATTTGATCCAATGATCAGTTTTTATTTATTTTTCCAATTTTTATTTACAACTCATTTTAAATTATTTTAACCTAACCGAGAACTGGTAACAATGACCGTCGTCTCGTTGTAGCGAAATCGACCAAGGGTTTTGGTAGGAATCGAACCCACGACCCCCTGTTTCATAGGCTAGCACGTTACAAACTAGCCTACAGGGGCCCCCCTTTCTTAGACCGATATTTCGATGCGTTACACACGGAATGACAAAGTTAGTATACTGTGGTTGAAGGGGATAAATGTTCATATATGTTCATTGCATTGTGGGGCGTATAATTGAATATTAATCCTTTACTTGTTGTAACTGTATTTAAAATTTCTTGAAAATCTTACTGTGCCAGAAGATTACTCCACCTTGTCAGTCCAGCGGAATTTTTTGGGAGGAGTTGTGTTTATAAAATTTTTCTTAGCCACTTCATATATAAATTATTAAATAACAAAACATACTTCAAAAATGTTTTTGTTATAAATTTTTGTTTACTTAAACACTTATAGACACATTATGCACTTAAGTATCTTGTTTGGCTGATTGCCTGTATACAATGTTATATTTTTACTTTTGTATACTTTTTTTTTTGTCTGGGGTTTCCCGTATGCCAAAAATGTAACAAAATATATAAAGTATGTATAACGCATAATGTGAATCAGTTTTGACCAATCCCGTGGGTATATTTACTAGAACAATGACATGTATTGTATGTTGAGTGTAGGATGTTAGAATTCTTCTATACAATATATAAATATACATTAAGGAGTTGTTAAATAAAACATAAAGAAAAATCACAACTTAATATAATAATAAAATTTAATGTTGAGAATTTCTAGTCTAACAATAAAAATTATGAATATTTTATATTTTATGTCCTTGTTGAAAAATTCTCCCAAGGATATTATAAATTTTAATTAGGCTCTTAACTTTTTACTGGGGCTTTAAAACAAAACAAAGCAAAGTTTTAACATAAAAAATACAGTATTTAAAATTGAAAAGATTATGAAAGAGAGAGTATTTTTGTGTGTGGTTTTTAGTTTTTCTTTGAAAATTAAATGTGATTTATGATTTTAACAGTGAAACAAGCTATGGCTAAACTTAAGGGAATATACAATTTTTATGTGGTTTTTCTTAAAACTTGATACATATTAGCTTGAGTCTTGCATATAAATACTTTTTTTTCAAATAGTGTAAAAAATTAGTTATCCGGGGAAAAATAAAATTTATATAAATAAAAATCGAATGTAGTTCTTTGGTAATTGCATTATCTGAGAACGTCTGGAACGATTTGGATAATAATCATACTCCAACTTAGGTTTTACCTGAAAGAAAAATTGTCCACATTAGCATTAACGCCAACTATTTTCGATTTATATAAAATCGGTTGGTAATTTTTTTTTATTGTTCGTAGTAATTCAAGTTTAGGTTTTACTGAAAGAAAACTTAATTCTATATAAATAAATATTAAATGTACATTGGTAATCGCAGCACTTCAGAACGGCTGGACCAATTTGGTTATTTTAACACCAGCTGGTGAATAAAAAGTAACATAATTATTTTTCAACAAAAAACATCAACTTTTTTTTCCACAATTTTTTTTTTTTTTTTTTATGATTTTTTTTTTTCGTGAAATTTTTTTTTTCATAAATTTTTTTTTATTATATTTTTTTCGTCAATTTTTTCTCATCAAATTTTTTATTATCAATTTTTTTCTCACCAAAAATTATTTTTTTCACATCAAAAAATTTTTCTTTTCATAAAAAAAATTCATCAAAAACTTTTTTTTATAAAATTTTTTTTTTCACCAAAAATTTTGGGTTCATTAAATTTTTTTTAACATAGGGCGTGTGTGAAACGGTAGCAAAGTTCTGTGGTAAATAATATTTTTTCTATGGTGAGAAATTTTCATATTTCTGCTGTGTGAAATGATATCTTTTTTGACAAAGTAAATTTTTGACAATTGATAATAAAAATTAAACCAAATTTAAAAAAAAAATTAAACATTTTCCTTTGCTAATTGCAATATACTACTAAATGCAATCATTACTATCAATACATACATAAATTGGTTTTTGCGATACACAAATTCATTTCTCAGGATCTAAAATCTGTTCTGTGGAACATTTTTTCCAGAATATGTGACTTGTAATAGGAACACTATTAAATAATCTTATTATCTGTATAGATATAACTTTAATATCTTTAAGGGGTCACAGAATCTGATACTTTCTTCAGAATAAATATCATAAACCATGACATTTGTCTACAGAAAAAATGTGTTTGAATCTGGAACCTATATGATGGAAAAATTCCTCCGTTTCAAAGTTTTTTCATAATGGAAGTCTTCTGAGACATTTTTCTTTTCAAAGAATTCTCGTTCCAAAAACTTTTTATAGAAAAAAATCATAAAATTTTAAAAGAAAAAACTGTTTTATTCAGGACACATAAATATAAAAATTAATTTTCAGGAACAGGCGACAATTAAACCGATAAAAATATTCGCTCCTTGTCTGCCACAATACCACATCGCGGCTGTCAATTAGGAATCCATTTGCATGACTTCTCAAAAGCGTTCAAGTCCTTTGTCCTTTGCCCCTTGTCCTGCTCCAACAACACAATAATATTTAAAAAAACTTTTAATATTTTTTTAATGTAATTAATAATATTTTGAAAATTTTTACTTTTTGATTGTTTTTTTTATTTGCTAAATTTTTTATTTTTGTTTTGTACATATTTCAAATTATTGAATTTCAAAAATTTATATACTTATGTCAAAATTTCTACTAGCCCATTGGGCTAGTGAAATTTTATTCACCTCAATAGTGTCAAAAATTTACCAACCAGCATACTTTGCTACCGTTTCACACACACCCATAATATTGTTTTTCGAAAAAAAAAAATCATTTTTTTTTACCAAAACTACTTTTTTACCAAGTCTAAGCTTTTCGCATAAAAATTTTCCATTTGTTTATCAAATGGACATTAAACAAGTGAGAGTGGTAAATTCTTTGGTGCCGAATATTTTATACTCTCCAAAATGTAAAAACACTTTTTTGCACTTATTTTTGCACTCAGTTACGAAATGTACAGGTCTTTTGGTTTTTTAATGGGGTCCTTGACTGATATTTCAATTCGTTTTGCATGGAATAGCAAAGTAATATAACATTATTTTTTCTAAAAAAAAACTTTGCTTTGGCAAGTACATCCAAATCTTCGGCAAACATTATCATGATTTGTTATTACATTATCATGAAATGTTATTACATTAGAAAATTTTAATGAATTTCAAAAAGCGGAATGTATTGCTTAATCAAGTGGTCTGCAACACGTTTGATGCCTGGGGAAGTTGTAAAAACTTGGCTGATTTTCAACCGATTTTAGTATTTGGTACCTTATTAGAGAGGCATTTTACTCCGTATTATAATTCTGTAACCACTTGAATTTAAACTTAACTTAAAATACCAAAAATTGAGAAAACAAAAAAAATCATATTTTCCTTGTAATCCGTTTTCTTAACTTCAATGCTCATGCGGAACGCCTTACCCATGTTCAATCGTTCTTAATTTTTGTGAGACGTATTTTTACCTCAAAATTAATATCTCTAGGGTAAGTAAGGGTCAGTATCTACCACTTTAATTTTTTTGGAGCAACATATAAAATAAATCAGAGTCAAAAAATTAAAGGTGCAATTTTCAAAATTTCAAAAAAAAAAGAACGAATTGCGATCACATCTCGAATTATGGCTTAAAAGTTGCGTGATTTAGAGTAAAACTTGTAGACTTTAACAAAAAAAAATCGAAGGTTTCGGACTTTTTCAAAAAGTTGATTTTAATTTTTAAACGTTAAAAAATAAGTGATACTTAGTTACTTCGAATAATTTTTTATTTTTTTTTTTTTCCAAAACTTCATTAAAATACCAACAAAACGTTGTCCAACTTTTTTTAAGATATCAATATTTTTAACTGGTCAAAATTAATTGAAAATTTAAATTTTTAAATTTTTGTGAAAAAATCACCACTTTGAAAAATTGATTACTTAACTCCATCTAGGAATAAAAGGCTGAAAATTGCCAAGTTGCATTTTATAAGTACCAAAACATATCCAAAAATAAAATAAATCAAAAGGGGCCGGGTCTATAAGTGAGTGATTAGGCCTGGAATGCTCAATATACATTATGGGGTCCCCGACCGATATTTCGATACGTTACACAAGGAATGACAAAGTGAGTATATTCCCATACTGTAGTTGGAGGGTATAAAAACGTTTAAAACAATCGTTTTTCCTTTTAAAAATCGGACTACTTATATTTAATTTAAAACAACATACATTTTCAGTTATTTTTAAACGATAATAAATGACTAGACATTCCGTAAAAACAAATGATATTTCAGTTATTTTAACTGTTTACAATTTTTTATTTTGTGAAGTAAAAATATTTTTTTTTTGAATAACAAACTACAACAACAATACTTCTGTAAAATAATACGGTATAATCAGTCACAAATAATTTAACTGATAAAAATATTTTTCTGTAAATTTTGTAGTTTATTGTTTTAACAACTGTATAAATCATTCAATATTTATTTTTTTTTTTAAACAAACGATAAAACGTTTAAAACAACTTTAACTAAAAACTTTTTAAATAACCGTAAATAGTCACGGTAAAACTATTCTGGGTGCATTACCCGATTTTGTCATCATTTTAAACACAACCTAAACTTATGTACCATGGACCGAGATCGTTTTTTAAAAAAATTAAATAAAGAAATATACAAAAATATCTTTCTTATGTGCTAAATAACAAGATAAGATTAGTATTATAGAAAATATAACAGTATAAAAATGTGTTTTTGTATGATTTTGGTATAGTTAAAAAAATAAAACTTTTTATAAGCGAAACTTAAGGAAGTGTATTTTTCAATATTAAATTTATCACACGATGTCGAATATGTAGCCATAAAAATATTTTTTCTTACAATTAGTGTTTACACTAAAAAAATATTTTAAAATTGTTTTTCAAAAACAAGATAAAAGTCCAAAACTTTAAATTAAGACATAATTTTTTATACCAAGTTTTGTTAGTTTTAAAAATACACTTTAATTTGTAAATACTAACTTAAATTGTATATACAAGTACTTATTTCATGTGAAAATTCCTAGTTTCTTGTTTACCTTTTAAATATATTTATATTTTTCTGTAACACAATATTTTGAAACTTCTATGTAAATAAGAGAATTAAAATACATACTTGTAACAGTATCATTAGTAAATAAATATTTATATTACATAAATAAAATGAACAAATTTTTGAGTATCTACTTAAGAAGTATTTAATATTTTTTTTTTAAATTATGAATAAACTTTAAAATAATTTTAACCCATTAACGACGAATTGGTAGAAAAATACCTAAAAATAGATCTGTCTTAGGAAAGTTGTAGCTTGAGCCAGGAGAGCTTTAAAAATCGTTAACACGAAAATCTTAGCTGATCCTGTTTTCGAGTTGTTGCTAAATAAATACACTGTTCGACAACAAAAACCTTCTAGTGAAATATCCAACGGATTCTTTTAGATTTTACTCTCCTGAATTCAAAACTGCCATCAATTTTTTTCTAGTACATACCTTTTTGAGATATTAGCCGTTTAAAAGTAAAAAAAAAAACAATAAATTTTATTAATAACTTCCCCCACCTTCATCTACCGGTTCCAAATCTTATCAGGACTCTCATTTTTGCTTAAAAAATATATTTTATGAATTTAAGCCAAATCGTAATATAAATACGCGAAATGGAACTCTGGCGACAACAGCGAAACCTATCGGGTTCAAAATTAATCAGGAAACATATTTTTGTTCAATAAATTTGTGAATTTCAGCCGAATCGTTCCATTAATAACCACCTATAACACTGTACGACAAAATTCAACTTTTGGTTGCACCCATGATCGGGACCAAAAAATTCTGAAAGTAGAGCTAAAATAAAGATACCCGTGTTTCCCAGTTTTTCTAGATCAATTCGTTTTCGCGTTTTATAAGCAAATTATTATTTTGTATATATTCGAGTTTCAATCACTAGGGGAAGTGGGGATTACACCTGCAACAGTTAATCGTGATAGCACAAATTTTGCTGAAATACTTGTTAATAGTGTCAGATCAAATGTACAAAACATGAGAAAGATCGGTACACGGGTTTAAAAGTTATGAAGAAATTTCTCAAATTTGGATGTTTTTTTTTTTACATGTTTTTATACGTTCTATTTAGTTACATAGGGTTCAAAATACACTAACTTTTGAAAGACAATTTTGGTGCTCGTAAAGTTTGGCATATATATTTGTTATTTACCTGGCCAGGTTGGTATTGAATTTCGAGGAAATCGATCCAGGGTTTTATAAGTTATGATCATAACAGTGAATTTCGGATTAATTTCACCTTGAATCCTTTCGTTCAAAAAACCCTAAATGCTCTTTTAAAATATTGGTTTGCCACAAATATATTTTACAAAGTAATTTTATCGCTAAAAAATGTTTACAATCGAAAAAAAAATTTACAATTGAAGAAACTTTACACTCAAAAGAAATTTACACTCAAAAAAAATTACACTCAAAAATTTTTTTTTACAAAAATTATAAAAAGAGTTTTTTAATCCAAATAAAAAAGGTCGAGTCAAATTTTTTAACAATTTTGTTTTCACGTTAGAAAAATTACTATCATTTAAAAGGGTCTAATGGAGGTTATGCATGCCAAGTCGTTTTTAACTTTACTGGTTCTTTGTTAGTGGCAATTCTAAAGAAAACTGTGGCAACACTGGGAAAGTTTTGAACATCTTTTTGCAATGCACACATCTTATTTTTGTTGCCATCATAGACAATTTGGATGGCCAAAAATTTTTGAGTGTAAAATATTTTTGAGTGTACTTTTTTTTTTTCGTGTACAATTTTTTTGAGTGTAATTTTTTATTCTAGCGATAAAATTACTTTGTAAAATATTTTTGTGGCATACCAATATTTTTTTAAGAGAATTTAAAGTTTTTTTGAAAGAGTGAATTCAAGATGATACCTATTCGAAATTTACGGTTTTGATCATAACTTCTGAAACACTGGATCGATTTTATCGAAATTCAATACCAACCTAACCAGGGAAATAACAAATATATATGCAAAACTTTAGGAGCATCCAAATTGTCTTTCAAAAGATAGCGTATTTTTAACCCTCTATCATTTAAAAGTGGGTATAAACACATGTGAAAAAACTTCAAAATTTGAGAAATTTCTTCATAACTTTTAAATCCGTGTACCGATTTTCCGCATGTTTTGCACATTTTATCTGATACAATTTGCAAGTATTTCAGCTTAATTTAAGCCATCATGATTAACTGTGGCGCGCGTAATCCTTACTTCCCCAAGTAATTAAAATTCATATATATACAAAATATTGATTTGCTAATAAAACGCGAAAACGAATTGATCTAGAAAAAATGGGAGACACGGGTATCTTTTTTTTAGCTCTTTTTTCAGAATTTTTTGGTCCCGATCATGGGTGCAAAATCGTGTCGTACAGTGTAACCACCTATCAGGATTAAACTTAAGAAAAACCTGGCTCCAGACTAAAATAACATAGTGTCCTAGTTTGATGTCAATCGGTTCACCGGTTCTTGAGTTTTACTGACACCCCAGCAGAAATTTTGCTGAACGTTCAGCAGCTTTTGGAAGGGGAACTTGAGTAAAGGAGCGCATCCAATTGCGCTGAATTCATGCATGATTCCCTAAGGCGATGTCCCACTTTAGAGCGCTAGTTGGATACACAGAAACAGCGCTCTTTAGATGCACTGAAATCACGTGTCTTTAGAGCGCTGATTTAAGCAGAATAAAGATGCTGTAAATTCATGTATCTTTTTAGCGCTGATTTAAGCAGATTAAAGATGCAGTGAATTCATGTATCTTTGTAGAGCTGATTTAAGCAGAATAAAGATGCTGTAAATTCAAAGTTGAAATCAAATAACTAAAATTTAAAAAAATATAACAAAAAAATTCATTCGTTTTACTTTACAAAACTTTATTTATGTGAAACAAAATGAAAAAAAAAAATCGGAAGTGAACATCAAAAAAATATCGGAAATTTTCATTTTCACATTTTTTATGGGATTTTTTTTGGGAACAGCGGTCAAAGATGCTATGATTGAAGCGCTCTTTGCAGCGCTGATTAATGCGCAATAATGATGCAGTCAAATCATGTGTCTTTGTCTAAAACTCATGTTTTTTATTCAAAAAGTGTTAAAAATATTAAAAAGGAAAGCAAGTGTGAAATTTTATCAAAAAATAATTACACATTATAAGTTTTATATAAAAAATCTTAAAAAAAAATTAAAAATTTTTCCCCTTCCTTTTACTGCATCCCTAAGAGCGCTCTTTGGATGCGCTACGGTATGCTATAAACAGATGCTGTGTCGCCAAAATCTCGATTTATTTCTGCTGGGACGTATCCGGCACAAACGTTTTTATAGATTAAGATTTTAAATCGATTAGTTTACAAAAAATCATTAACGTGATTACATACTATTTTAGGATCATGTATTAACTAAATGGCTGAAATTATCCAAAAAAAAGTTCAATACTTTTATGTTTTGTAAAAACACAACTTAAAGAAGTATTACTCTATTATCCACAGACGATACATCTACTCCCTGAAGTTTGCCAATAATGCGTCGGTTATATAGAAATATTTTTTAAATGGTTTCGGAAATACCAATGAATAACTTAAATTTCATTTTACTTGCCCGATTAAAAATTATAGCACCAACTTAATTTTGTGATTTAAATAGTTTAAAAATATATGCAGGAAATTGAAATTTCTAAATACTTTTGTATTTTTTTTTTGTGTATACATAAGCTTTAAATAACATGTTCAGCTGCTGGATTTAATACCAAAATAATACTGATACAATTATTTGAATGTATAAGTGTTGATGATTAAATACAGTAGTGAGCATGATCGATATAAGATTTTTATTTTTTATACACTCAAAAAAAAAAATAAAACTTGTAAAATGACAAGGAAATTTTTTATTTTTTGCTACCTCCTATTTGACATGAATTCCTTGTAATTTTACAAGCTATTTACCAATAAAATTGTAAATTAAAATTTTTTTTTTTTTTGACGCCATAAATCTAATAAGGAGGCCTTGTAACTTTACTACATTTTTTGCTACCTCTTATTTTACGAGAACTAGTAAAAATTACAAGCTTTTTAGTAATCTTACAAGCTTTTTACCAATAAAATTGAATATTTACAACTTTTTTGGAGAATTAAAAGTTACAAGGAATTCTCGTGAAATTACTAGATATTTTTTGTAAAAAAAAACTTGGAAATTTGTAAAATTACAAAAAAAAAAAGTGTAAAGTTACAAAAAATATGTAAATTTCGATCGATTTTTTTTTTGTTAAAAACAAGGACCTGTCAAATATTGGTAAAATAGGATTACGAGACTTTTTCTAGTAATTTGACAAGGTTTTTTTGTTTGTAGGTGCAGAAGCATACGCTTTTTCAGTAACTTACAATTAGTGGTTTCTCCTTTTTTGAGTTCACGTTATGTAGATTTAATCAATAAAACTTTTTCGATCCAGTCTATTGTATCTATAAAACTACAAAACAATTCATTGATTATAGGCAGAATACTGTTCAAAATATCCAAAGTTGTTTTGGTGGCTTTGTTATGTATTAAATTTGAGCAAATGGAAAACACAAGTACTACACTCCAAAAAACAAAAACTTCTGAAATTAACAAAAATCCCGATTTTACAATGCTACACAGGCAGAAAAATACCGATTCCGATCCCGATTTTACAATGCTACACAGGCAGAAAAATACAGAAACATACGGGAGAGATCTGGCAAAGTTCATAATAAGGTAGTATTCTGGCAAAGTACCTTTTCTTGGGGTGGTTATTTGTACTTGCTAAGATAATAAGAAGTTTTCATATTGCGTTTTCACTTTCGGGGTGGTGCAATGTAAGATCAACCCCCATTAATTTTTACGCACCAAAATTTTTCCTGAACAAATCTTCTTCCTATCTCATCTCCTTAAGGGGGCTTCCATACAAAATGGCGTTTTTATGAAATTAGCGCCCTTCAGTCTAACTGTCTCCAGGATGCCCCTAGAAGTATGAAATTTATGACAGACCTCAAATATTTTTTTAATATCTTCCTTCTATGCATTAAATCCCTGAATTCCCAATTTCCTTTCTTAAAATTTCCAAAAATAAGATTTTTTTCAATTTTTGCTGCCACGCCTACAATAAAGGCGCTGTTGAAAATTCCCGCAAGGTGTAAGCTACTAAAATTATACAGCATCCACACCTTACTTAATAGGCTCATCGGCGTCGTGCGTTTTTTCCCCTATGGGTTAAAGTCGATTTTCGGGCCAAAAATAGGTCAAATTTAAATGGGGCTGGAGGGCGCAATATTAACAACTCGGCATTAATTTTTTCTTAAAATCTCTAAAAAATAATCACTAAGTTCTGAACAAAACTTTTTATTTAGAGTCAAAAGAGTGTTGGTACTTTTGACGAATAATGATGGTATTTTTTTTTTTTTATACCTTCCACTCTAGTGATAGAGGGTATAAGTTTGTCATTCCGTTTGTAACACCTCGAAATATTGGTCTAGGAACCCATAAAGTATATATATTTATGATCCTCGATCGATTTTAAGTCGATCTAGCGATGTCCGTCCGTCCGTCCGTCTGCCTGTCTGTCCGTAGAAAACACGCTAACTTTTGAAAGACTTTATAGAGGCTACTGAAGTTTCGCATATATGTTTGTCATTTACCTGGTCAGGTTGGTATTGCAACTCAGCCAAATCGGTCCAGTGGTTCAAAAGTTATGAGCAAAAGAGTAAATTTCGGCAAGGGTGTTTTGCGAATTTACGAGATAAAAAACACGATAACTTTCGAAAGACAATAATGAGACTACTGGAGCTTGGCAGGTATCTTTGCCGTTCCCCGGGTCTGTTTTGTATTAAATTTCAGCTCAATCGGTCCAGTGGTTCAAAAGTTATAAGCAAAACCCTGAATTTCACATTAGTTTCATCTAAAATGCCACGTGTTTTAACAAGTTTTAAAAGCATTGGTGGTAACTTAACAATGCTTTTCAAACTAATTTAATTTTAAAGCAATGCTTTTAAACTTGTTTAGTTTTAAAAGCATTGGTAACTTAAAAATTACACTCGAAAAAAATTTTACACTCAAAAAAAATTTTACACTCAAAAAAAATTTTGCACTCAAAAAAAAAATTTACACAAAAAAAATTCATTTTTTTTTTTTACAAAAATGACAATATTTTGTGTACATACGTACGTGCATTCACTAAGAAATATTTTACAGTCAAAAAAACACTATACTCGAAAAAAATTTTACACTAAAAAAAAAATTAGTAACTTTTCTTTAAAAAAAAAAATTACAAAAAAAGAGTTTTTTACTCAAAATAAAATATTTCTAATCAAAATTTTTAATTTTTTCACGTTAAAAAATGTACTACCATTTAAAAAAAATGCACTGTGGAGGGTATTCATAGATTCGGCAAAGTCGAATTTAACTTTTCTACTTGTTAAATCTTAACTTTAAAATAATGTATGTAATGTATGAAACAAGATATCGGTTAATTTTTTTTTTTTTTAGAAATCTATCTAGCTCTCAAATAAAATTATTTTGAAATAAATCGGACTAATTGCATTGGCAAAAAAACTGGACCAGGATCGGTCGAAATTTCAAATGTCCCTTTTTAAAATGGCTCTATATCGGCCTCTATTAGCACATTGTTCACATATAATTTTTAAGAAATCTGATAACAAAAAACATATTGGAAAGCTTTTAAAGAGTTTGTACGCAAAAGATGTCCTACTTTGGGGGGCTCTGCTCCCTACCCCGTTTAACCACCGGGCTCGAACTTATGCTTGAAAATACGTTAGCTACGACAGTTCCAAATTTTATGCCTATCAGTCCAGTACTTACTAAATAGATGAATTATTTCCAAAAATATTGCCAAATCTCGCACTGTGCAGTGGTGAGAAGCGCTCACTCAACATGTTGACTGAAATGTCAAAAATCAAACCGTTTCGCAGAATGTTGAGGAACAGTTGAGTAGCAGTTTTATGTTCTGAACGCTTCCATAGTTACTAGGGTGTTCAGCCGATTAATTTTTGTTCGATTAATCGAACAAATTTAGACGAATAATTGTTCGATTAATTTAAAATTGCTATTTTCGATTAAAGGGCTAATCGAAGAATTTATGCCGATTAATCGATTAATAATAACATAAGGTTTTTCTGTAAATTTGTATAATTCATGCCAGTCATGATACTAGAGTGGTTCTTATTTTATTTTTTCGGATTTTTGCTGCTCCTGAAGTATTGAATTTGTTAAACGACATAAAGTTAGTACCTGATAAAATTTTGGACCAAATCGGTTAACTATGTGACCGCGCTAAGATCTGTCAAAGTTTCGAGTTTTGAGCAAAAACTCACTAAATTATAAAAAAACAAGTAGAAAATTTAAATTCGACTTTGCCGAATCTATGAATACCCTCCACATTGTGGAGTCCACAATGCATTTTTTTAAAGGGTAGTACATTTTTAACGTGAAAAAATTAACAATTTTGATTAGAAATGACTTATTTTGTGTAAAAACCTCTTTTTTTGTCATTTAAAAAAAAATTACTAATTTTTTTTTTGTGTGTAAAATTTTTTTCGAGTGTAATGTTTTTTTTACTGTAAAAATATTTCTGAGTGAATGCACGTACGTATGTACACAGAATATTGTCATTTTTGTAAAAAAAAAATAATTTTTTTTTGAGTGTAAAATTTTTTTTGAGTGTAAATTTTTTTTTCAGTGTAAAATTTTTTTCGAGTGTAATTTTTAAGTTACCAATGCTTTTAAAACTAAACAAGTTTAAAAAGCATTGCTTTAAAATTAAACTAGTTTGAAAAGCATTGTTTAGTTACCACCAATGCTTTTAAAACTTGTTAAAACACGTGGCATTTTAGATGAAACTAATTTGAAATTCAGGGTTTTGCTTATAACTTTTGAACCATTGGACCGATTGAGCTGAAATTTAAAACTAAACAGACCCGGGGAACGGCAAAGATGCATGCCGAGCTTCAGTAGTCTCATTATTGTCTTTCGAAAGTTATCGTGTTTTTTATCTCGTAAATTCGCGAAACACCCTTGCTGAAATTTACTCTTTTGCTCATAACTTTTGAACCATTGGACCGATTTGGCTGGATTGCAATACCAACCTGACCAGGTAAATGACAAACATATATGCCAAACTTCAGTAGCCTCTGTGAAGTCTTTCAAAAGTTAGCGTGTTTTCTACGGACAGACAGACAGACAGACGGACGGACGGACGGACGGACGGACATCGCTAGATCGACTTAAAATCGATCGAGGATCATAAATATATATACTTTATGGGGTCCTAGACCAATATTTCGAGGTGTTACAAACGGAATGACAAACTTATATATACCCTCTATCACTAGAGTGGAGGGTATAAAAATACAAATTTTATGAATACGCTCAAAACTAAATATTTTTATTTATCCAACACATATCTAATCAATGCCTTGGCGGTGATGTCTAGAGTGCCATCCCACCAGTATTGTTAAAGGTATGAAAATATTCGTGGTTCGATTCTGGACTGGGCATTGATATTAATAAAATTCACATATTAGAAAAACAATTACCATTAACAAAAACAAACTGGCATTTAAATCCTACTGATGACGACAGTTAACTGGAACTGTCCGAAACCGGTATAGGAATACCAGAAATGTCTATAGCTTTTAGAAATTACAAATTTTTCTTCTACATTTTTCAACTCAAACCCTTATAACAAATAGAATTAGAGCCCGTGCTCGATCTGTACTAACATTTTATCTAAATGTATTTAGATAATAAATATAAAATTATCTAAAATGTATTAAGATAATAAATATAAAATTTTTGTGATATTGGTATTTCATATAAATTTGGCAACAAAAATAATTTTGTTATTCTAAAAATTTTTCCAAATCTCTAAATTTTTTTTTTTTAATTTTCTCAAACAAAATTGCAGAAAACTTACATTTTGATACATTTTGTAATACTATTACGTTTGTTTTGTTTTTTATGTTAATAAAATGTTAAAATACTTGTAATAAATATTGTTAATTTACTTAATTACCAATTTTTTTTCAAAATTGTCGAAAAAAAATCTTGTAAATTAGAAAATTTTTGAATTTGGAATTATTCGATTAATCGATCAATTTTAAAATTCTTTTCGATTAATCGAACAAGTCAAAAATGCCAAATTTCGATTAATCATTTAATCGAACAATAAAAAAAACCGATTAATTGAACATCCTAATAGTTACTGATGGCTAAGTCAGTTAATAAAAAAAATTTTGTATTAACTGGGAAATTTTGTTTGGTGTGTTAAATATTAATAAAATGGAATTACGAGGCATTTTGATAGTAATTTGGCTGGGTTTTTTTTATAGTGACGTGTATTTTAATCTTGTTTTTATTTCAGTGTAGAAATACTTTTTTATAATAAACACAACATTTATCGTATCGGCAATACAACCGGCAAATCGATGTCGTATCGTTTTGTTTGCAGGGAAATATCATCCAAACAAAAATGTGTCAGAATAAAAAAAATGTCTTTGAAAAATATCCAATAATAATAACAAAATTTTAAAAGCAAATTTTTCATAATAAGAAAATAATTAAAAGTTACATAATTAACAAAAATATCAAAATTCTAACGTGAATACGCTTTAAAGATGAATACGTGTTAATAAGAACCAGAGCTTTCAATATAACACAAACGACTTTTTTTATATTAGTTTCACGTTTGTAAATAGTTTTTTTCTGTTTTGTTGTATTTCCAGGTCGTCCTGAACCCATAGTAACATGGATGAATGGCACACAACAATTGGAATCCGGTAATGGTGTTTCTATGGGACGTCATGTAACCGTCAATCGTTTAGAAGTTCCCCATATAACACGTTCTGCTTTAAATAATACCTACCGTTGTCAGGCATCGAATACAAAATTAGTGGCACCAGTGGAACGTAGTATACGAATTGATATGTTGCGTAAGTACTTGTTGACTAGAACGAATTAAAAATTTAATAAATATAAGTCTTTTGTAGCTTAATTAGAAATGGTGTTATTAAATTAAATTTTCAAATTAAATTGCAAAAATGAAAATAAATTTATTAATTCCACGAATACATATAATAAATAAGAATTTTTGCCAGCAAAATGAAATATTATACAGATGAGACTCGATTAATGGCACTTTATATAACCGAAACTCCAAAACTCGAATTGAAGAATTCATGGATTCGTCCTTTTAAATTATGAAAAATAAAGATGTGCAATTCAAATTACTAAAAATCTTCTAAATTGCGAACACAAATTGTAAAAAGCGTTAAGTGAGGTCTACTTGTATATTTATGACCATTGCGTGCCATTGCACTGAACATTGCGTGCGTTGATGGCTATAACATTTTGCCCAACAAGTTTGTTAATATACATATTGCATATTTAAATATTTGTTCCACCATACACATTGTTCTCTCTGAATAATGAATTTTAAATGCATATTGTAGTTAAGATTATTGATAAGATTAATATATAAATTTTTTAATGAATATAATTATTATATTTATGCCGTTTTTTTTTTCTGTTTATAAATATTTATTTTTTTTTTTCTTTATTCTGTAGTTAAACCAACATCTGTTAATTTGACAAATAAGCAAAAAGTATTTTCAACGGGTACACAATATAATCTCACCTGCATTGTTGAAGGTTCTGTACCGGATACGGAAATTAAGTGGACACAAAATAATCGACCATTTAAAAGAGGAACGGTAAGTTTTAAAATTAAAATTAATGATAATATAAATGAACAAGTTAAAAATAGTTAAATTCGACTTGGACGAATTCATTAATACCCAATACCATGCCCAAAACATTTTGAATACAAATGAATTTGAGTGCAGAAACACTGTTTCAGGGATATTAACGTTAAAAAAAATTGTCTAAAAACATTAACTAAAAATTTTGTTTTGCTATTTTTGTCAAAATTTTTTAATATTATTAAACTTTTTTTATTTACACTTGAAAAATTGTGTCATTAACTGTTTTTAGTTTATTTAAAAAGTTTTACGTTTTATCGTTTTTAAAAGAAAAAAGATTTGTTTAATGCTTAGTTTTTATAAATGACTATTTCTGTTCTTTGTTTAAAAAAAAACCAACATAAAAAATAAAGACTTTCATTAGCATTCAATTTTTAAAGTCATTTATTTTTGTTCTGTAAGTAAAAATAATTGATTCTTAATGATTTGTGTACGTTATTTTTTTTTTTTTAATTGTTGACATTTTTTAAGGAGAACTCATTAGTTTTTACTCATTAGTTTTTTTTTGTAAAAAAAAACAAAAAATTATTAATAGAAATTTAAAAACATGTTCGTATGAAATGACTTTGGCACGATGGGTAGAGTGTCTGACCACAATGTAGTTGATTGCGGGATGGATTCCCAAAAGATTTATTAAATTTTTTTAAAGATATAATTCAATAGAAAAATTATAAAAATAACCTACGAAATCATAAATTTTTAATATTTTCGTAGGTATTTTTTTTAAATTTGTTAATAAAAATAACACAACAATCATTGATTTTTAATGTTTTCGTAGGTTATTTTTTTCGAATTTGATGGTAAAAAAATGAAAGTGATGTTATTTTTTAATGTTCAATGTTATTTATTTTAGAAAATTTTATGAACAGTAAAAAATAAATGTTAATGCTTGTTAAAACAATTGAATAATTACTGAGATGGTTTTCAATTGTTTTATCACTTGTTTTAAAATTTAAATGTGTTTTTCATTTGTTTTTGTCTACAAAATATTTTGAGTGTATTGTAAGACTTTTTTGAGCGGCTAAAAAACTATATGTTCTACACAGTGATACAAAACCAAACTTTCCGAATCGGAATGGGATAAAACCAAAAGAAAAATATTTATATTTTTTTCCAAAATTTTTTCTCGTTTTCTTGCGTACATACTTCTACATTTTTTGTGATATCTTAAAAACTATTACGAATCCCACTCTGAAATTTTCAGGGTGTTTAGACCATATTATTGGCCATTTTTATACAAATCTTAAAAATAATTTTTTTTTTAAAAACAATTTTTAATTTTTTTTCCAAAATTTTTATAAAAAAAATATATGTGTTTTTTTTAAAATTAATTTATCAATCCCCATAGTTTTACCTATCCAATGCAAAAAGAAGCTTGTCAATATCTCTTACACAACAAAAGTTATGACCTTTTGAGTGCACTGATAGAAATTTGTACATGACAATAATGAAAATCTACATTAATTTTATGAAAAATGACGTTAAAAAGGAACCTATGCAGGGTTTCATTGAAATAATGAAATAGGTATCATAAAATGTAATTGCAAGAACAAGTTTCATTAAATTAATGAAAATTGTTTTTACAAAATATAAAATGTATTTGATGAAATTTTTCATTACTTTACTGAAAAAAGTCTTTTATTCTTATGAAATACTTTCATTGGATAAATCCTACTTTTTATTTCTGAAATAAAATACTTTAATTGAATAAATGCTACTTTTTATTTTAAAATGAAATATATGTATGAAATTGTAAAGATATTTTTATAGAATTAAAAATAATAAAACACTATCCGTGCCGGTACAATACACTTCATGATTTTCACTTACATTAGTTTTCTCGCATAAAAATTTTACTCCAACCTTTAATTGTAATACATTAGTAAAACCACGAAGCAAAATAAGACAGTACGAATTTAGTAAATATAAAATTAAAAATTTACTTTTTATTTTAAATTTCACAAAAAAAGTCTGACAAATCACGTTCACATATTTTTTTTATCTATAGATTTCACTCAGTTTTCTCACACAAAATTTTACTATACCATTAACTTTTAATACATAAGTAAAACCCCGAAATAATAAAAAGCAACGCGAGTTTAATAAATACTTATAATTAATCAATAACATTTCATTTTAAATTTCGTATAAAAATAAAAAAAAAAATCACAAATTATTTCGTGTCACTCTGATCAGCTGTTTTTTTGCGCGCAAACTAACTGACTAAGAAGAAGAAGAAGAACTAACAGACTAAACAGACGCTACACGACAGGTGTCAAAAAAAGCAAATTTTATAAACAAAACTCAATGAAATTTTTGAATGAAACTACGAAATCTAATGAATCAAGATTAATGAAAATTTTGTACATGTATGAATTTCATTCAGCATATGAAATATTTCATTGTTGTAATAAAACAACGTTAATGAATTCCATTCATTTCTGATATGAAGCGTTTTTCTATCAGTGTGGATTCCCTATGCCGCAAATTCTTAAACTTCAAAGCTTAAGAGTTGCCACACTTTAAAAAAATTATATATTTTTTAACATGATAATGTTTTTAGGCTGGTGTCTAATTTTAAAAAAGTTGCAGGACGCCACCTCAGTTTGACTATATAAGCTAACAATTAACGAAAAAGAAAACAAGAATTACTATTTTCATTTTCTTAAAACCAAAACTTTTAATAACTTGGGTTTGTAACTTAATAATAATTCACCTCGTGGTGAATAAAACCGTTTTTTCAGCAGTTGGTGAATAAAAAGTAACATAATTATTTTTCAACAAAACATTTTTTTTTTTCATCAAATTTTTTTTTCATCCTTTTTTTTCCATCAATTTTTTTTCCATCAAATTTTTTATTTTTTTCAACAATTTTTTTTTTTCATAATTTTTTTTTTTCATCTAATTTTTTTTTCATCAATTTTTTTTCAAATCAAATTTTTTTTTTATAATTTTTTTTTTTCCTAAATTTTTTTTTCATCAACATTTTTTTTATTAATTTTCTTTTTCATAATTTTTTTTTTTTTTTTCATCAAAATTTTTTTTTTCATAATTTTTTTTTGTTTTTCATAATTTTTTTTTGTTTTTTCATATTATTTTTTTCATATTTTTTTTTTGTTTTTTCCTTCAATTTTTTTTTTTCATTAATTTTTTTTTTTTTTCAACAATTTCTTTTTTCGTCAATTTTTTTCGTAATTTTTTTTTCATCAATTTTTTCATTAAATTTTTTATCTAATTTTTTATTATCAATTATTTTCTCACCAAAAAAAAAAAAAAAAAAAAATAGGTTCATTAAATTTTTTTTACATATTTTTTTTTTACAAAAATTACTTTTTCACTAAATCTATGCTTTTCGCATAAAAATTTTCCATTTGTTTATCAAATGTACATAAAACAAGTGAGAGTGGTATGTATATTCCTTGGTGCCGAATCTTTTATACTCTCCAAAATGTAAAAACACTTTTTTGTACTTATTTTTACACTCACTTACGAAATGTTCAGCTCTTTTGGTTTTTTAATGGGGTCGTCGACTAATATTTCAATTCGTTTTGCATGGAATAGCAAAGTAATATAACATTATTTTTTCTAAAAAAACTTTGCTTTGGCAAGTACACCAAATCTTCCGCAAAACATTATCACGATTCAATGGTTTGGGCACGACTACAAACTTCGCAGACATTTTTTTTTTAATTTTTTTCTCAAATTTTTCAAAAAAAAATTTTATTTCTAATTTTATTTTGCAATTAAAGTTGTTAGCAATAATATTGTTAACATGACGGAGGGAATTAATAAATTCGTCAAGACCGACTTACGCTTTTTTATTTGCTTAAGTTTTATTTTATTTAAAATTTTTGTTAAATTATTTTAAAAATCTCTTTTAATAACTTTTTTGTTGTTTCTTATTTTTAGCTTTCAACTACCCAAATAAATGGCAAAGTATTATCAACACTTACCTTTAATCCACAACCAGAAGATGATGGTACCCTACTTAAATGTGAAGGTTCCAATCCTCGCCTACAAAATTCAGCTTTAGAAGATTCCTTAATGCTCAATGTCATGTGTAAGTAGACTGCTTAATTTTTATTCTGTTGTTGTGTTAAATAAAAAAAAAAATAATAAAATAATTTAACAAAACTTTTGCCATAAATCTTTTGACTAAATAATCTCTCCCCCTTTTAAAAATACGTTAACATTTTCTTTATCGTCATTGTTGGCGATGATTTTTTTTCTCCTGCACATAAATACTTTTCGAAAACATTTAACGGTGTATGTTTGGTATAAATGATGATAAAGTTGTCATCACTAGATACATAATCATAAATTTATTGTTATAAAGACTTTTAACATAAATTTTTTTTCCAAACAAACAAATATCATCACGATTTTTGCAAAAAAAAAAAAAAAAAAAAAAAAACACCTACTTTTTCGCCCACATACCAACAGTTTCAGCAACATACCAATCCGTAGCAGTTATAAAATACAGATGTTTGTTTATGAATATGAAACATTTCAATTGCATTATTCTGTGCTGTGTTTATTGTTTGATATGATTTTTATATAATAAATTTTATTTTAAACTCCAACAGCAAAAAAAAAGTTGGTGTTTTAATATATGTTCTTTTATAAATATGAGGCAAACCGCAACAAGAGTCCAGCTGAAGATTAATGAAAATTATATAATAAAAATAATATCAAGACAGATTTCATGATTTGATGGATAGATTTTGTGATTTTCTAGAAACAAAAATTAAATAAGTAAAAATTCTTCGAACTCGAGGACAGTTTTTCCATATAAATAAATATTCTTTTATTCCATTCCAATATTTCGATTCTCTTTGAGAATCATCATCAGGGGATTTAGTGAATTCGACATCTAAAACTGCACTGATGTCGAAACCTTCACAACATATTTTTAAGTTTTTATGTTTTAGTGAATAAAAATTCACTAAATCCCTTGATGATGATTCTCAAAGAGAATCGAAATATTGGAATTGAATAAAAGAATATTTATTTACAAGGAAAAACTGGCCTCGAGCGCGAAGAATTTTTATTTATTTAAATTGGAAAGGTCGAATAATAACATTCTCTTCCTGTGAATCCGCACCTGCTTCATAGAAAACAAAAAAAAATCCTTACTCGTATTGCGCAAAATGTTTTAAATAAATTTTAAATTTCATTCACTAGGTTTTATTTTTTATTACGAACTTTTTTTAACAAACATATTTTTTAACAAAAAAAAAAAAAATCTTGTTATTTTTTTGTGTTTAGAAAAAAATAACAAAAAAACTTTTGCTTAATTTGCATTTTATTGTTATTGTTATTTTTGTTTATTTCCCTAGCGGCAAAATATGAGTTATATACTGTAAATTTTAAATATACAATATTTTTTTTTAGAAACAAAAATAAAAAAAAAACAAGTAAGAAAACTATATTCGGCTGTGCCGAATCTTTAAATACCCTCCACCAATGTAATGATTTAAAAACAAAAAAGTTTGTTTTATTTATACCTCAAGAAATAAAAAAGTACCAAAAAGTACTTTCGGTACTTTTAAAAAAAGGTACTTTTAATGAAAGGTACTTTTTATAAAAGGTACTTTTTATATAAGGTACTTTTTATGAGAGGTACTTTTTATAAAAAGTACTTTTTATAAAAGTTACTTTTTATAAAAAAGGTACTTTTTATAAAAAAATGTACTTTTTATAAAAAAAGGTACTTTTTATAAAAAAAGGTACTTTTTATAAAAGGTACTTATTATAAAAGGTACTTTTATAAATGGTACTTTTTATAAAAAGTAATTTTATAAAAGGTACTTTTTATAAAAGGTACTTTTTATAAAAGGTTCTTTTTATAAAAGGTACTTTTAATAAAATGTACTTTTTATAAAAGGTACTTTTTATAAAAGGTACTTTTTTTAAAAGCTACTTTTTTTAAAAGCTACTTTTTTAAAAGCTACTTTTTATAAAAGGTACTTTTTATAAAAGGTACTTTTTATAAAAGGAACTTTTTATAAAAGGTACTTTTTATAAAAGGTACTTTTTATAAAAGGTACTTTTTATAAAAGGTACTTTTTATAAAAGGTACTTTTTATAAAAGGTACTTTTTATAAAAGGTACTTTTTTTAAAAGGTACTTTTTTTAAAAGGTACTTTTTATAAAAGGTACTTTTTATAAAAGGTACTTTTAATAAAAGGTACTTTCTATAAAAGATACATTTTATTAAAGGTACTTTTTATAAAAGGTACTTTTTATAAAAGGTACTTTTTATAAAAGGTATTTTTCATAAAAGGTTCTTTTTATAAAAAGTACTTTTTATAAAGGAACCTTTTATAAAAGGTACTTTTTGAAAACGGTACTGAATTTTCAGAAAGTACTTGTTCCAAAATGTTTTATTTCACTAAAGGATCCTACATTCTAAATTTCAGGTTTGAATAACCATTATTTCAGTAAATAAAAAAAAAGTACCAAAAGTACTATTTTACCCATTTTACCCCCGTAGAATCAACATTGACAAAACCCGAGCCTTAGTGAATCTTTTTTCCGGAAGGTAAACCGACATTGCAAATTTCAATTTTCTAGTACCATTATTTAAGGAAATATAAAATGTAACAAAAGTACATATGTTTACCCTTTTTACCCTATTAGAAACATCATTGGCAAAAACCCAGCCTTAGGGGATCTATATTCCGGGAGGTGAACATACAGTCCCAATTTCAAGTCTATGTGACAATTTTTTAAGGAAATATAAAAGGTACCCAAAGTACAGATTTTTTCCCTTTTTACCCTCTTAGAATCAACATTGGCAATAATCCAGCCGTACTGGATCTACATATATTCTAGGATGTGAACATACTGTCCAAATTTCAAGTTTCTATGACCAGGAGATATTAAAAGCACCAAAAGTATTTTTTTTACCCTTTTGACCCCCTTAGAATCAACACTGGCAAAAATCCAGCCTTAATGGATCTATATTCCGGGAGGTGAACATACAGTCCAAATTTCAAGTCTCTATGATCAATATATAAGGAGATTTAAAAAGTACCAAAAGTACAGTTTTTTACCCTTTTTACCCCCTTACCATTGGCAAAACTCCAGTCATAGTGGATCTATATTGCGGGAGGGTAACATACAGTCCAAATTTCAAGTTTCTATGACCATTATATCGGGAGATATAAAAAGTACCAAAAGTACAGTTTTTTACCCATTTTACCCCCTTAGAATCAACATTGGCAAAAATCCAGCCTTAGTGGATCTTTATTCCGGGACGTCAACCTACAGTCCAAATTTCAAGTTTCTAACTTTAGCGGTTTGGGCTGGGCGATGATGAATGAGTATGTCAGTCAGTCACATTACTCTTTTATATATATAGATTTTCCGGATTTGGGCGATTTTTGCCATAAAGTTTATTTCTGTCTTTTATTATTTAAGAAAATTTATTTTTTTTAAATAAAAATATTTTTTTTTTTTAAGAAATCTGAACAAAATTGAATTTTGGCGATATTTTACATCCGAGTTTGCGACAAAGCCAAAAAAAGTCTGGCAACCCCGTTAATATGACGAAGCAAAAAAACGGACACACACACATGCTTTGTACATAAAAATAACAATTAATTTTTTTATTATTACTTAACGAACTTTTTTTTAATTAAATTTAGATTTTGTTTTACATATTTTAAAGTTTTTTTGTAAACATTTTTTTCTTTTTCTCCGTTTTTTTTTCATTTCCGTATTCTTTGTTATGTATGTATCTACACAAAATATGAATTAATTTAGGGTTATGATGAAAATCACTAAGAGTTTTTTCAGTAATTCACTCATAACTTTTAAAGTACTTAACCGATTTCAAAAAAAAATACACTAGTTTTTGCCTGGATAAATTCCGCAACTTTTGGTACCCCAAGCGTTAAAATCGGTTCCGGATTATTGCCAAAAACGTGATTTCAACAGACAGACAGACAGACGGACGGACAGACAGACAGACAGACAGACGGACATCGTTAGATCGACTTAAAATCGATCAAGGATCATGAATATATATACTTTATGGGGTCCTAAACCAATATTTCAATATGTTACATACGGAATGACAAACTTATATATACCCTCTATCACCAGAGTGGAGGGTATAACAACATACATTCATTTAAACAAACAAGAACATAACAATTGATGTTTCATACGAATTATTTAGTTTAAATTATATTTTTTTGTTTAATTTTGTTCTATGTCATAAACAAAACTCAACAAAAAAAGTTTGGGTTAAATTTTTGAATGTCATTAAATTTTATTTTTTGATCTATAGTTCATTTTGTTGAAAAGTTTTTTTATTATTGAAATTTTTAGATCGTTTGTTTAATAATTTAGGGGAAATGTTTAATATGAATTACACCATTTTCAATTGAAATTGAGAAAACTCCAAATGAAATTGTTGGTGGAGACATCTGTACAAATTACAATTACAATTTTTATAAGGGAAACTTGAGGAAGTATTTTTAAAAAAAAAATAGTATAAATTGCAAATATTCTCGGTCCATTGTAATGAAAACATTTTTTTGTAGCAAAAATTCTAAATTTTTCAAATATGCTAATTAAAAAAAAAAATTAATACTCTAGCTATCCACATATTAATGAACTATGTTGATAAAACATTTATCTAACTCTTTTACCTCATAACAACCTTTTCTTTTCTCATAGGGTTTTTCCTAACTATTTTCCCTACATATAAAATATAATAATTTTTCGATAACTTGATTTATAAATTATGCAAATATTTAAGTAGAAAAATTTATATTAATTGGTCTCTTAAATTTAAGATATTATATTATTGTAAATATTTATATTAATTACAAAATAAATAAATAAAAAAAAAAAAAAAATTTAAAGGGGGTAAAAGTTTCGCAAAATGCACTTCAAAACTGCATTTGCATATTAAATGTACTTTTAAACCACCAATATTTTTTCAGTTTATTAGATATTAAAATAGACTTACACAACATTCGTATGCGCTATAAATTGTTAAAATGTGAGTAGTTGAGGAAATACAGCAGCTTAAATTCTCACAGATTTTGATTTTTTTTTACTTTTTTGAAAACGAAAATCGTGAATAAAATCGAGAGTTTTTCGAATATTTTAGATCTGATGGATGAAATTTGAAATTGGCTCCATAGAGAAATATAACAAAAATCAGAAGACCCTTGGTCAGATTTTTTAAAAAGTCTCATGGAATGGACGATATACTTTAAGGGGACCGATTTTTCGATGTGTTACACACGGAATGACAAAGTGCGTATACCCCCATACTGTGGTTGGAGGGTATAAAAATTTCATTTGAAATTGAGAAATTTTAAAATAAAAAATTCAGAGATTTTTTTCAATTTCAAAAAAAAATCTCAATTTCATTTGAAATTTTCCTAATTTCAAATGGAAAGTCTCAATTTCATTTTAAATATTGTCAATTTCAAATGAAAAATCTTAATTTCAAATAGAATTTTCCCAATTTCAAATATTAATTCCCAATTTCAATTAAAAATTTCCCAATTTCTTATAGAAAGCTCTCAATTTCCATTAAAAATGGTGTAGAGGTGACACGTGAGTTAATTTTTACTTATTCTTACACAAAAAAAATATAAATCACGCACTAAAATTTTGGAATTACCTATGCTTAGGGTGACCATTTTTTCCTGAACTCAAATCAGTACGCTCAAGTTTTTATGTTTATTTTTCCAACACTCAAAAAATTTTAATTAAATTAACAAACTTAGGGTCAATTTGAATTTTAGTGAAAACAACTGTTCAAAAAACAACTGCCATAAATTGTTGTCGTAGTTGACTTCAAACAACTTTATTTCAATGTTTTGATCGTTTCAGTGCAAATTATATAAAATATATAATGAGAATAACAAAAATTCTCCAATTCTCACGACCCTTAAGTTTTGATAACTCTTTCTTTTAAAAAACTTTCCAGATAATAAGCTCATGTTGTTATTAGATAGCCAAATGTTAAATTCTGATGACATTACCTCATTAAACATCCTAGAATCATTTGGATTCATGCAATTATATTTCTAAAAATATAGAAAATCCATCACCTTCACGCTCAGATACATACATATATTTTTTGCGTTAAGGAACCTTTAGATTAAGTTCCTTAGAATAATTTCATTATAATTTCATTGCCAGATTTAAGTTCTATAAAACTACACTTACAACTCATTAATAGAAATTCATGTTTTTGTAAAGGGGTTATTATTAGTGAAATCAATCATGAATATTTTTGACCCCCTCCGGTATTGATGAAATTTGGTTAAGTTCTTACACTACGCAAAAAAACTAACAAATGCAAATTTTCAGCCCTCTAAGTCAACAGGGGCCGAAAATACGGAGGGTCAAAATTTCCCCCAAAATCTCCCAGTCACGACACTTTACACCGTAAAAACTTAATATCGTTGGTTCTATCATAGCTAGAAAGTCCATTTTAGGTTTGTTTTGAAGCTAATAATATGCTCTACAAGACCTACCATAACCAAACAATTTTCGAAAAAAAATAAGGATTACATCCCTTATTTTAAGGTCGTGATAAAGGGAGGAGAAAATGGGGCGGATGGTATTCCCCGATTTTTTTTTTTACTTGATAATCTTATTGAAAAAGTCCTTAAGAATATATTCTAAAATTTTTATGTTGGGACAACAATGGGATCGCTCAAAATCAAAATTTTTCACAATTTTCCCCAACATCTCCAAATCGCAACACTCTTGAACCTTAAAAATTTAATATCATAAGTTCTATTGTAGCTACAGAGTCGATTTTTGTTTGTTTTAAAGCTTATAGTACGCTCTACAATACATACCTTAACCAAAAAATTTTAGAAAAAAAGGAAGGATGCCCCCCTTATTTAAAAGTCGTGGCAAAGGGTGGAAGAAATGGGGGGAAGTATCCCCCGATTTTTTTTTTTTACTTGGTATTCTCAAAGTTCTAGTTCTAATGAACATATCCTAAAATTTTTAAGTTGGGACAACAATCAGATCGACCAAAATCAAAATTTTTCACAATTTCCCCCAAAATCTCCAAATCTCGACACTCTTGCACATTACAAATTTAATATCGTGGACTGCATTGTAGCTACAGAGTCCATTTTTGGTTTGTTTATGCTCTACAATATTACTATCACAAAAAAAATAAAAAAAAATTAGGGGTGCCTCTTGTATTAAAAGATCGTGGCAAGGGGTGGGGGAAATCGGGGGATAGTATCCCCCAATTTTTTTTTTACTTTGTTTTTTTTTTTTAAGAGTAAGTTCTAGAGAGCATCTCCTGAAATTTTTATCTTGGGACTCCAATGGGAGGCGCAAGAATGTCGCGATTTGATTTTGGAGGAAAATTTTGAAAAATTTTGATTTTGGTCGATCCCATTGTTGTCCCAACATAAAAATTGTAGAGTATGTTCATTACGATTTGCACTTTAATAATACCAAGTAAAAAAAATCGGGGGATACTTTCCCCCCACTTCCTCTACCCTTTGCCACGACCTACAAATAAGGGGGGCACCAATTCCTTTTTTTGGAAATTTTTTTGGTTTTGGTATGTCTTGTAGAGCATATTATAAGCTTTAAAACACAAAAAAAAATGGGCTCTGTAGCTACATGATATTAAATTTTTAAGGTTAAAGAATGTTGCGATTTGGAGATTTTGGGGAAAATTGTAAAAAATTTTGATTTTGAGCGATCCCATTGTTGTCCCAACTTAAAAAATTTAGAATATATTCTTTAGGACTTTCTCTATAAGATTATCAAGTAAAAAAAAAATCGGGGGATACCATCCTCCCCATTTTCTCCTCCGTATATCACGACCTTAAAATAAGGGAGGTAGCCCTTATTTTTTTCGAAAATTTTTTGCTTATGGTAGGTCTTGTAGAGCATATTATGAGCTTCAAAACAAACCAAAACTGGACTTTTTAGATATGAAAGAACCAACGATATTAAGTTTTTACGGTGCAAAGTGTCGCGACTGGGAGATTTTGGGGGAAATTTTGACCCTCCGTGATTTCGCCCACTGTTTACTTAGAGGGCTGAAAATAAGTGTGCATTAGTTTATCACTTACAAGGGAAGTCTCCCTAGTGTCACCCGCGGATCTTTATGGAATTGGTTTTATTTTGTAGATCAGAAAAAATAAAGGGACACGTATTTTTTTATAGCGGCCCAAATTCATATTTAGGGGGTAAAAAGGAGGGGGGAAGACAAGGCCATTTTTCAGTTTTTTTCGTTTATCTCCTATATTATACAAAGAAACCTAGTCATGTTACATACCAAATGAAAGGTCTTTGGAAAACCAATCTACGTGTGCTAAGAACGTGTCCAAACATGCACAACTTTTCGTCATATTGAGTAAAATACCAAAATTTTAGGACATTTTTGTTAATAAGTCGAAAAATATTAACTTCTTTGGCCCGTTGTTAGCATCACGAGATAGGTATTTTTAATACCTTTAATCTGATACCACACATGCCTATATTAATTTTGTATAAGTAGGCGTAAATCGTAAAAAACTGAAAAAGGTCAATTTCCCCCCATACAAATCGACCCCCCCTAAAAATGAGTTTGGGCCGCAAAAAAAAAATACGTGTCGAATTAATTTTCGTTCTTAACAACATATCCAAATTTCATGAAGATCGGAGGGTGACACCAGGGAGACTTCCCTTGTTAGTGTTACAACTTAACCAAATTTCATCAAAATCGGAGGGGGTCACGAAAATTTTTAGCTATTTTTGATTGATTTCACTAAGCCTGACCCATAGAATATTTGAAAAAAATATTTTTTATGTTGAAATGTTCAAAAATCAGTACAATCAGTACATATTTCAAAAAATCAGTACAAAGTTTTTTGATCAGTACAAGTGATGAAAAATCAATACATGTACTGATCAAATCAATACGAATGGTCAGCCTACCTATGCTCTCTAGAGTGGCATTTTTTGCAAATTCCTATTTTCCCAAGTGTACAAGCCAGAGAACAAATATAACATTATATGTGTCTTTTTGTTTTAAAAAAAAGCATTAAACGAATGTTGACCAAACTAACAAGGGAAGTCTCCCTGGTGTCACCCTCCGATCTTCATGAAATTTGGATGTGTTGTTAAGAACGAAAATTAATTCGACACTTATTTTTATTTAGCGGCCCAAACTAATTTTTAGGGGGTCAATTTGTATGGGGGGAAATTGACCTTTTTCAGTTTTTTACGATTAACGCCTATTTAAACAAAATTAATATAGGCATGTGTGGTATCAGATTTAATGTATAAAAAACACCTATCTCGTTGTGCTAACAACGGGCCAAAGAAGTTAATATTTTTCGACTTATTAATAAAAATGTCCTAAAATGTTGGTATTTTACTCAATATGACGAAAAGTTGTGCATGTTTGGACACTAGAGGTGTCCTTAAAAACGAAACTCACCTTTTTATACCTGGTAGGGTCCTAAATTGTTCTTTAGTATCTAAAAATGAGTGAGCTAAAATTTGGGGACAATCGGCTAAAAATAACTCGTGCCGAAAATGGATTGAAATTTTGGGACATTCTTATATGAAAGAAAAACCCCTTTTTTCTCGTTTTTGGAAAGAAAGTGGTATTTGTAATTTTTTGTTAATTTTTTTGTAAAACAATATGAAAATGGTATTAAATAACCTTTCCAAAAAGACTAATAAAATTAAAATCGGATAAAAAACAAGCATTTTACGCATACATGCCCCAGACCATTGTATGTTTTTTAAAGCCAGAATTTCAAAATTTTCAAAATTTTTAGGCAAAAAATAAAAAAAAATAAATTTTACTTTATGATCATATTAAAAACGTGTTTATGATTAAAAATAGCAGATATGGTAGTCAAGTTTTTTTTTTTTATTTTTCGCCGGTAGTGATAAAATTTCAGCGGCTTCCAAATAAAATGAGTTTTTTCACAACAATTTAGCAAATATGGGAAATTTTTTTCTTTATTGTACGGACCGAAGCGCAAAATGTAAATTCTGTAACATTTGAGAAACCGGATATATGCAGATATGTTGTATTATAGAAATATGTAATGCCCCAAATTTGTTATTGCACCTCGATGAAAATGGGTTAAAGACGCCCTATTTCTGTAAAAATTTACAGAATTTATGTTTTACACTTGCTATAGTACAATACAGAACATTTTTTTTCCATATTTGCTAAATTATCATAGAAAAACACATATTCTTTGAAATCACTACCCACGCCAAATTAAAAAAAAAGCTAGACTACCATATTTGTTAGTATTTATCTTTAACATGTATTTAATAACATCATAAAGTAAAATTAATTTTTTTTTATTTTTTTGCCAAAAAATTTTGAACATTTTCAAATTTTGGCTTTAAAAACCATGAAATGGTCTGGGGCACGTATGCGTAAAATGCTTATTTTTTATCCGATTTGATTTTTTTTAAGCTTTTTGGAAAGGTAATTTATTACCATTTTCATATTATTTAATAAAAAATTTTACAAAAAATACCATATACCAATATTTTTCAAAAAACTATAAAAAATGTTTTTTTCGTCAAATAAGAGTGTCTCAAAATTTCAATCCATTTTCGGCACGAGTTATTTTTATCCGATTGTCCCCAAATTTTGGCTCACTCATTTTTAGATACTAAACTACAATTTAGGACCCTACCAGGTATTAAAAAGTGATTTTGAAAAATTACCCTAGTCGTTAGGACACCTTTATTGGACACGTTTTTAGCACACGTAGATAGGTTTTCCAAAGACCTTTCAGTTGGTATGTAATATGACTAGGTTTCTTTGCATAATATAGGAGATAAACGAAAAAAAAAATAAAAATGGCCTTGTCTTCCCCCTACCTTTTTACCCCCTAAATGTGAATTTGGGCGCTAAAAAAAATACGTGTCCCTTTATTTTTTCTGATCTACAAAATAAAACAAATTCCATTAAGATCCACGGGTGACACTAGGGAGACTTCCCTTGTAAGTTTTCTTATATATGAAAGGACTTCTAGAGACGTCCCGTGCTAAAATTTGCAATAACTTTTATATTTTGATTTTTATCATAAAAGTATAAAATAACAGTTATTAAAAACGTTTTGTTCAAACTATTTAAAATAACTTTTATTTTATATTTATTTGAGTAAATAACTGTTATAACCAGAGACCAAATAAAACAGTCATAAGTGTCTTTTTGATTCAAAAAAATCATGAAACGATGTTGTCCAAACTAAGTATTTAATATATGAAAGGACTTCTAGAGATGTCCCGTGCTAAAATTTGCAATAACTTTTATTTTTTGATTTTTTCAATAACAGTAAAAAATAACAGTTATTAAAAACCTTTTGTTCAAACAATTTAAAATATCTTTTGGTTTATATTTATTTGAGTAAATAACTGTTATATCAGTAATTTTTAAAAAAATCAATCAAAGTTTATATCTTGAAATCAATGATTGAAGTATTAGATATCAATAGGATTCTTCTGCATATGTTTATTGTTGTTTTATTTTAATAACTCGAGTTTTTTAAGGCTCAAAGAGTTTTTAATAACAGTTATAAAAAATAAAAGTTTTTTATTTCTGTTATTTTGAACAAATATTTATATAAATCATTTCAAACTGTTATTTTGAATTTTTTTTTGAAAAAATATTTTTGAACAGGTAAGTTTGATTTTTTTCAATAAATCTCATAACTGTTATGGTCTCTGGTTATAACAGTTATTTTTTAAAAAACAAATCCAAGTTTATATCTCTAAGGGCCGATAACACAAACGAACTAACCGGAAGATAAATTGGGTTTAGTGCTAACCGGAGGTTATAGATGTCAAATTTGTATGGGACTAACCGGAGGTTACGTTAACTTTGATTTAACTGGATATTGTGTTAACCGCACTAAGTCAATAATTGAAGTATAAGCTTATGATTCTTTTGCATGCGTTTATTTGAGTTTTATATAAACAACTCAAGTTTTTTAAGGCTCACAGAGTTTTTGATAACAGTTAAAAAACATAAAAGTTTTTTATTTATGTTATTTTGAACAGATATTTATATAAATTATTTGAAACTGTTATTTTTAATTTTTATTTGAAAATCTATTTTTGAACAGTTAAATTTGACTTTTATCAATAAATCTCATAAAAGTTGTGGTATCTGAAAAAAGCATTGGTTAGTTTCAAACCGTTTTTTTTTCAATTTTTAGAATATAAATGGCTACAAATTTTCCAGAAAAGAACTTTTGGGGGGGGGGGGGGGTTGGGAATGGGAAGAGATTTTTATATTATTGATCTTTCTGTATTCACAGATTCATGAAAATTTGTGGGCAAAAGAAATAATTGACAACTAAACTCAAGTATCAAGAGGTGCAAAAGAAAAGTTTTCTTGCCCATATATCTTCAATATAAAAATTAAAATTTTCAAAGAAAATTATACTTTTTAAATTTTGAAAAACAATCAAAATATTAAAAATTAAATGTGTCTTAGAGAAAATTATGAGAACCTTGTACTTAAAACAGAATATTTTTTTAATCCAATGGAGATCCTACTCTGAATTTTGAATATGTTATTCAAAACATTGTTATTTTTTACCAGAATTTTTTTAAAACAAATCGAAAGTGTTTTCTTTTAAATATTCGGAGAAAAAAAATGTTTTTGCATTTTTGCATTATTTCTGTAAAATAAGTATTTCCTAAAAGAAGAAGACCTTAGATTTCACATGAGCCAAAATTTGTTAAAATTGGGTCATTAGTTAAAAAGTTACAGCTCTTTAAACGTTATGTATTTTTTTCACTGTTGCTTAAAAAATCGAACTTTGACCCTCCATAATTCTGTAAATACACCAAATCTAAAAAAAAACGATATATCGTGCTATATCATATTTATGTAGGCTTTCTTTGTGTCAATTTTCAATTTAATCTGAAGACACCATTTCAAAAAATGACTAAAATTTGAGCTAAATTTTTTGGAATAGCCCTGTATTCGAGTAGGAAAAGAAAAACTTAAATTTTTGTATCGCTTGACCAAATTGTTCCAGAGAAACCAGGGTACAAAAAACTCGGTTAACGAAATAATCCAACATATTTCGAATGAAACCGCAATTTTGACTCGCGATAAACAGGTAATTAAAAAAAAACATTTAGTTAATATTTTATGTGTACTGACTTTTGGGTCATGTCGGAAACGATGGAAAAATAAGTTCTGTGATTTATATGATTCCCGTGAGATTTCAAATTTTTAATTACCCACTTTTGCAAAAGCAAAAATGAATCGCCTATAAAGTAAAAAAGACGATCCACCCTATTAAGCACAATTTTCACATAATAGCGACTAAAAATATATTACCCGCTTTTGACATAAAACATAATCTTCATTAAATATATTAAAATATTAAGATTTTATTTTTAAATATTAAAAAGTAAATCTCAAAATAACACAAAAACCGCACGCATACACACAAAGTAAAACACTTACTTTACAAAACCAAAACTAATACATACACAACATACTTTGGTGGTATAAAACGAAAAAAAAAAAAATAAACAAACTTTTGCTATGTTAAAGTTTTTGACACCACTACTTATTATACATAAAACCTATGCATGTATGTACAAAACAGGAACCCCAAAAGGGAGAGAGAAATTAGCAACAAAAACAACAAAAAATGTTGAAACGCGTATGGAGAGTATATATGAAAAAAAAACTTTAAATAAAAATTTCATGTCATTTAGCTAATTAATTTTTTCCCCCTTTTTTTACACTAACACAACTTTAGACAAACACATTATAACAAGAAATATTGCAGTTTTTTTTTTTGTTCTGTAATGTCAAACAAAATTTGAAACTAGCTGAGAGGTTTTCAAAAAATTAAAAGAAAAACTTTTCTTGGCTTTTTTTGGTTAAAAAGCTGCTCTTGCACTTGTCGAAACTATGTTAATGAAGTAGGAAGATGTAGATAAAAATAAAAATATCAACAAAGAAACATTTTAGTACTTAAGACTTATACAACATGATCATTCTTTGTTAATAACACCCAGTGAAAGCGCAAAATAAAAAACCTTGTAAAAAATTTTGCTTTTCATAGGTTGATTACACCGTCCGACAGCCAATATTAAACATGAACTGGATGATATACTTCTGAAGTTGGAGATCGAATGGAGTAAAACTGCATTTACAGTTTTTTATTTCGTGATCCTGTTTCATTTTAAAAGGACTTCAAAGGTTAAAAGGATACATTTTGTAAAATATTTAGGGGAAATCCTCCTCATTCATTTGCTATCAGTAGTGACATCCTAAGACAAGTACAGACATTAAAAAAATATAAAATGCCTGCGAATTTTGTACTCTTGCCCAAAACATTAAATCATGATTATGTTTTGCGGAAGATTTGGGTGTACTTGCCAAAGCAACTTTTTTTTAAGAAAAAATAATGTTATAATACTTTGCTATTCCATGTAAAACAAATTGAAATATCAGTCGAGGACCCCGTTAAAAAACCAAAAGAGCTGTACATTTCGTAAGTGAGTGCAAAAATAAGTGCAAAAAAGTGTTTTTACATTTTGGAGAGTATAAAAGATTCGGCACCGAAGAATATAACACTCTCACTTGTTTTATGTGCATTTGATAAAAAAAATGGGAAATTTTTATGCGAAAAGCTTAGACTTGGTGAAAAAGTAGTTTTGGTAAAAAAAAATGATTTTTTTTTTCACGAAAAACAAAATTATGTTAATAAAAATTTAATGAACCCAAAATTTTTGGTGAAAAAAAAAATTTGATGAATTTTTTTGATGAAAAGAAACATTTTTTGATGTAAAAAAAATATTAGAAAAACTAATTTTTTGGTGAGAATAAAATTGATAATAAAAAATTTGATAACAAAATTTTATGATAAAATTGATAAAAAAAAATATTTTGAAAAAAAAAATTTGATGAAAAAAAAAAATTTGATGAAAAAAAAAAATTAATGAAAAAAAAATTTAAATTTTGACGAAAAAAAAAAAATTTAATGAAAAAAAAAAAAAATTTGATGAAAAAAAAAATTTATGAAAAAAAAAAAAAAAAATGTATGAAAAAAAAAATTATGAAAAAAAAAATTGATGAAAAAATAAAATGGATTAAGAAAAATTGATGAAAAAAAAAATCGATAAAAAATAATGATGAAAAAAACGTTTGATGAAAAAAAAATTTATGAAAAGAAAAAAAATTTATGAAAAAAAAAAAATTTTAGAAAAAAAAAAAAATTTGATGAAAAAAAAATTTTTTTTTTGTTCAAAAATGTTTATGTTATTTTTTATTCACCAGCTGGTGAAAAACGGTTCTATTTACCACGAGGTGAATTATTATCCAAGTTTTCTTGTTTTCTTTTTCGTTAATTGTTAGCTTATCTAGTCAAACTGAGGTGGCGTCCTGCTACTTTTTTAATATTAGACTCCAGCCTAAAAACATTATCATGTTAAAATTTAATCCTCTAAAATTTTAAAGTCCTTTTAAAAGAAAACAGGATCACGAAAAGAAAATCTGTGAATGCAGTTTAACTACATTTAGTCTCTAGTTTCAAACGTATATTATACAGTTCGTGTTTAAGGATTTTTTTGCATTTTTGTCGGACGGTGACATATTCTTGACATACGTTGATTTTTTTCAATGGTCCGATTTTGGCCTTTTTTAAATCTTAATTAATAAAAATAACACATTTATTGTGTTTTTCAGTAAGTAAAGAGTTTAAGTTGAAAAAAATTCAGAAGAAAAATTTAAGTTCTAAAAATAGCAGACACTTCTGGTTAGTGTTATCATCAGCAGGACTTAAAATGTCTGTTTGTCTTGTTAGTGGAAACTGTTTTTTATATATGGGGGTTTCGTGTCAACTTAAACAACTTTTAAAACCGATATCTTCCGATCGGGATGAAATTTGCACCAAGGTTAGTCTTATGGAATAGTAGCTCAGATACAATTTTTCACTGAGATCGGTAAAGGACTCCAAATTTGACATTTTGGCCAAAGAGGTGTTCATTCTCATCCATTTAACTTCTTACCTATTGTTTTTAGCAAAATGTATCTCAAATAGTTTAGATAGATATTTCTTCAGTCTTTTGAAAAAAAACTAGATTTTTTTTTTTTTTAATTCAAAATTTTTTGATTTTTTTAGTCAAATTGGGCTCTTTTTAATATGTGAATATCTATAGCTTCTACACAACAAATTTTTGCAGTTTCCAATACTACAATTCTATTTCTAGCAATCTCAACCTCACTTAATAATTTTTTTAAACATTTTAATCTCTTAAATTATTTCGCAAGGGTTACTAACATAATCTGGAATTTCAGACGCAAACTTGTTGCCAAAAATTTTAATTTTTAATTCCGAGCTAAAAACTTCGCGTTTTCTTTAAATAAATATTGAATTTTTAATACCACGATTAACTCTTCTTTATTTATTTACTTACTTTATTTAAATTTAATCGGGTTTGTTGCAAAAAAAAAATATTTTTGCAATATGTTTTTTACAAATGCTTAACTGCAACTTGGCGTGTTAATAACTCGAAAAGGAAGCGAGATATCAAAAAATGACTGACCAAAATTATTCCTTGCAAAAAATGAAATAAGATCGCCCACTCACATTTTTTTTTTCTTTTTTTTTTAAGTCATTTTTTTATATCTCTCATCGTTTTCGAAATAAGTTTAAAATGTAAATTTTTTGACATTTGACCCCGATTTATTTAAAATCAGCTCTGGCGAAGATTTTGAATTTCGTCGAAATATAGTAGTGAAGCACCCCAGATTCATTACCAAGAGAGACATTTACAATGTTCGCAACTTGAGGTTAAAGTTGTCTCGGCCGATCCGTATAAAAGCACTAGTTCAGCAAAGTCACATCATATCTTTCAAACAAAATCAATTTATAGAAAATCCGTTGTACTACAACAAAAGTTTTGTTTTTTAAAGTTTTTATTTAAAAATTTTGGAGGTTCAATATATTTGCTAATAAAAAAAGTACTAAACGAAGAGATCGAGAAAAACTAAGAGTATTTCTTTAAACTCCAACCATCTCGAATTTTTATATTAGAACCGTTTTTTTTTTGTGTAGCACAGTGTTATAAAATACCAGCATTTCTAAAATGATACCGCATACTTTTTCGACTTGGTCAAACATTTTATCGTTATAGTGATACTGAGTCTTGACTATTGCATGGGTAGTTGTGATAATTTTTTGTTTTTGTTTTATATGTGTTTGTTAAATGATTTTTCTAGTATGAATAAAAGGCAAATAGTAAAGTAAAACTTTTTGTTATTTTTTAAAAGTTAATTACAAAAAACAAATATATGTTTTTTTTCTCTCTCTCTAAAGGAATTATTTTATAAGCTTATAAAATTAAATTTTCAAAACTTTTATGTTATTACAAAACAAAGACTGACATTTTGAGTTTGTTAAAACAATTGTATTTATTAGTTAAAATAAAGTTATTTAAAATGTTTCTGTTATTTTTAAAATAATATAGAAGTTGTTTTGTGAAAATAATTACCCGAATAAAAATTTTCTGGTCTAATCATATATAATTTGATACAATCTTATATGAGTTAATATGCTTCCGTATAAATTTATATAAAACTTTATCTATCACTTTGATACGGTTGATCCACTTTATATGGTTAGATATTGCTCCATATATGATTAGATTCGTATTTTGGTTTTGCTCATCAAATTATATAAAAATAGATATTATAAGATCAATTTGATCTAATTAGATTTGACCAAATTCAGGATCAAATTGTATCAGTTTTTATATTTTTTTATCTAAAGTAATACAATTAGATATTATTTGATACAACCATTTTACGGATCAAATTATATCTATTTAGTAAAATTAGCATAATATTTTTACTAGGGTATTAAACAAACAAAAAAAAAATTAATAAAACGTAATAACAAACCAAAAAAATATATCTTAATCATTATTAAAAAAAAATTTTTTTTTTTTAATCCATGCCCACAAAAGTGGGCGGAACGAAAACAAATTAAACTTGCTATTCCCCTTTGTGCAAGAGCAGGACTCTGATTTTAAAAATGGTTGAATTTTTTAACAAATTTACAAAAAACCATTAAACAAAGTGTATATACTCCCATTCTGTGGCTGGGAGACCATACGTGATCAACACATCCATTCACACTTTAACAATGTTCCAATTTTCTCTTAGAAAAGAAAACAGCATTAATGAAAACACCAACCACCGATGTCTCTTTGTCAAAGTTTTTACTGTAAACCATACATAAATGTAGATATAAATTAACATTGTTGCATTTTCATGTTTTCATGGGTTTGGCACAATGCGTGTATGGCAACTTAAACAACTCCATAAAATTTACGATTATTACAATGTTAACTATATAAAAGGGCGTTAATATGCTTTTATGCTTGGCTAAAGATTTTAATGAAAATTTAAAAAAAAAAAAAAAACTTTATTTTTTTTTAATTTTTTACAGGCCTATTATAAAGATAATGTAGATATAAAAGGGTAAAGTGAATAAGGGAATAAACAAACACGTTCGGGAAAGTATATTTCATTAATAAAAAACATTAAAATTATTTAATTTCTAGAATAAAATATGGATAATAACGGTGACAGGATATAATCCACACGGATAATATTCCCATAACGGAAATGGGGATTATGTCCAAATAAATCACGGTGATAATCCCTATGACCATTTCCAAAACTGTCATAATCCCAATGGGGGTTATGTCGGCTCTCTGTTTTGTACATCCGAAATATTTTCGATTATAACCCCCATTTATTTTATGAGACTAAGTCCAAAATAATTTCGGTCATAATATTTATTACGTGGTCATTATCGGTGACAGGACATAGTCCCCACGGACGTTACCCCCATAACGAAAATGGGGATTATGACCGAATTCATCATAGTCACAATCCCCATAATAGTTGTTGGGACTGTGACCGTTTCCAAACGGATACAATTGTTGGAATTATGGCATAATCTCGGTAATTATGATTATGGGCATTTGTTACGTGGTCATTATCCCGATAAATCTGGGAATTATGTCCGATTTTTATTGGGATTATGTCCAAATTATTTTCGGTCATAGTCCCAACTACCATTATTGGAATTATGACCGAAATGAATTTGGTCATTATCCCCATAATGGAAATGGGGATTATGTCCGTGGGGATTATGTCCGTGGGGATTATGTCATGTCGCCGTCACTATCCACATAAATTCATTTCGGTCATAATGCTCACAATGGTAGTGGGATTATGTCCATGGGGATTATGTCATGTCACCAATAATAGCATAGTGAAACAACCAAAATTGAAATGGGATGAAACTAAAGGAAAATGAAAGTTGACATATTCCAGAACAAAACAATCAGCGATTTTTTTAGTTCAGCCGTAGATTTTTTTTATACGCATTTAAAGTTTCAAAACTCTTATTATAATTGTAATTATATGTTGGTATTATTTTTGAAAATAAAATAAATATCGCACGGTGCCCTGTAGAGGATTTAAATAAAATTTTGGTGTTACTCCAATTTTTAGGCGGATTATGTTTTTAGACTATAAAAGAAGGAAAATGAGCAAAAAAGAAAAAAAAGTGCTAGGCGCTTTTTTTGGCGGGCAAAAAAAAAGAATTACAAAAAGAGAAACAAGAATTTATTCTTTCAAATGCATTAACATTTTTTATACAGATGTAAATTCATCACATATTCACTTATCAGTGAGATTTAAATATATATGTGACATATTTTTTCAGATATGAGACTTAAAAGAATAATTTCACTATATAGTGATACTAAATGAAATTTCTTTTTAATTAAATGAAAATTTTAAGTCTTGGAGTTATTTCACATTTAAGACTGATCCTGTTTCTAGATTTTGAATGAGGGAAGTCACCCCAACAATACAAACAAAATTTTCAAATCATTTTTGGCGAAATAAAAAAAATTGAAAAATGATATTTAGCGGCTCCATAAGATTGACAATAAACAAATAGTCCCAACCACTTTCTTCATCTCTTTTCAAACTATTTATATTGTTTTACTCTTCCTTAGGCACTGCAAACACATTTTTCAATGGTTTTTACTATTGTTTTCTGATTTTTTTTAGTTTTGAAAAAACATTTTTAACAAAACAGAGTAAATTCTTTTAAAATGATATGACTCACTAATGTCAATATTGAGGGAACTTTGAGTTTTGCTGTCCGTCTGAGTAGTACACTGAAAACTTTTAAGAACTTACATTTTTAAATAATTTACAAGGACATTTTTCATTTAGTTTCAATTAATAGTGAAATTATTCTTTTAAGTCTCATATCTGGAAAAATATGTTACATATATATTTAAATATCACTGATAAGTAAATTTGTGATGGATTTACAACTGTGTAAATAAATTTTAATGCATTTACAAGAATAAATTATTTTTTGTTTTTTAGAAATTCTTCTTTTTGCCCGCCAAAAAAAAAGCGCCTAGTACTTTTTTTTCTTTTTTGGCTCATTTTTTTTCTTTTATCGTCTAAAAACATAATCCGCCTAAAAATTGGAGTAACACCAAAATTTTATTTAAATCCTCTCCAGCGCACCGTGATCGTCTATTCCATAAGATATATGGTGAATTTAGGCATTTTTTGACCGATGGTCTTCCGATTTTTGTTATTTTTTTCACACAGATACTCTATGGAGCCAATTTCAAATTTCATCTATCAGATCGAAAATATTTGAAAAACTCGCGATTTTATACACGATTTTCGTTTTAAAAAAGTAAAAAAAATGTAAAATCTGTGTAACTTTGAGCGGCTGTATTTTCTAAACTACTTATTGCATTTTAAGAATCTATAGCGCATACGAATGGTATGTAGGTCTATTTTAATATCTAATAAACTAAAAAATATGAGTGGTTTAAAAGTGCATTTTATATGCAAATGCTGTTTTGAAATGCATTTCGCGAAACTTTTACCCCTTTTATTTTTTTTAATTAGCATATTTGGAAAATTTAGAATTTTCGCTACAAAAAAAGTTTTGAATACATTGGACCGAGAATGAATGATATTTTTAATATTTTTTTAAAGAAATACTTTCTTAAGTTTCCCTTATAAATTTTTTTTTTTAAATTATACCAAAATCATGTTAAAAGACATGTTTTTAAACCATTATATTTCCAAAAGTAATAATCGTATCTTATTGTTTTTATGCACATTAGAAATGTATTTTTGTCAATTTTTTACATTTAATGACCTTAAAAATGTTGGTGTTTCAAAAATGCATTTTAAATGCAAATGCAGTTTTGAAGTGCTTTTTTCAAAACTTTTACGCCTTTGAATTTTTTTTAATTATCATATTTGAAACGTTTACAAATTTTACTACAAAATAATGTCCTCCTAATAATGGACCCACTTAGGTTTATAGGTTTCCCGATTCCAAAACGGTCACTCAAATTTTTCTATCACGTCACAATTTTAAAAAAATCGCGGTTAAAGTCTCACATTTTGGTAGAAAAATGTAAAAATGTTCCCTCTTTCTGCCGACCACTGCTGTAAAGTAAGATCCTGACATGCGAATGACTTCATATCAAGCTCATTCGAAAGTGCGTAATTTTTCTTTCAGACAAAATCAAATTTTCTTGGAATTTAATTTTTTATAATGGTGATAAAATCATTAGCCACAAGTGCTTTGATTCAAATATTTACGTGTGTATTTGTAAGGAAATTTGTTAAAAAAAACTGTGTAAATAAACTAAATTTTTAAAAAATGGATGGTTTTTTATTAATGATTTTTTAACCATTTTAGAAAATTAAATTCCAAGAATATTTTATCTTGTCTTATAAAGAAAATTACATACTTTTGAATGAGCTTGATACCAAGTCAATCGCATGTCAGGATCTTATATTATAAGCTTTCAAAAAGGGTACAAAATGGCCTTTTTCGGCAACAAGCACTACATAAATAACTTACCAGAATCCAATACGCATTTTCATGTTGAGCTGTGAAATCTATAAATCGAAAAAAATCGGTTCATAAATTTAAATTTGGGGAGTGTTTATTTTTTAAAATATATAAGCGACTTTTGCAAAAAAATATTTTATACAAAAAACAACAAAATATTTAGAGATCGCTTTTTAGTCTAATATTTCGTTAATATTTTTTTTTTCAGAGTTTTATTTTCAAAACTCGGTATCGAGTATTTTTTTTAAATTGTAGCAAATATATTTTAAAATTGAATTAAATTTAAAAATACTTTTGGTTTTTCTCATTGAAGAGTTTTAAATCTTACATTTTTCTCTTGTTTTAAACCACTAATAGTTTGTGCACACACGATTTGTCATTAGACTCGTTTGCTACTTTGTAGTAAATCGTTTCTATTTTTGCTAAATAATCTTGACAATGGAATCTGACAAATTCCGAAACACGTGTCGATTAAGTCTTGCAAAAATGACCAACATAAGTAAATTTAAAACAAAAAATAATTTTCTTGAAAATTATGCTATGAGAATATCATGGTTTTAATTAGTAAAGAAAATAATGACCTCGAGCCAGAATAAACATCCTCACAAAATACCACATAAATAAATTTAAAACAGAAAGATATTTTTCTTAAAAAATATTTTATAAAAAACTTCATTATGAACTTAGTAAAGAAAAATGAACTCGAGCTAGAATAAATATTTAAATATTTTTTAATAATCGCAATAACTAAAAGGACCATATGCGGCTTTTTTTTAAGATATTTTCAAAATATTAGAAAACACATAACTGTTTTCTTCAAAGCACTAACAAAATTTAACTAATTTAACACAACAAACTTTTTGCTATTTAACAAAAACAACAAAAAATAAAAAACAAAAATATATATTAAATATTTATAACATAATTTTAACTCAATGTATCCTTTATTTTTCTTTCCATCTCTTGTTTCTCATTTCAAAAAATAACAAAAAAAAAAACATAATCCTCTGAAAATAACTTTATGCCGTGGATATTATTACAAAACTTCCGGTTGACATGCTTCGTTGGTAATTTTTGTGTATTAATATAAATATGTATGTACGAATGAATGAATGAATTTATGTATGACATACATGTTACACATAACCTCACAATAAAAAATGACAATCATGATAATCACAGATCCACCGCAAGTAACATTGTCATTAGGCTCAACATTGAAACCGGATGACATTAAAGAAGGCGATGATGTTTATTTTGAATGTCATATTAAAGCAAATCCTAAGGAACATCGTATCACTTGGTCACATAATGTAAGTAGCATCTAAAATTGTATGTTATTATAATTTTCTTATAAATATTAAATTAGATTATCTTTGATTTGGTAAATGTTTGGTATGGAATTTCGGTTTTGAAGTTAATAGATATGAGAAGGAGAATATGTGTGGTATTGGAAATTGGTATATCAAATAATGTACAAAAAACCATAATCATGTTTGTGGTTTATATTTTAATGTTATTTTGACATGTTTATATTTAGAATACTACTTTAACAACTATGTACACTGACAAAAAATTAAATTAAATTTCGTAGTTACTACTAAGTAGGTTGTGTTAAACAAAAAATCCCCGGCGGCCTACTTGTGACACACTCTCCAAATGTCTTCAATGACGAATCAGCAGTTGGTCATTAGAGCCAATAATACCAATAATGCTTTTATAAACTGCTGAGCAATTGCTTAATTGTCCTTGGTGAGCAAAGGTGGTGTCAAAAGTATGTCGGAGTTGATTTTTTTGCCAACTGGGAATATTTTGGTTAAATAACTTTTCTAAAAGTCGCCTAAAATTATTTTAAAGTTTCGGGTTAAATTGACAATTTGTCTTATCTTATGAGGAGTTCAAGAATGATAAAAACAGCGTTTTCGACATTTTGTTTAAATATTTTAACATGCCCGGTGAAAAATGTCAGATGTTATTCATATATTATTCATATATGCTCGCCCATATATATTACATATATGAAGCAAATGCGAAAATTGGCGGCATATGTAAATATATGGACATATATGGTCACATATGTAACATATAGTTTTTTAATTCCGTTTTGCATTTTGGTGTTAAGAATTTCATTAAAATTGTTTCACTATTTTTGAAAAATTTTTGAAGTCTTAAACATTTTTTTAAAATTCAGAAAAACCCCTTTTTTATGTTTTTTTTTTTAATTTTCAAAGTTCCAAAATTTTTGGTTTTTAAGTCCCAGACACAAAATTTTTTTTGGCAACTTTTTTTCGGTTTTTAATAAAAAAAAATTTTAAGAAAAAAAAAAAAATTTGAAAAATTTTCGAAGTCGGGACATCCGATTTTTTTTTTTAATTTTCGAAGTACCAAGTGTTTGTAGTAAAAAAATCATTAAAAAATGTTTTTAGAAAGTAAATTTTGAAAAATTTTCTAAGTCCTGAGAAAAATTCAAACATCTTGTATCGGGACACATATGGAAGTACATGTCATATATGTGCAAATGTGTACATATCTGAAATTTTTTTTGAAAATTTTCAAAGTATTTTTTTGGAAATTTTTTTGTGCGTTTTGGAGTAAAAAATTTCATTTCAAAATTTCAGTTCAAATGCTTTTGAAATTTTTTTTTGAAAAATTTATAAGTCTCAGACATATGTACGTGCAGATGTGTGCATATGGGGCATTCCATGTGAAATCGGACATTTTGAAAAACTTTTTTTTTAGATTTTCCCAATTTGTTTACAGTTTTTAGTACCCTTCGAAAACTCCTTCGTGGTAAATTTTCAGATGTTTTTGATGACCCGTTCAAAAGATATCGAATTTTTAAAAATTGGTAGTTTGTTCCTTTACTCAAACTTCTTTTAATCATAACTTCTTCAATAATGGTCCAAATTTAAAATTTTTTTTTTTCAAAATTTTTTTTTTTTTACGTACTTTCTAAAAAAAAATCCCAAAAAATTCTTAAAAGCGCTCTAGTATGCGATTTTTAAGTTTTAAAATTTAAATCTCATTTTTGAAAATGTTTGTACTCTTCGATTTTTTTGAAATTTTTTTATGTAAAACTTCTATCAATTCTACAAATTGTTTGCCCAGGAGGATCGTGGGATAACGATTATTACTATTTTTAAAAATTTTTTTAAAAAATTTTATTGTAATTTTCCAATCTTAAAATCATTTCTACTGCTCCAATGGTGCGTCATAGAGGGGTCCTTTATAAGACCGACCCCCATTAATTTTTACGTCTTAACATTTCTTTGGAACAAACTAATACCCTATCTCCAATTTTTAAGGGGGCTCCCACAAAAAACGAAATTTTTTTAAATTCGTTCCAACCGCTCTAACTGCCCTAATAGTGCCCTTAGAGCAACAAAATGTATGACCGACCCACAATATTTTTTTAGTCCAAACATTTTCTCTAAACACACCTAGCCTCTATCTTTAACTGTTAAGACGGTCCCCATACAATTTTTTTTATTTTTTGTAAATTTGTTTTATTTAATCAGCTTCTACCGGTCTAATGGTGCGTCCGAGAGGGGTTATTAGTGAGACCGACCCCCATTTATTTTTAGCCAACAACATTTTTTCAAAACATACCTACGCCCTATCTCCATTCCCTAAGTAGGCTCCCATTCAAAATTACATTTTTATAAAATTTGCTCCAACTGTTATTTGTATGGGAGCCTACTTAGGGAATGGAGATAGGGCGTAGGTATGTTTTGAAAAAATGTTATAGGGTAAAAATAAATGGGGGTCGGTTCCACTAATGACCCCTCTCGGACGCACCATTGGACCGGTAGAAGCTGATTAAATAAAACAAATTTACAAAAAATAAAAAAAATTGTATGGGGACCGCCTTAACAGTTAAAGATAGAGGCTAGGTGTGTTCAGAGAAAATGTTTGGACTAAAAAAATATTGTGGGTCGGTCATACATTTTGTTGCTCTAAGGGCACTATTAGGGCAGTTAGAGCGGTTGGAACGAATTTAAAAAAATTTCGTTTTGTGTGGGAGCCCCCTTAAAAATTGGAGATAGGGTATTAGTTTGTTCCAAAGAAATGTTAAGACGTTAAAATTAATGGGGGTCGGTCTTATAAAGGACCCCTCTATGACGCACCATTGGAGCAGTAGAAATGATTTTAAGATTGGAAAATTACAATAAATTTTTTTCAAAAAATTTTTAAAAATAGTAATAATCGTTATCCCACGATCTTCCTGGGCAGAATTGATAGAAGTTTTACATAAAAAAATTTCAAAAAAATCGAAGAGTACAAACATTTTCAAAAATGAGATTTAAATTTGAAAACTTAAAAATCGCATACTAGAGCGCTTTTAAGAATTTTTTGGGATTTTTTTTTAGAAAGTAAGTAAAAAAACAAATATTTCGAAAAAAAAAAATTTAAATTTGGACCATTATTAAAGAAGTTATGATTAAAAGAAGTTTGAGTAAAGGAACAAACTACCAATTTTTAAAAATTCGATATCTTTTGAACGGCTCATCAAAAAAATCTGAAAATTTACCACGAAGGAGTTTTCGAAAGGTACTAAAAACTGTAAACAAATTGGGAAAATCTAAAAAAAAAAGTTTTTCAAAGTGTCCGATTTCACATGGAATGCCCCATATGTGTTTTCATACATCAGCATATATGAAAAAAAAATCAAGAAATATTGCTTCATATATGTATTCATATGGAGCATATATGATCACATATTTTTCATATGTGATCACTAGGGATGAGATTTCCATGCAAATGCATGTTTTTTGTCGATAGTCTCAAGAAATAGATAGATCAAGAAATTTGCGTTTAAATGGCATCGATTTGTTTTTGCATATTTTGGCATATTTGGGTGAAAATGCATATTTTTGCATATTTTGATTTTAAATGCATATTTTGTGCATATTTGCAACTTTTAAGTGCATATTTTTGCATATTTTGTCATAAATGAGCAAAAACACAAATTGAAATTTATTTTTTTTAAAAACTATTTTAAATTTTAAATTTTTTTGAAAGTAAGAAAAATTATTTTTTTTCTTCTTCTTAATTTCTAAAAAAAATCTTGCTTATATAAAGTTTAAAATGTTACTATTTAAACCCGGCGTTATTTTTTGGTTTTTGAGAAGTTTTTCCTATGAAAACAAGATTTTTATTGTACACATTTTATTTTTTAGCGCATATTTTAAGGTTTTTTAGTGCATATTTTGAATTCTTTAGCGCATATTTTAAGCGCATATTTTCGATTTTTTAGTGCATGAAAATCTCATCCCTAGTGATCACATATGAAACATGTATGTGCATATATGAACATTTTTCACCGGGAATTTTTTTTTTCATAAATTTTTTTTTTATAAATTTTTTTTTTATTTATTTTTTTCATCAATTTTTTTTTTCTTTTTTCATCAATTTTTTTTTTTATTCACCATTTTTTTTTTTTTTGTCGATTAACTTTTTTTTCATAATTTTTTTTTTAAAATAAATTTTTTTACATCATAAATTTTTTTACATCATAAATTTTTTTACATCAAAAATTTTTTTTTCTCATCAAAAATTGTTTTCTTCATCAATTTTTTTCTACATCAAAAAAATTTTTCTTTTTATCAAAAAAAAATTTTTTTACTACTACTTTTCAACAAGTCTAAACATTTCACATAAAAATGTTCCATTTGTTTATCAAATGTACATAAAACAAGTGCGAGTCTTAAGTTCTTCGGTGCCGAATCTTTTATACTCTCCAAAATGTAAAAACACTTTTTTGCACATATTTTTGCACTCATTTACCTAATGTTAGGCTTTTTTGGTTTGGACTGCATATTGATTTCCACAGACAGATGGACGGATGTATATAGCTTAAGTATTTTAGAAATGGGTCACTAATATTTAAACTTAATGGGGTCCTCGACTGATATTTCAATTCGTTTTGCATGGAATAGCAAAGTCATATAACAGAATTTTTTTTTTTTAAACTTTGCTTTGGCAAGTACACCCAAATCTTCCGCAAAACATTATCAAGATTTAACATTTTGGGCAAGAGTACAAAATTCGCAGGCATTTTTACCATAAGCCGATATATAAAATTTTTTAGTTTCGAGTTACATGAGATGTTCAACGACACATTTTAATGACTTTTTCAGAATCTGAGCTATCTAAAATTTTTTCTATACAAACAAATTACAAAAATGTTATGAAATTTAAAGTTCAAATGCAATTTTCTCGAAAAAAAAGAAGAACGTGTTTCTGAATTTTTTTGTGTGGATGGACAAACATCTAAATTTAAAAAAAAAAATTAAAAAAGAAAAAAAATGTGGCATGTTTTTTAATAAATTGACATTTTTAAAAAATGTAAAATTTCAGAACGGGTTCTGAAAATTTTGCAAAAAAAAAAAAATTAATCCATAGCCCATACAAAACTATATAAGAATGTAAATTTTTGAATTTATCTATCTAACAGGCTTTCAAGGTCATTTTGAGATTGTGGTGCATTCCGTTTTAATGTGATAAATATTTAATCATTGCCCATTTTTCCAATATTTGACCACGCCTCCTAATCCTAGTTTTTGAAAAATTGAAAACCAAAAACGCAATTTTCTAAGTTCCATATAGGGCTATCCATTCTACCTATTCAGAAGTTTACGGTACACGTGTTTTTCTTCGATGGACATTTGGTGTGGAATGCCTCATAAGCGAATTTATTGGAATTTCGGGGCCACCTTTGGTCGGGGGCCTGGGAACGTGCCCAGTGTGCCCTAGTAGTTAAAACGGTACTGAATGCCAACTACATTTTTTGGGAGACTTAGAATTGAAAAAATTACAATCAATGTAAACTTCGTTAACTCACGCACAGTGGGAAAAAAAATACTTTTTTGGAAATAATTCAGACTTTCAGTTTAAATTAAAAATTAAAAAAAAAAATAATACGATTTTTTTTCGTAAAAAGTTGTAAAACTGTTTTGATAAAGAGTTTCGTTCGGAACATGTTGATTGTTTTTACTAGTTTAAAAGGTAACATAACATAGAAAAGTTGAAAATAAAAGTTGGGGCCGAGGTGTAAACATCATGCCTGGCAGCCCCATCCAAAATTGCACGAAATTTGCAATTTTTATCGATTGTTTTAAAAATGTAACTTTTGTATGGAAGCTATCTTAAAGAGTGGATACGGTATACCTACTTATTGGACTCATACAAACTGAAAAACCTATATATTCCTTCTACTACTAATTGGAGGGTACAACAAATATAAATAAAATTGATGGTATAACTTATTTTTTTAAGTGTTATTTCTAAACTAGATGTAATAAACGAATATACAACACATATGTTTACCTTAATTGCTGTCTTAACAAAAATTTTGTTTCTAGAATTAAAATTAATTTATTTAAATATCATAATAAATATTTAATTTTGTTGCTAATTAATATTCACATAAGATTACTGATGACTTGTATGAACAAAATTGATATTGTGGTGCAAATACGTGGGTGTCGATATTTTTTCAAAAGCAACTTTTTTTTAAATTGCCTTCACATACAAAAGTGTTTTTCGGTCAAATTCGTTGGTACTCAAAAGCGGAATTAAAAATTTTAAACGTTTTTTATTTTTAATTTTTATATTTTTATTTAACCCAAAAGGGGTTAAAAAAAATATTTAATGATTAACTCTTGTACTTTTTGTAGGACATTGATGAATTCGGCCAAGCCGTTTATTTACTAGTTCTAGTATTTAATAAATTTATTTTTATATAATTTTTCATGTTTTTCCAAGCAATTTTTTTTTAAATTTATATTTTTTTTTTGTCAACACAATAGACAATATGAAAAAAGTCCGTGATAGTTTTTTTTTTTGTTAAACTCAAACAGGAAAAAATTCGTAGAAAAATGCATAATTTTAGGCGTCGCTAAAAAATGTAAAACACACACAGCAGAGGAGAGTGTGTGTAAGTGCATGTTGTTAAAATGTGTAAATAGGATTCACTGAAAAAAATTGAATGACAAAACATACATTAAAAAACTGCTATTATACGAGGGTAGTATTAAACATTTTAAAATAAATATTTAATTAAAAATATATAAACCCTTTAACTCACAAGAACTCCTTTAGGCGGTCATTAATAAGTGGACCAAAAAAGCACCAAATTACTTTTTTATGTTATCTTGTAAAGAGTTGGGTGAGTGATTCACTGACTGACTTAATCATCTTCGCACAGCTTAAAGAGAGACGTAAAATTTGGAATTTTCACCTCCCGAAAAATAGATCCACTAGGGCTGAGTTTAGGGTAATACTTGTTCTAGGGGGTTAAAATAAGAAAAAATTTATTATTTTCCACAGAAAAAGTCTCAGATTCTGAGAAATTTTACCATAAACAAAGTCCAATATTTTAAAGCATTTTTGAGATATTTTTCAACAGTTCTTAGATTATTGGATTTGTTTGTACTAAAATTTTAGATTCTGAGAACTTTTTCGATAGAGAAAGACCATTTTCTATAAGGTCTTTCTAGAGATTATTTCTATTTCTTATAGAAAAAACCTCAGATTTTCAGACCTTTTTTTTCTATAGAAAAAGTCTCAGATACTGATACCTTATTCCTAAGGAAAAAGTCTCAGACTTTCAGACCTTTTTCATAAAAATAAAAAAGGTCTCAGATTCCGAGAGATTTTTTAAATTAAAAAAGTCTAAGATTCTGGCACTTTTCCCCTAAAGAAAAAGTGACAGATTCCAAGAAATTTATCCTTTATAAAAAGTCTCAGATTGTAAAGACTTTTTTCGTCGGAAAAAGTATAACATTCTAATTCAAAAGGTCTGAGATTCTGAGACCTTTTTCAAAAGAAAAAGTCACAGATTCTGAGACGTTTTCTATGGAAAAAGTTTTAGATTCTAAAACCTTTTTCTACACACAAAAAAAATATAAAAAAATTGTGTCCGTTTTGGGGAGAATACAACCTATAAAGTGGTTTTGGATAATTTACCTAAGTTTTTTAGAGCAAAAACTTTGGTAAGTTATCCAAAACCACTTTATAGGTTGTAATTAAACCAAAAACTGGCACAATTTTTTTAATTTTTTTTTTTTTTTGTGTGTATATAACAAAAAGATACTTTTTTTCTAAAGAAAACGTCTCAGATTTTGAGATCATAGATTCTGAGACCTGTTTCCCAAAGAAAAAGTGTCCGATTCTGAGACATTTTTTCTACAACTTACAATTTTTAATAAAGCACCCATCCGCCCATCCGCAAACAAAAAACGTTTGGAAAAGTTATCTTTAGGAATTCCAGGGTAAAAATTTGCTATTGAAATATTTAGTGTACAGTTACAGTTGTGAAAAAAGTCTTTTTAGAAAATTTTGATAGAATTTAAAGGTTTAAAATGTATACTTTGGTACTCTTTCTGAAATAACATGAAATAATGGGCATCAAAACTAGATTTTTGGAATGTAGAATCCTCGATTAAAACAAAACATTCTGAAAAAACGACGTTTAGGAATCTCTAATTCGACGAGTGTTAAAGGAGGTAAAAAGGAACGTATGAGAAGGACATATTTATAAGTTTAATTTTTTTAGGGTAAAGTTAAATTGAACAGGGAACGAAATGAAAGAGAACACAACGGAATGGAACAGTACATGACACGAAATAACACATTTATTTCATAATATTTTCCTCACTCTAATTAATTTTTTTCACTCAAACTTTTTCTGATTCTGAATTAATTTGTGACTCATATTTTTTTCACTCAAAATATTTTCAATACCCATTTTAAATGAATTAATTTTTGTTTTTTAAAAAAATCCAAATTTTTGGTAGAAATATCCAAAAGTTTAAAACTAAATAATCGGATTTTTCTCGAAATATTTTTAAATGAAAAAAATTTAACTTCTCAATTTTTTTTAAAGGAATTTCTTGAACGTAGAAAAACTAAAATTTTTTTTTCAAATTTCAATTATCGATATCTCGAAAACCGTTCGACCGATTTGGAAATTCGTTTGATATTTGTTTTCTCCACATCGAGAAAAGAAACATTTTTTTTTTAATTTTCTAAAATCCAAATCACTCAAATTTGTACAATTTGCACTTATGTACAAAATCGAAAGAAACGATCTTTTAAAATGGCAGTCTAATGTTACACATACACCCCGAAATCTATATAATTCTACATTATGGAAAAAACTTTCCTGTTTAAGGTTTAATTTCAATATAAGGGTTCGAATGTGTCCAAGAACATTTTTTATCAAAGTCTGCAGTGAAGAACTTAAGAAGTGGGGGGACTTAAATTCTGATATATTTATTATCCGGTACTTAATATAACCAGTAGCTATCTTCGGGGTAGGCATGGAAACCGAAAAGATCCTTTAACCAAAAAAAATCTCTTCAAAATGGGTTTTAAAAATATAACCGTCGAAAATGCATTTAATTATATTAATATGTCGTCTTATGGTTAACAAGTTCAATTAGTTTTGAAGATATTGTCGTTAAATCTTAATATACAAAAACATTTGTGCGGGGTACGTGTTACTTAAATTTAAGAACCGCTAGACCTATTGACGCCAAACTTGACCAAACAAAATCGAGTTAGGTTTTTCTTAAGTTCACCGATAGGTGGCGCTGTTATCGCAATATTAAAATTTTTGGTATTTATCGTACAACTTGGCCGAAATTCACAAAATGTATTTATTGAAGTTTGCAAATAATCGAGATATTTTATAATCGCGATTACGATTAAAAAATATAATATTTAATAAACTTAATGCGTTGAAGTCAAATAGAAAAAAATTAAAATTTGGTCGAAAGGCTTTCGAGATGCCGCTGTTAAAATTTGCAAAAAAAAAAATGGCGGTTTTTCCGTCGATCAAGGAATTTTTTTAAAAAAATCTTAGAATTTTTTCCCTTGACCCTTTCATAGAACTTGAGACAAACTTTAATTTGAAATTTATTTGGGTCAAATCCGATAATTTTAACCTGTGGCGCCTTTGAATTAAAATTTTTGATGTGTGGAGAATTTTCGTAAAATTTTAAACTTTGCTCAAAAAGCTTTACGGTTTTAAATAATCTGATTTTGCTCAAATCAATTGTGAACAAAAGTTAGTTTCGAGCTTTATGAAAGTGTCAATGAAAAAAAGTTATTATTTAAACAATTTCTTGAACGTAAAAAAAAACGTCACTTTTTGTGCGATATCTCGAAAAATGTTCGATCGATTTTAGAATTTTTTTGATATTCGTATTCAGCTCGCCAAAATCAACAGAAGATAGTCTATTGCAAGAGATATATATCTTTAAACTTTTTTCAAAAATCCAAATTTTTTTGGTGGAAGTTTTCCAAAGATTATATTTTTTAAAATCGTTATCAAAACAGTGAATTTCATAGAAAATGATTAATCGTAATCGCATGTTTTTTTTTGCCGATTACGATTAATTGGTGCGATTAATCGCGATTACGATTTTAATCGTTTTGCGAACTCTAGTATTTGTTAAACAAAAATGAGTTTCCTAAACCCGGTATATTGGGCTGGGGTAAAGTTATTAACAAAATTCTTCATTTCAGTGAAATTTTACGGCATTTGAATGTTTGTATGATTTGTCATGAGAAAATTATGTTTGTATGAATGGAACGGATAGGTGGCGCTGTTGTCGTCATAATTCCATTTTTTGTGTTTATATTACAATTTGGCTCAAACTCTCAAGATTTATTTAATAAACAATATGTTTCCTTATAAAATTTGGACCCGCTTTATTGCGCTGGAGTAAAGTTATTAACAAAATTAATCATTTTAGTGAAATTTTACGGCACTTGAATGTTTATATAATTCGTCATGAGAAAATTATGTCTGCATGAATGAAACGGATAGGTAGCGCTGTTGTCGTCATAATTCCATTTTTTGTGTTTATGGTACAATTTGGCTCAAATTGTCAAGATTTATTTTATAAACAAAAATAAGTTTCCTTATAAAATTCGGACCCGATATATTGCGCTGGGGTAAAGTTACTAACAAAATTCTTCATTTCAGTGAAATTTTACGGCACTTGAATGTTTGTATGATTCGTCATGAGAAAATTATGTTTGTATGAATTATTGATTCTTCATAAGAAAATTATGTTTGTATGAATGGAACGGGAAGGTGGCGCTGGGGCTATTCATATCTAAGTCGACCCAGATAACGCGGGGCGCTTCAGCTAGTTTTATAGTAAAAATTGCGTTAAAATTGGCAAAATTATAAAATTTAAAATTCCACATGTAAGTCATTCTTACCTATATGTCTCATACTTTCCTCGTATTTATTCTATTCATGTGTGTACACCTAGAAAAGTTTTACAGTAACTATTTACGGTTATTAAAAAGTTTTTAGTTAAAGTTGTTTTAAACGTTTTATCGTTTGTTTTTCAATGAAAATAAAATATTGAACGATTTATACAGTTGTTAAAATAATAAACTACAAAAGTTACGGAAAAATATTTTTATCAGTTAAATTATTTGTGACTGATTATACCGTATAATTTTACAGAAGTACGGTTTTTGTAGTTTGTTATTAAACAAAAAAATATTTTTACTTCACAAAATAAAAAATTGTAAACAGTTAAAATAACTGAAATATCGTTTGTTTTTACGGAATGTCTAGTCATTTATTAACGTTTAAAAATAACTGAAAAAGTATGTTGTTTCAACTGAAATATAAGTAGTCCGTTTTTTAAAAGGAAAAACTATTGTTTTAAACGTTTTTTCAGTTGAATTTACTTACAAAATATTTTGAGTGTACTTGAAACGTGAAAATATTTTGTATTTTTTCACTTATTTTTTTTTTACATTTTCAAATTATTTTTTTTGTACACAGTCTTCCATTGAAAGTTAGTGCCTTTGTTGTTTAGGTTTATATAACATATAGTAACATTTGTTTACATTTTTGTTTTTAAAAATGAATTTTACATTTTTTTGCTCTACATATATTTACTAAACAATATCTCATTTTTGTATTTTTTTTTTTTTGCATATTATTTTTTTTTCAGGGTGTCCCCGTTACCCAAAACGTCTCTTGGGGCATTATTATTTCAACACGTTCTTTGGTATTGCAACGTGTGGCACGCGTTCATGCTGGTTTATATGCATGTTCTGCCGCAAATGATCGTGGTGAAACTACAAGTGCTATGGTGAATCTAAGAATACGTTGTAAGTAAATATAATTTTATATTAAGTTTTTGTAGTTTATTTTAATTTTGATATTATTAAAATCTCATACAAAAAAAAAAAAAATATTTAATTTTAAACATGAAAACTATTATAAAAATGTTTATGCATTATTCATTGGTGCATTTATTTTGGATTTTTAAACAATTATTCAGCCATATTTGCATTTTTATATTATAGCCAAAAACTTTTTACTTTTGTACTTATTGAAACTTAAATGAGCAACGATTGTCAATATTTGCATATGTATTAGAAATTATTATTATATTTGAAATTTTAAATTTATGCATAGCTTTTTTGCATACAATAATGCATCATATGTATTAGAATGTCGCTTTGATGGGAAATCTGTAAAACTTAACAACAAAAAGCAGAAATTAAAATCGTTTTTAAAAATCATATAAGTGTTGAACTTTGGGTCCTTAAATTAAAACTATTGCTTAAAAATATATAAACATAAAATGCAGCTAAAATATTCAATTTTTTTTTTTGTAGCAAAATATTTTTTTTCATTAGCAAAATATTGGTTTCTAAGGGAGACTCTAATAGTTGTGCACATTTTACATAAAAGTAACAACTATTTTCATTGATTATAAAAATAATATTTTATTGAATATTATTATTATTCATATATTTATTATTATTATTATTGTTATTATGCATTTTTAGTTTTTATGGGTAGGGCTGCAATTTTTACACACTAAAAATCTAATATATGAGCTTAAAATATACGCTAAAAAAATCCAAAATATGCTCTAAGAATTACAAAAAAAAAATATGAACTACAAATATTCCAGTATGTGCATTAGCATGCGCCGGTACAAGGGGGGGGGAAAGGGGAATTTTCCCCCCCCAGACCAAATTTCGAAAAGAAAAAAAAAAGGAAAAAAAGAAAAAAAGAAAGTAGGAAATTTTCTAAAAAAATTTTGAAGTCCAAAAATTTTTCATAGAAAAAAATCTGAAAATTTTAAAATGGAAAATTTTTTAAGGAAAAAGTGAATCAATCTGAAAATTTTCTGTGAAAAATATCTGTCAATCTTATTATGAATTTTTGCATAAACAAATTACTTAGAATATACTTTTTTTGTTTAGAAAAATGTTACAGGATCTTAATTTGGTTTATATAAAAAGTGTTCTACATAGCAATAAAAAAAATATCATAAAATCTTAAAAATGTTGATAGTCGAAGATTTGTAAAACTATTTAAAAATTTTTTCTAAAGAATAAACTCTTTCTAAATAACACATTTTCAGAATCTGAGACCTTTTTTAAGTGAAAAAGGTCTCAAAACTTATTTATAGGAAAAAGATCGCAGAAGAATTTTTCTATGGGAAAAAAGTCTCAGAATTTCAGAATTTGAGATCTTTTTAAGTGAAAAAGGTCTCAAAACTTATTTATAGGAAAAAGGTCGCAGAAGAATTTTTCTATGGAAAAAAGTCTCAGAATTTCTGAATTTGAGATTTTTTTTAAGGAAAAATGTGTCAGAATCTGATTCTTTTTTAAGAAGAAAAAGGTCTCAGAAGTTGAAACTAATTGAATTGGTAGAAGGTCGCAGAATCTGAGACTTTTTCAACGGGAAAAAGGTTTTAGAATCTAAGACTTTTTTATAGGAATAAGGTCTTATAATCTTAGAAAAATGTCTCAGAATCTTAGACTTTTTCTATAGGAAACAGGTCTCAGAATCTGTGACCTTTCGATAGGAAAAAGGTCTTAAAGTCTGAGACGTTTTGTATAGGAAGAACATTTCCGAATCTATGACTTTTTCTATAGGAAAGTGTCTTAGATTTCAGAATCAGAAAAAGGTCTCAGAATCTGTCACTTCTTCTTTAGAGAAAAAGTGCCAGAATTTTAAACTTTCTATATAAGAAAAAGCTCTCAGAATCTGAGACTTTTTCTTTAGGAAAAATGTGTGAGAATCTGAGCCTTATTCTTTAGGAAATAGATCTCAGAATTTGAAACGTTTTCTTTAGGAAAAAGGTTTTAGAATCTGAGACTTTTTCTATTGGAAAAAGGTCAACGAATCTAAGACTTTTTCTATAGAAAAAAGGTCTCAGAATCTAAAATTTTTTCAGTACGAAACAAATCTAATAATTAGAGACCTCTCTATAGGAAAATGTCTCAGTAATGCTTTATAATATGAGACTTTTTATATAGTAAAATGTCTCAGAATCTGAGACTTTTTCTGTGGAAGAAAATTCTTAGAATCTAAAAATTTTTCTATACGAAAAAAGTTTTAGATTCTGAGACATTTTTCGTTAAGAAGAAGTCTTATATTCTGAGACATGTACCCTATAAAAAAACAATTTCACGAAAAATTTCTGAAAATCTGATATTTTCTATGTAGGAAGAATTTCTTCTATTAAATTCTCAGATTTAGACTCTTCTTATGTATACGAAAAATATACAATTTTCTTTTAAATTTCTTTTAAAAATCCGAAAATTTTTCTATACGAAAATAGTCTCAGATTCTGACACATTTAGTCTTATATTCTGAGATATTTTCCCCATAAAAAATAAATTTTTCACGAAAAATTTCTCAACATCTGATGTTTTCTATGTAGCGAGTATTTCTTCTATCAAAAAATTCTCTTCTTATGTATACGAAAAATATAAAATTTTCTTTTAAAAAAATTAAAAAAAATGGATCTAAACGAAATATGATCATGAAAGACAAACCTTATTCGGCAAGAACTAATAAATTTGATGATTTTATAGCTTTCCCATCACTTTTTTTTGTAAAAAAAAACGTATCCCTGTTTTTGCTCGTCAACAAGAGCCAAAAGCTGTACCCGCCACTGGCATTAGGGATATAACTTTTTTTTTAGCGCAAAATACCACCCCAGTACAATCTGGGGAATGTTGTTCTAATAATAAAAAACTGTTTTTTAGGTTGATTCGGTGAAAAAAGTTTCCGCACCGAAAGAGATTTCTAAAGTGCTTTAAATTTTTATTTATATTATTTTAAAAATTATTATTTTTTAAATATCGCGATTTGATCAAAATTTTGCATTAGACTTATGAAAAATAGTACGGTATTGAAGATTATATAAGAATTTTAACAAAAAATAGCTTATTTAAGACAAGAATAACTGTTTTGATAAAAAAATAAATAAATGAATATAGACAAAACTTCAATGCTTTCGGTGCGGAAACTTTTTTCACGATGAAAAGTGGCACCATATTTTTTTATATTTCTACATGCTCTACACGGCTATGGGGTGGTATTTTTAATATTTGCAAAAATTTCAAAAAGTTATATCCCTAGTGTGCATTAGTGTGCTCCAAAAAACATGAAGTTGTTAGATATTGTCCGTAACTCCCCATAGAAATGTGCATTTGGGTGTTAAAACATGTCTTACAAAATTTTAGGATAATCGGATATGGGTAAGACCTGCACTAAGAAAATTATGTCAATAACTGTTTGTAGTTTATTTAAAACAGTAATCAGTAATGTTATTATAAAAGAAAAATCACTTATTTTATTAAGATTTTTTTCTACTACTTCTGTAGATTGAAACAAATAAATACTGTCTTAAAAATGAATTTGAATGAAATATGTTACATTCAATTTGGGGAGTAAAAAATTTTTTTTATAGTTTTAATTTTTTTCAATACAAAATAACAGAATATTCATTAGTTTTTAATGTTTTTGTTAGTCATTATTTTGACATTAAAAATTGACTGTAATATGATTTTATTTTAAATGATTAATCAGTAGAATGGTTTTTAAATAAAATTTAATTTGTTTTAAATGAATTTCCACTTTAATTTACCTACTTTATTTTTTGAGTGTGACGCATCTTCAGGGATAAAGTTTGAAAATGGAATAACAAGGGGAAAATATGACATTTTATTTATCTTTGTGGGACTCCTGAATTTATGAAGTCCCATCTCTGTAATTTTATAGAAAATACTTTGTTACTGTTTATTTAAATTTTAAAAAACTATTTAACTTTGATTTTTAATTTGTTTATAAATTGAAAGTTGAAAATAAATAAAATCAGATTACTTTAAAAACTCAAAAGACACACATCGTCTTATTGGAGCCCAACATAAAATTAAAAAATACCGGTACAAGATCTTGGATTATAAGAAAAATTGTATATAACATAAAACAACATAAAATTCAAAAATAAAAATTTACTGTTTGACTTTCCTGCATCCTTGTTGTCGAGGATATTTCTGCGTTACAAATTCCTAGATTACCGGAAAAAATCGGTGGCGCCCAACATAAAATTAAAAAAAGAAACATAGAATACTTTTTAATTCGAAAAGACACACATCGTCTTATGTGTATGAGTATGTGGGACTCCTGTATTTATGAAGTCCCATCTCTGTAATTTTATAGAAAATACTTTGTTACTGTTTATTTAAATTTTGTAAAACTATTTAACTTTGATTTTAAATCTATATATAAAAATGGATGTGTGTATGTATGTGGGTATGTATGTATGTATGTATGTATGTTCCGTATGGACTCGAAAACGGCTGGACCGATCTTGATGAAATTTTCAGGGAATATTCAGAATAGCCTGGCGAGTAACACTGTCAAGTCGGATTTTTGATTTTCCGTCTGTGGGCGGAGGGGCGTGGCAAAATCCAATTTTTGCATCCCACCACTAATGACATCTATATATAAAAAACGGATGGACAAATTTTGATGAAATTTATATCAAACATAGTACTAACTGAGTACTCACTATGTGCCAAATTTGAGCGTTATCGGACAAAGTAGCGTTAAATGCCATGCAACTTTGTATTGAATTGAAAGTTATTTCAATAATGCAAAAAACGGCTATATGTTTGTTCCTTATGGACGCGAAAATGGCTGGACCGATCTTGATGAAATTTTCAGGGAATATTCAGAATAGCCTAGGGAGTAACACTGTGTAGTCAGATTTTTAATTTTTTGCGTGTGGGCGGATGGGCGTGGCAAAATCGAATTTTAGCATTGCACCACTAATGATATCTATATATAAAAAACGGATAAACCGATTTTGATGAAATTTAAACCAAAGATAGTACTAACCAAGTGCTAACTATATGCCAAATTAGAGCGTGATCGGGCAAATGGGCGTAAAATGCCATGCTTTATTGCCAGTGGGCGGAGGGGTGGGCAAAATCGAATTTTTACATTGCACCACTAATGACATCTATATATAAAAAACGGCTGGACCGATTTTGATGAAATTTAGACCAACGATAATACTAACCAAGTACTAACTGTGTGCCAAATTAGAGCGTGATCGGACAAATGGGCGTAAAATGCTATGCCCCTTTGTATTGAATTGAATTTTATTTCTGCATGCTCCGCAATAACGCAAAAACTCTTTATTTGATTTTAATTAAATTTTCAGCACTGATAGTATTGACCGAGTGCGGAACTATAGGCCATGTTATACTACGATTGGAAAAAGGGGCGTAAAATGCCACGCCCCTTTGTACTATACTGGACATTGTCTGCCTATTTCGCAATCACACAAAAACAGCTGAACCGATTCTCATTTTCACTACATACAGTGCTAACCAAGTGCATATGTAGGCCATATAAGATCGTTATTAGAAAAAGGGATCAAAATTGCAACGCCCTCAGTACTATACTGACCACGATTGAACAAAGAGGCGTAAATTGACAAGCCCCTTTGTTTTAGACTGAACGTTATATCTGCCTGTTATGAAATCACGCAAAAACGAATAAGCCGAATCTGTCAATACTGATAGATCTAACCGAGCGGGAACTGTAGGTCATATGTATAGCGCGATTCGGCAAAAGGGTTTACAATATCACTCCCGTTTTTTCATAAATAAAAATTTATTTCCTCCTCTTTCGCAATCACACAAAAACGACAAAACTGATGTCAATGAAATTTGCAGCACAGATAGTACTAATCGAGGATGCAGCATGGAACTTTAGACTATCACGATTCAATAAAAATGCGTTAAATGACACGCCCCTTTGTACTATACTTAACGTTATGTCTGTCTGTTTCGAAATCACGCAAAAACGGCTGAACCGATTTTGTTAAGATTTCTCTATAGATAGTGCTAACTGCGGGTGGAACCAACGGTTACTAGCTGGGGCCGGACCCGTGATTTAATTTTGTCTGACACTATATTTAAATTAAGATGCAATATAAAATAGTTTTTTTTTTTAGGGCCAGCAACGCGGACCGGGTATAGCTAGTTTGTTTATAAATTGAAAGTTGAAAACATAGAGAAACATAGAGGCGAAGGCGTCAAAAATTGAGTTGTCAAAGTACAACTTGTATACATGTATTTGTTGACAAAGTACGACTTGTAAACATGTATTGTGTGGTGAATTCACATCGACAACGTACGTGTGAGAAATTAGAAAAAGATTGTGATATTATTTTTTCTTTCACCTTCGCCTCTATGTTTCTCTATGGTTGAAAATAAATAAAATCAGATTACTTTTAAAACTCCAAATACACACATCGTCTTATTTATTCTCAATTTTTTCGATACTTTGAGTGAAGTTTGAATTCAAATGATTAGAGAATTGTGATTTGGAGTAAAATGTCTATCACTCTAAAAATTATGTAACTAACTGTTTGTTGTTTATTTAAAAAGTATTACGGTTTGTCGTTTTTAAAAGAAAAAACTATTCTGTTCTTTGTTTTAAAAATAACAACATAAAACAAAGACTTTATTAGCATTCAAGTAAAAATAAGTGATTCTTCTTTAATTTTAAATGATTTGAGTACGTTATTTTTTTTTTAATTGTTGGCATTTTTTAAAGAGAAGTCATTAGTTTCAACCTACTTGCGTTGGTTATTTTTTTGTAGACAAAAAATTCAAAAAATTATTTATAGAAATATAAAAACATGATTGTATGAAGTGGCTTTAAACGATGGGTAGAGTGTCTGGCCAGAATGCAGTTGATTGCAGGATTGATTCCCCAAAAACTTTGTTAAAAATTTTTTAAAATAAAATTCTATAGAAAAATTTTAAAAATAACCTACGAAATCATTAATTTTTAAAGTTTTTGTAGGTAATTTTTTTTTTTTGAATTTGTTGGTAATAATAACACAACAATCATTCAACCTTACCATAGAAAAATAAAATATATTTAAAATCAGCTTTTAATTTTATTTCCATACAAATTGTTTTTGTTTTTAAAATCGACTTTCAAAAAATGTATTGAAAATTTGAAATTTAAAATAAAACTTTAGTTAAAATAGACTTTTTATTTTCTTGTGGTAAGGGTCATTAATTTTTAATGTTTGCGTAGGTTATTTTTTCGAATTTGTTGGTAAAAAAAATGAAAGAGACGTTAATTTTTAATCTTCAATGGAATTTATTTCAGAAAATTTTATTAACAGTAAAAAATATATCGTGAACCTATATTCAAAATATGCCAACTCAAATTTGACCGAAATGAGTTTCCGATGGCAAATAGCTCCCCTATGTAATACCTATCTGTCATAAAAATTTCAGAGCAAAAAAATAATTTATTGTCGTTTTACATCCATTTTTGTTATTATGCTAACTCAAAGTACATATTTTTTTGGTGAAAATAAATGTCAACTCCCATTGTAATTTTTTTTTTTGATATCTAATGACTGGTTCTCGAGATATTGCCATTTTGAAAATATCGGTAAATAGTGTTTGCAAAAAAAAATTGCTTTTATTTATGTAACTTTCAAACTATTTATCAGATTAAAACATTATGCGTGGGGCAAATAAAGTCAATGATATAAGCTCTCAAAATAGCTTGTTTGGAGTGACCCTATTACAATACAGCGTGAGTTACAGAGTCTCAGAGTTGACCACCCTGAGATTAAAAGGCTTTCGGAGCTAGTAACTTTTAAAAATATGCAAAGTTTTTTAATTTTTTTTTTCAGTTTTTGCAATTACCGTACTAAGGATAACAAAAACAAAAAAAAAAAATTATAAAAATTTTTCAAAAAAAAATGTATTTTTATTTTCCGACAAAATATACCAACTCTAAAAAAATATTTGTTTTTTGTCATAGTAATAAATGCCAAATCTGAAAAATACGCAAACAAGTGCAAAATATAAAATTTTTGGCATATGTAAAAATTATTTAGAATATTTAAATCATCTTATGAAAGGTACATTGTTTTTAGTTACAATAATATGCGAAATAACTAGTTTTTTAGCTCAGTTGTGTTATTACTTGTTTTAAATGTGCTTTTCATTTGTTTTTGCCTACAAAATATTTAGAGTGTATCAATTAATCCCATCCCAGGACGTGGTCATATGAAAGGTCCCTTAAAGGAAATTTTCCGGTCTGGTACCGGTACTTGTCACTTAAGACCAGCTCAGAACCGGTCACAGGACCGGTTCTCTTCCTCACATTGTTTTGCTGCAACAAAATTGCTTCATGAAAACTTTATAAATATTTTTTCCCAATGTACTCTTTATTTTTTGGCAGCAATTTTAAAAATATGTTTTTTTTTTTGACAATATACATTGCGAATACAAACTTTTTTTCGCTGGTTGCATCCTTAAGATGACCTCCAAAATGTTTTCAATTTGTTTCCCCGTAATCAGACCTTCAACAAACATCGTTCGAAAATTTCCTCATTTCGGGACATTCTACCGTATATAATTAATTTAATTGAAGATAAACAATTCACAAATGATACAATAACAGCAATGTATAGTACACGTGATATTTATTAAAGTATTTATATATGTATATAAATACTAGAGCACCGATATGTGCATAATTGTTTTTTTTATCGCTCCCCGCTCATTTTCGGTTGAGTTGGGAGTAAAAAATAATATCTATCCGGAAATTCGACTTCTAGGTTGCAAACAGACCAAGCGGTTTGAACCTTTGACCTCAAAAATGGGCTAAAAAACCTTAATAGATTAATTTGGCTGTAACTCTTAAAATAAAAAATTTTCGCAATTAACTTTCATAACAACTTTTTGTAGAATCAAAATGCAAAGATTTTTCTCTCAAACTGTTTTAAACTAAATATGTCCGATCGCGGTGTTTTAAGCGCTTAAAGTCGAAATTTGGGTCAGAACTTTTTTTTAAAAAATTCTCGTAAATTTTTAAATTGGGGAAAATTTGAGCTCTTTGCACAATTCACTAGGGTATTGAATGTAGTTTTCCATTTTTTTTTTTTTTTGCAAAAATATATCGTCCCTTCCATGAAAAAATTCCAAAGTTCTACTCTGAATCTCATATTTTTACTTTTCCACCTCAATATAGGCCAGTACTCACTTTGTAATTCCGTGACTTTCGCACCGAAACATCTGTCTAGGATTTCCCTAAATATATATGGGGTATTCAGTGCCAAATTGGACACTTTAAAAATTTTTATTTTAGATTTTTAAAAATTTTTATTTTAGATTTTTCGCACCGAAACATCTGTCTCGGATTTCCCTAAATATATATGGGGTATTCAGTGCCAAATTGGACACTTTTAAAATTTTACTTTAGATTTTTTAATTATTTTTAAATTTTTTAAAAACCCATTAAAACCCCCATCCAAGTTAGTTTTCAAAACTTTTAAATTACCCGTTCCAAAGATATCGAATTTTCCAAAAAAAACTATCGTTTTCCGTATTTTTATCATAAAAAATTCAAAAATGGTCAACATTTTTTTTTAATGTTATTTTTTTTTAATAAAAAATTCTTAAAGTGTTCTAATATGCGATTTTTAAATGATTGCACTCTTTGTTTTTTTTTTCAATCTTTTCTTAAAATTTTTTATATGCTTTTTTTTAATTTTTCGTGGTAAACTTAATATTTTTTTTAAATTTTAAGCTTAAGTAGATCGTGGGATTATGGTTATTAATATATTCAGCGGTTTTTAAATTTTGTTGTTATCTTCCAATCTTTATTAAAACACTTTGAAGAAAGAACTATCATTTCAACAAATTATTTCGAATTTGGACCATTTTTAAAGAAGTAATAAGTAAAAATCAGAAAAAAGCGTGTTTTTTTTTCTATTCGATATTTTTTTAATGGATTATCATATTAGAACACTTTAATTTTTGAATTTGTTATGATAAAAATACAGAAAACTATAGTTTTTTTTTGAAAATTCGATATCATGGGAAAGGGTAATTTAAAAGATTTGAAAACTAACTTGGATGGGGGTTTTAATGGGTTTTAAAAAAATGTAAAAATAATTAAAAAATCTAAAATAAAATTTTAAAAGTGTCCAATTTGGCACTGAATACCCCATATATATTTAGGGAAATCCTAGACAGATGATTCGGTGCGAATAATCTAAAATAAAATTTTTTGAAAATCTAAAATAAAAATTTTTAAAGTGTCCAATTTGGCACTGAATTCCCCATATATATTACGGAAATCCTAGACAGATGTTTCGGTGCGAAAGTCACGGAATTACAAAGTGAGTACTGGCCTATATTGAGGTTGAAAAGTAAAAATATGAGATTCAGAGTAGAACTTTGGAATTTTTTCATGGAAGTGTCGATATATTTTTGCAAAAAAAAATTTTTTGGAAAACTACATTCAATACCCTAGTGAATTGTGCAAAGAGCTCAAATTTTCCACAATTTAAAAATTTACGAGAATTAAAAAAAAAAGTTCTGACCCTAATTTCGACTTTAAGCGCGATCGGACATATTTAGGTCAAAACTGAATGAGAGAAAAATCTTTGCATTTTGATTCTACAAAAAAGTTGTTATGAAAGTTAATTGCGAAAAACTTTTATTTTAAGAGTTACGGCCAAATTAATCTATTAAGGTTTTTTAGCCCATTTTTGAGGTCAAAAGTTCAAACCGCTTGGTCTGTTTGCAACCCAGAAGTCCAACTTCTGGATAGATATTATTTTTTACTCCCAACTCAACCGAAAATGAGCGGGGAGCGATAAAAAATACACTTTTGCACATCCCATACATTTTGTGGGTGCTCTAATAAATACTCATAAAACCATCATATCAATGAATATATAACCGTTAAAAGTAAATATTACAAAAATGAATTGTATTTATAACGCATGCATTTGAACACTTTAGACTGGGGGAGAAACAAAAAATTGCCGGCGAATTTTGTACTCTTGCAAAAAACATAGAATCATAATAATATTTTGCTGAAGATATAGGTGTACTTGCCACTGATGTTGCGACCGAAATCAATTCGGGCATTGTACCTATAACGGTGGTGGGAAATTTGACCGATAATATTATTGGTCATAGTTCCCAGTAAAAATATAGATAATGACCACGTAACAAATAGTCAAAATCTGCATTCCTGGTATTATGTCTTCTATACTAGCAGCTGGTATAAACCAGCTGTAAACTAAAAGAGCGGCCACATAATTTTTTATTAGCATGATAATATTGTAAGGCAGGTGCCTAGTTTTTAAAAAGTTGCAGGACTCCACCTTAGTTTGAATATATAAGCTAACGACTAGAGTATCCAAAACCGAAACCGAAAACCGGTGGACCGGTTTTTTCATTTTCAAAAACCCGGCCGGTTTCGGGTTTTATTCAAATTCGGTTATTCGAAAAACCGGTGTTTTTAGGTCGGTTTAGCCGGTTTATTTTTTTTATAAATAACCAATAACATTGATGTCACTTTGTAATTTATAGAAAAAATTAGCAGCGATTTTTGTCCAAAATTCTGAGCAATATTTTGCAAAACAAAATTGGAAACAAAAATCAAATTTTATGGAAAATAATCAAAAACTCTAACACAGCCAGAACTCTAAAATTGCTTTTTATTTCTAAAACATTATTTTAGAACATAAAACCAAACGGTTTTTTATATTTTTAGTTAAGTGAAGTTAATAAAATAATTTTGCGTCTTATTTTCTTCTATTTAATTAACAAATTTTGTTTTTTTTTTTAAATCTAAAATTATCAAAAAACCGGAAAACCCCGGTTGACCGGTTTTTCATATAAAACCCGAAACCGAAACCGGTTTTTTAAATTTTAGATTTTTCGAATAAACCGAAAACCGGTTTTTGAAAATCGGCGGTTTTTTGGATACTCTACTAACGATTAACAAAAAAATAAATGAGAATTACTGTTTTCATTTTCTTAAAACCAAAAATCTAATTAAGTTGGGTTTGAAACTTGGATAATAACACTGTGACACAATTGAAGGGTCATTTCTTAGGGCCTCAACCAAAGCAAGACAGTTTGAAAGTACTTGTGTGTAGTAGTTAAAGCCCCAATGGGTTTTGCTCTGTAACGTCTCAAATTTTTTTTATAGCCCACTAAATTTGTCATTTTTTTTTTTAAAGGCGTTTGAAAAAAGTCGAAAAAAATAAAGTAACTGTTCTTTTGAGCTTAAAATAGTGTTTGGATGTCTTCAATAGAATTTGATGGGGAATTTTTTTGCAGAATATATTAACCCTTTATCTGCCGTATTTATTGGTCATTAAGGTAATTTTCTTAAGAAATGGCTTAAAAGTCTAGGAAAACTTTCGTTTAAAGGGTTAAAATGTTCTACGAATATACTCTGCATCAAATTTCACTAGGGGTTACTGAAGGCAGAAAGTTCGACTGATATAAGGAAAATGCAGAAAAAAGATAAATTGTATACAATTGTAACTAACAAATATAGAAAAATATTTAAAAAGTTAATGGTAATTTACAATTAACCTTTTTTATGCATTTTTCGTATACCGGTCGAACTTTCTGCCTTCAGTAAACGCCAGTGAAATTTGATGCTGAAAATAATCGTAGTACATTTTAACCCTTTGAACGCACGTCTTAGTAGGTTTCTGAGCCATTTCTTAAAAAAATGACGTAAATGACCCATTAAAAAGGGGAGATAGAGGTTCCCCATTTTCCTTATACACTCAAAAAATTATGTAGGTAAATTCCAGTGAATATTCACTTAAAACAAATGAAATTTTATTTAAAAATCATCCCACTGTTTTTTCATTAAAAATAAAATCATATTACAGTCAATTTATAATGTTAATTTAATGACTAACCAAAACATTAAAATACTAATGAATATTCACTTATTTTGTATTAAAAAACATTAAACTGTAGAATAAATTTTCTACTGCTAAAATTTAATGAAACGGAAAGTTAATTTTTAGGACAGTAAAATATTTTTTTTAAACTACAGAAAAAGTAGAAAACAATAAATCCTTTATAAAATTAGTGAATTTTCTTTTAAAATAACTTTACTGATTACATTTTAAAATAACCTACAAACAATTAATGCCATAATTTTCTTAGTGTAGGTAAGTATTATATCCGTGGGGGCTATGACCGATCACCAAATTATAATAACTTTCCCAGATTTTCGGCCTACTCTTGTTTTTATTGATATACTATTGTATTAAAAATCGAATTCTCAAAAGTGCATTAGGGTGGCATAAAAAATTACATTTCTTGAATTTCGTCGAGTGCCGGGTTCGTTCATTTCGGACTAAGAACTTCATCTAAACATATACAGCTTTACCACAAGAAAATAAAATAAATTTAAAAGGAGCTTTTAATTTTATTTCCATACAAATTGTTTTTGTTTTTAAAATCGACTTTCAAAAAATGTATTGAAAATTTTAAATTTAAAATAAAACTTTTGTTAAAATAGACTTTTTGTTTTCTTGTGGTAAGGGCCATAAAATGTAAGCAAAGGCGTCAAATTTTTATCCATGTCTACGGAATTTTGAAGTTAGGGTTTTTTTTTTTTTTTAACAAATATAAAAAAAAATATATAAAAAATTTTCATGTAATAAATATATATTTTTTTTTTTTTGATATTTTTTTTTTTTTTGTTTCTAACGAAAAAATCAATTTGGTAGGAAAAAGTTTTTTTAACTTCGAAAAAAAAAAATTGAAAGAAGTTGCGGTCTTAATTTGAATTCTTTTTATTTTCTAAAGATTTAACAGAGTGTAGTTTTTGTAATAAATAAAAAAAAATATGCAATGGAAAAGACTAGTTTTTATGATTTAATAAAAATTAAAACAAACTTAAAAAAAATTATTTTAGAATAAAAAGAACCAAGCATTTGATGAAATGTAAAAAAAAATTTTTGTTCGTGCCATACTAATGTACATATATCCTCACAATGCACTTACGAAATGAGTTAAATCAATAGACATGATTGATACGGCTGTTCTTGTATTTATTCATTTGTTTATACACTCATAAAAATCTTGTAAATTTTCAGTTAAAAGTTATTGTAACTATATTTTACTAATATTTTATTTTTGTCTTTCTTCAAAGATTTTTGTATTTTTCTTTAAAATAAAAAAAAAATCACGCGATTTTTCGTTAACATTTGTTGTTAAAGTTTTTCGCCTACGGCGCAAAGTGGCCGAAATACCCAATTCAGCGGCGCTTAATTCGGAAATGTAAAATAATAAAGACTATTGCTTATTTGCGATTATAAAATTTATAAAGAATTAATTTTTAAACAATATTTATTTATTTTTATGTATTTTGGGAAATATGAGGCCTAAAAATAAAAATGGTCCGATTCCGTTAAAATTTAGAGCAATTGTTTATGAATATAAAAAACATTTATCTGTCGAATTAGAAGAGGATACCTTGAATACTACTGTTAGTGATATTTAAGTAGAACTTGAAGGGGACACTTACATGGGGGATATGAGTTAACATGGACTAATTTTGTCAAAATTTAACAGGTTTAGTTCTTGCGATAAAAGAAACTTAAGTTTCAAATTTCAGCCAAATCGATTGATAATTGCGGTTTGTATGGCGTTTAAACGGTTTATTTGGATAGACGGACGGACCCAAAAACCCGAACATGTTGCGAGAGGTAGCACGCGATACTTGAACATCACAACAACAATAACCCAAATTAATAATCAAAACAAAAATTAGACCGAATCCGATCGAATTTCTAAAGTTGTATTCCATGAAACTATAGTTTATATCACGAATGTCAACTTCTACAATGCACTACTGTTAAACTAGATACACACAGGCCACACAAATTTCTTTTTTAGTTAAAACTTACCTTTTACTTTAAATTAAGACTTTTAGGCTCAACATTTATAAACAATTGACTTAGAAGTGCAAAAAAAAAACACACTAAGTAATTAGGCGCTAAATTTCTTTAACGCACTTGCTGCAGAAAATGAATATTTGACAGCTGTGCGAATACTATTAAAAGCAAAACAAAAGTGAAAACGTCAATTTTCTCTGTAAAGTATAGGTAATCGATACAGTGCAAAACAATTATCGGTTTTAATTTTTTGATTTTGACTAAAACGCCGCTAGATCAGTGATTTCGGCCACAGTGCGGCGTCTTCATCGCACCTCCACGCTGTTTTTTTATTCTTTACTTTTGATTTTTTACTGGCAGCGGTAGATTTGTATGAAATGTGATAGTTTGGAAGTAAGTGCAGGGGTTGCCAGTTCGATTCACACCAGAGCCTTTTTTTAAGATTTTGATAAAAATTCAAACCAAAATAAAAGTGGTAAATTTTTCACATTTTATTTTTGGGCAATTTTTCGTAATGAAAATCACCCAACTTCTTATGTTGAAATTTTGCCCAAAAATTTTGGGTAACTTTTCATATGAAATATGGACCAAATTTTGTATGACAAATTTTTGGGCGAAATTTCATTTTCATACTTTGAACTTTTTTGATAATCATTTTGCATCCTTAGTGCATACAAAACAATAGCATTTTTTTTTTTGGTATCAAATAAATTTTAATAATTTCAACCTAACCAAGAACTGGTTACAATGGCCAACCTTTCGTTGTGGCGAAATCGACAAAGGATTTTGGTGGGATTCAAACATACCACCCAAAATTTCATATGATAACCTACAGGGCCCAATAGAAGGTTTTAAACCATATATCGATAATTTTGCGTTAATTCTACCGAAATTTAGAAAAAAATAATTATACTTAAATATCACAAAATATCAAAAATAAGTTAAACTCATTTCTCACTTTTCAGTTGAAGTATAAACTTTAACAAAGGAATTAAGAGATTTTTAAAAAAATCCGTTGAAATTTTGAAAACTTACATGCATTTGAGTAAAAATGCAGAAATTCAATATTGGAAAATATATGCAAAATGTCATGAATTGCAGTTTTGAACATGTAAACTTGTGTAATATGAAAGACATATCGTTGCGTTATACATTAGAGCACCCATAAATGCAAATGTGTTAATTTTTCCACTCCCCGCGCAATTTCCGGTAGATTGGGTGTTAAAAATAATATCCGTGCCAAAACTGGACCTATCGGATGAAAACAGGCCAGTCACTTTCGACTTTTAGCCCTAAAAATGGACTAAAATTAGTACAAACATTTTTAACGATATAACTTTTAATCTAAGAGCTTTACGAAAAAATGCACATAATGATTTGGATGCAGAACCAGATGACAAACATTTTTGTCATACACCATTTCCAGATACCTATGGTCCGTCATGGTGATTTAGGCGATCAAAATCAAAAATTGTGATATAATAATTTTTCAAACGGCCCACGTTATTTTATGGATGACTGTATTTCGGTTTGGTCATCGCAAGATCGTAGGATAGTTTAAGTAGCTTAAACTGGGAAAACAGTTCCAAGAAATCTCATGTCTGTTAGTCAGAATATAAGGGCCAAAGTTCAAGACTTTCTTTATATTTAGTTTTTGTGCGCATATTTGGCTTAAAATACGTCGCAGACAATAAATGTTTTCACGAAACGTGTAGAAAGGAAAATTTCCTACAAATATTGGTATATGCGTTTTTTTGTCTGATTGACTCCTTTTGAGATAGAGAGAAAATTATCGAAATTTTACCAAATCTATGTATTGGAGTGCTACTTAAAATTAAACTTTAGATTTTCAGTGTGTTCGGGTCGAAATATTGTGAAACTAGGTCCAAAAATGATATGATTAAAATTTAAGGAAAATCAAAGAACTCTAACCCTTTCCACTTTTTGAATTTTGGGCAAAGATACCATAATTAATAAAAATATATCTTTTTATGAAAAAATTTTAATAGAATTTTTTATTTATTTATCATTTACTCAAAAATACTTGGATAAAAAAATTAACATGCTATGACATCATTAACTCCGTTCAAAATTTTATGCAACGAATTACCATGGATTCTAAGGGTACTTTAAATGAGTATTTTCGAATTATTAAAAATTTAATTAAACCAAATTTTAAAAATTAATATTTCAACTTATCACATATGATTTGAAAATCCATACTCACAAATATTTGTAAAATTCTTATGTGTCCAAATTCATTAATGAAATTTTTATATAAAATTTGTTTAATAAACCTCAAATGAGTCACTTTTAATTTTAATGAATTTGAATTTTAAGGACATAGTTAATTAGTTATGTGTATAGAAATCTTAATTTTCGAAATTTTGTGTACTAAAATTTTTCAAATATCAAAAATTCGCATTTAAAGTACCCCCAAAATCCATGGTAATTTGTGGCATAAAATGTTGAACGGCTTAATGATGTCATAGAAAGTTAGTTTTAGTCAAAGTTTATTTTGAGTAAATGCTAAATAAAAAATATGATTTAATTAATTTCGCTAAAAAAAATATTTTTGTTTTGAATTATGGTCCTTTGGTCTAATACTCGAAAATTTGACCTCAAATTAACACGGGATATAGTTTTTCGATTTTCCTGAAATTTTTACTATATTATTTTTAAACCTAGTTACACAACATTCCGACCCCAATACATTAAAAATCTAAAGTTTAGTTTTAAGTGCCACTCTAATATAAAGTTTTTGTAAAACTTCGACATTTTGCTCTATTTCTCAAAAACAGCCAATCAGAAAAAAAAGTTATGCCAATATTTTTCGGAAATTTTCTGCTCTTAAAGTTGTGTGAAAACATTCATTGAGTGCGACTTAATTTAAAAAAAATCGTGAACTTCGACTTTAATATTTTGACTATCAGACATGAGATTGCTTGGAACTGTTTTTCGAGGTTAAACTACTAATAACACCCTACGATCCTGCGATGACCAAACCGAAATACAGTCATGAATAAATAAACGAGGGCCGTCTGAAAAAATTTTATATCACAATTTTTGATTTTGATCGCTTAAAACACCATGATGGACCATAGATATCTGGAAATGGTGTATGACAAAAATGTTTGTCATCTGGTTCTGCATCAAAATGATTTTGTGCATTTTTTTCGTAAAGCCCTTAGATTAAAAGTTATAGCGTTAAAAATGTTTGTACTAATTTTAGTCCATTTTTAGGCCTAAAAGTCGAAAGTGACTGGCCTGTTTTTATCCGATAGGTCCAGTTTTGGCACGGATATTATTTTTAACGCCCAAGCTACCGGAAATTGCGCGGGGAGCGGAAAAATTAATACTTTTGACATTCCAGTGTATTTCATGGGTGCTCTATTATACATGGAATAACAAAGTGAGTATAACTGCATACTCTGATAGGATGATAAAATTACAGTTGATCAAAATAAATAAATGCTAAGGTTTTGCTCAGAGACCAAATATAACAGTTATATGTGTCTTTTTGTTTTAAAAAAATCATGAAACGAATGTTGTCCAAACTTAGTATATTATATATGAAAAGACTTCTAAAGATGTCCCGTGTAAAAATTTGCAATAATATTTATTTTTTTGATTTTTTCAATAACAGTAGAAAATAACAGTTATTAAAAACTTTTTGTTCAAACAATCCAAAATAACTTTTATTTTATATTTATTTGAGTAAATAACTGTTATAACAGTTATTTTTAAAACAATCAATCAAAGTTTATATCTTTAAATCAATGATTGAAGTATTAGATATCAATAGGATTCTTCTGCATGCGTTTATTGTTGTTTTATTTTAATAACTCGAGTTTTTTAAGGCTCAAAGAGTTTTTAATAACTGTTATAAATAACAAAATTTTTTTATTTCTGTTATTTTGAACAGATATTTATATAAATCATATCAAACTGTTATTTTAAATTTTTATTTGAAAAAATATTTTTGAACAGTAAAATTTGATTTTTTTTCAATAAATCTTATAACTGTTATGGTCTCTGGTTTTGCTGGACACAAAGTTGTTTATTACTGGTACCGGAAAACCGTTACTAAAACGATTTTAAAACACTTACCGTTGATGGTTTTGATAACCAACATTGATAAAAAATTTAATAAAAGTTTTAAATTTAACGCGCAGAATAATTTTAAAAGTAAAATCAATTGAAGGCGAAAAAAAATCCTAATTTTTATATGATTTATGACTTTTGGGGTATATTTTGTTAGCTTTTTTGGTCATCGAAAAATATCTGGCAGCACTGTACTACAGATTCACAAAGTTTCATGAAAATAAAAATGGGAAAATATACTTATTGTTAGTTAATACGAAATATTGCTTTGAAGGCGTATGAGCGTTTTTTTTAATTAAATATTATTGCTTATACGTACAGTAACGAACTTAGCCCCTTAACGTATGCTTTGGTTTTTGTAATGCAATATCGATGCCTTTGGCAATTAATTTTTATTAATCATACGCCCAGTAATAACTAAAAGATATTTTAATGCAGAAAGGCTGCAATATTTTCATGCAACCCAGCAAAACTTAGATTACCAAATAAGGTATAAAATAAGGTATAAGATCTCTTATTTTATACATTGCAGCATTGATGATTTTAACAGGCGATGAGACTCAAAGTAATGCATCCACATTATCACAAAGAATACCAGTAAGGTATAAAATAAGTCATAAATTTATAGCAAAGAATACGAGTAAGGTGTAAAATATATGATATTTTATAGGTTACGAGAAATAAAATAATATAGCATACCAGAAGATAATATATAAGGTGTTACGAGTAGCGAAAAAGTAATTTTGTATTTGTAATTTACTCATGTGATTGTAAGTGAGTGTAAGTAGATAAAATATGCTCGTGAGTGTGTGTCGTTAGAAATTTCCTGTCGTGAGCCCATCTCTAGTTTAAACTTATGCATTTTTTATAAAATAAATATTTTTTATGTTATTGTAATGCATTATGCATCCAATTATAAATAATACATAATTTCAAACTTTCAAATAATACATAATGTAACCAAATATAAGTCATCCATGATTTAATGTTTAGAAATAATAAATATGAAATACATTTTTTCCAATAATCATGCATTAAGTAGCAAATTATTAGTAATGCATTATTTTTCATTCAAAAATAATACGTTGTGGAACAAATGTTTGGTAAGACATCCTAAAATAATGCTACAAATAAGGTATATACATTACCTGGTAATGTGTTATATAATCACTACCCATTACCAAAGTTTTGCTGGGAACTTTTCCACTATAGTTTTAAAGCTTATTAGTTTAAAGCTTTTACATGGAAAATAAATGCAAAATTTCATGAATCGAAATATCTGTAAACTAGTGTAATATATGATCTTTTTCTTAAACTTCATTTTATAGGTGCAAGCCATGAAATTTAAATTTTTTCCATAACGAGCGTTCAGACTAATATGATTTCATCATGTTTCGCAACAATTCCATAAAAAAACAACGAGAAACTATTTAATTAAGCAATTTTAAATTATTGAATTTACAACAAACATACACAAACCCACACACAAGCAATACAATATTTGCATTTAAATAGTTATGATAAAATTAAAAATTCATAAGGATAATTGAATTGATATTCATGGTGCTATAATTATTTATGGTTTATTAGCGATAATTGGCATAAATAGCAGCGGATATCAAATGTAGTTTAAAGTTTTTTTTTTTGTCTCATACTAGTACATGTGTATGCACACTAACATATACAGACACATAAAAACATATAATTAAATGACTTTACACACACACACACTAGGATGGACCATTTTTACATTATTTTCTCTAACCCGAAACGGCTGCCCGGGAAAAGTTTTATTATTATTTTCCTTAAACAAAACTTAATTTAATTGGACAAAGTTTTATGCTTCAAAATTTACATTAAAAAAATATTTGAGTCTAATTAGGGGCTTACTCTAAAAAATTTTTAATTTTTAATTTCTACAACCTTAAGAAATATGTTTTTATCGCTCATGATAATCAATACTCATATTTTTTTCTCTCATTGAGTAGGGCATCCATTTCAGCGAATGATACAGATACAACAGGTAGAAAAAAAAAACTTTTTTATGAACACGGATTACACAGGGCAACACTTTTTTGCCCGGGTTCTGGTATCTAATTAAGGGTAATTGGAATTCGCTGATTTTAAATCTGGCAACCGTTTTTTCTAGTTTCCGAGTTTCCGAGGTATAGCTTAAAGAAACTTCGAGAATATGCTATACACTGCACCAAAAAAGTGAAAGACGATTTTTGGTATTTAGGATCTGCTAATTCCAAAAATGATCTTACTTTTTTTGAGTTATTATTAGTTTTTGAGATATCGCTAAAATAAAAATTTCAAATTGTCATGTATGTCCTTCTTAAATTTGTCCACTGATCATCACTTTGCTAGAATTTGAGGACACGATTTAGACTTAATAAGACACTCATATTTCAAAAATGCTTTAAGTTTTATCGTTTCAGCTTAAGTTTAAGAATTATACATCAACGATAAAACACATATTTGTTTATCATATAACTGAACAATTATATCTTTTTATCAGTATTCGCTTAACAAATTCAGACATTTGCAAAGGGTATGTGAATTGATTTTGACTATGTCAAGACCCGTGTTTTAAGAATTGCTGATAACTTTGTGTTATCATTAGCAATGAAAAAACAAATTTCTTAGAATATAGAAATTCAAAATAAAAAAATAAAAAAAATTGTAGAGTTAGATGAGACTCAAAAAAATTTTGGTTCGTTCCAAAATCGATCACTTTTCCGGGTAGCCGTTTCCGATCAGAGTAAAATGTGTTAAAAATGGTCCATCCCAATATAGACATTTAAAATGCGCACTCACTCTCTCAAACACACACATATACATTAGGGCATTTCACCAAAAAACTTTTTGGCTTTTTTTAGTTTTTTTGAAGGTCGGGAAGAACTTGCTCAAATCGATTTTATCCAAAAAAAGTGGTTATAGACACATTTTTTTCCTTTTTTTCTTAAAATCAAGTAAATCACTTCTGAATATTAATATCTTACTATAAAAAATAAGTTCAAAGGGCACTAAGATATCCTTCAAGTTTATATTTTTTTTTTAGCATTTCTACTAAAATGACAACTGTCACTGTGTTTCAAATTAAAGGTATTTGAAAGACCTATCTAACGGATTCAACAACACATTAATTCATTTCATATTTCTCAAGTAATTGAGGTTGGAACTCGCGAAATTTTATTGCGAAAATTTTTTTTTAAGAGGCTAGCAACATTCAGAAGTAATGTATTCGATTTTGTAAAAAAGGCACAAGAGAAAAAAAAAAACAAAAAAAGAATATCGTGAACCTATATTCAAAATACACAGAAAATAATATCGTAATTTTGTTTTTAATTAAAAATGGATTTGATATTAAATTTAACTTCAATTAAACATTTTAATTGATTCAATTAATGTTTTAATTGATTCAATTAATGTTTTAATTGAATTCTTAACTTTACTGGAAACAAAAATAAAATAAACAAACGAAATCGGTTTTGTATGCATTAGTGTTAGTAGCCAATGAAAAAATAAAAATGCAAAAAACAACAAAAAAACTTTTGAACTATTGTTTTGTCTATTTTGGTGGTAGCAGCCAATGAATACATAAAAACGCAACAAAAAAAATAGATTTATTGTTTTCTTTAAGGCGAGTGGTCGTTGCGGATAAAGTGTTTTGCTAATAAAATGTGTACAGTTGAAACAGAAAAAAATTATATGAGGCATTTGCCTTGTGTTTTGCACATTGAAATATAATACAATTTTTTTTGTTTCAACTTTACTAAAGCGACAAAAAAACATGCAATAACAAGATTTAAAAATGAAAATGCAATTTTAAATAGTTATTGATATTTTAAAATACTACTATAATGTTTCCATGCAAAACTATACCACCTGTTTATATATAATAAAAAAAATAAATTTCTTAATAATATAAAACAAAAAATTCTATGTTTATTTATTTTAGAGCATTTTTTGAAGTTAAACTTTTAAAATTAAATTGAGTTTTGGTCTTTTTTCAATTAAAAATTTTATGTGAATCAATAAATCTATATTATAGATTTTCAATTTTATATTAATTTTTTTTTAATGAGTAATTAATATGAGTAATATGCGCATTTTCGTGATAGGTCCGAAATCAATTAATTTTTTAATTGAATCAACGAATTTCATAATTGAAATTCATTTTTATTTTTTTCTGTGTATGCCAACTCAAATTTGACCGAAATGAGTTTCCGATGGCAAATAGCTCCCCTATGCAATACCCATCTGTGGTAAAAATTTCAGAGCAAAAAAAAATAATTTTTTGTCGTTTTACATTCATTTTTGTTATTCTGATAACTCAAAGTAAATATATTTTTGGTGAAAATAAATGCCAACTCCCATTGAAAATTTCCCAAAAATTTTTAATTTTTTTTTTTAAAAACACGAACACGAATCTGGTAAAGATTTTTATATCTAATGGCTAGTTTTCGGGATATTGCTATTTTGAAAATATCTGTAAATAGTGTTTGCAAAAAAAAATTGCTTATACAGTGGGCGACAATACATTGGAAACTTTTTTATAGCAGATGAAATTTGTTAAAGACAAAGTTAACAATACTAACCGTTATAATTATCAAACAAGTATTATAAAAAAATATTATGTAGGCAATTTATCAAGCTTTAATTTAAGCTTAATTGCGTCCAGATTGGGAAAATAATGAATGTGTTACGAGGGTCGATGTGAAAAAGGAAAAAATTTATAGACATTTTTCAGAACATTTTTAAAAAATATTTCCGGGTCGATTTTTTCCAAGTTAAAACATTAGAAATTTAAAAAAAGGTCCAGTAGTTTTTACCCAGAGATCAAATAATTTTTCCAGCAACCCAAACAAACAGTGGGTCCAATAGGTTTTACCAAGTGATCAAATAATTTTTCCAGCAACCCAAACAAACAGTGGAATTTTTTAAGTACAGTAGCAAAAATCCACATTTTTTGACCTCCAATTCTTTTGACCACCAATTTTTTGTAAACAAAGAAAAGATGTTATTGTTTATTAATTTTAGTACACTTAAGTATATGCTAAGGATATATTAAGATAATTTTAATTTTTCTTTGTTAACAAAAAATTGGTGGTCAAAAGAATTGGAGGTCAAAAAATGTGGATTTTTGCTACTGTACTTAAAAAATTCCACTGTTTGTTTGGGTTGCTGGAAAAATTATTTGATCACTTGGTAAAAACTATTGGACCTTTTTTTAAATTTCTAATGTTTTAACTTGGAAAAAATCGACCCGGAAATATTTTTTAAAAATGTTCTGAAAAATGTCTATAAATTTTTTCCTTTTTCACATCGACCCTCGTAACACATTCATTATTTTCCCAATCTGGACGCAATTAAGCTTAAATTAAAGCTTGATAAATTACCTACATAACATTTTTTTATAATACTTGTTTGATAATTATAACGGTTAGTATTGTTAACTTTGTCTTTAACAAATTTCATCTACTATAAAAAAGTTTCCAATGTATTGTCGCCCACTGTATATATGTAATTTTGAAACAATTTATCAGATTGAAACATTATGAGTGGGGCAAATATAGTCAATGATATAAGCTTTCAAAATAGCTAGTTTGGAGTGACCCTAATACAATACACCGTGAGTTACAGAGTGCCAAAGTTGACCACCCAGAAATTTAAAGGCTTTCGGAGCTAGTAGCTTTTAAAAATATGCAAAGATTTTTATTTTTTTTTTTAGTTTTTGCAATTACCATACTAAGGATAACCAAATCAAAAAAAAATAATAAAAATTTTTCAAAAAAAAAAAATATTTTTGTTTTCCGACAAAATATGCCAACTCTAAAAAAATATTTGTTTTTTGATAAAGCAATAAATGCCATCTCTAAAAAATACGCAAACAAGTGCAAAATATGAAATTTTTGGCATAGGTAAAAATTACTTAGAATATTTAAACCATCTTATGGAAGGTTCATTGTTTACTTTTACAATAATATGCAAAATAACTAGTTTTTTAGCTCTCCTGAAAAGTAAGCTTTTTAGAGTTGGCATTTATTGAATATAGTTCGACGATATATATTTCATAGCTCATTTTTTTTTTGATAAAATCGATTTGAGCGATTAAACCCCAACCTTCCAAAAATCTGAAAAAAATTTCAAAAATCTTTTAGGCTATAAGAATTCATATTTCGCTTCAAGATTTGCAAAAAACAAGAAAAAGTTTTTGGTGAAACTGCCTAATGCACATGCAACTATAAATATATAATTAAATGACCTTATAGTTATTTACAAACACACATGAATAAACAATAAGTTTAAATAAATGACTTTTAGTAGATGAAAGTAAATACATACACACACACTCTCTATACGCATATATGTACACTAGGACGTCCCATCAAATTTAAATTTTCGAATTTCATGTCGTAATACCTGTCAAACGATGGCCACTTTAAAGCTGATTGTGGAAAAATTAATGAAAAAATTTTACAAGGGCATCTTCAGTGGGCAACCAGCGGTCAAAGTTAGAAAAATTATGTATTTCGACCAAAATTCACGACCGAATTTTTTGGCCAAATCCTGCTAAAAATTCGGAAGTTTACCGCACTTTATTGAAAGAATATTTAAAAAATTTCGAAGCCGCGATTTTTAAACATAAAAATTATTTTTTTTATTCAAACTGGTCTCAAAAGTTGAAAAATGTTAAGTGAAATCTAAAAAATGTTAAAAAAAAATATAAAAGCACGATTTAGGTCATCAGCATCTGTGGACCAAAATAGCAGATCAGCATTTTTGGACCAAAATCGTGTTTTTATATTTTTTTTAATATTTTTTAGATAACACACTTAACATTTTGAAACTTTTGTTATCTTAAAAATATTAAAAAAAAAAAAAATTAAAACACGATTTTGGTCGAAAAATTCCGATCAGCATCTGTGCATCAAAATCAGAATCGTGTTTTTATATTTTTTTAATATTTTTTAGATAACACACTTAACATTTTCCAATTTATAAAATTTATTTGGATAAAAGAATAATTTTTATATAAAAAAATTAGCAAAATCACGGCTTTGAATTTTATTTAAATAATTTTCCAATAAAGAATGTAATATTTCCGAATTTTTGAGAATTTTGAAAATACGACATGTTTCCAACTTTAATCGCTGGTTGCCGACATAAGATGACTTTACGAAATCTTTTCATAAATTTTTCCACAATCAGCATGATTGTGAAATTCGAAATTTTGAATTTGACGGGACACCCTAATACACACATATGGGGCATTCCACGCCAAATCACTCACTTTTAGGCCCGACCCCCTTCGATTAATTTTATTTTTGGATATGTTTTAGTACGTATTAAATGCAACTTCCAGCCAAATTTTCAGCCTTTTATACCAAGGTGGTGTTGAATAATCAATTTTTCAAAATGGCGATTTTTTCCAAAAAATGAAAAAATTTAAATTTTCAATCAATTTTGACCAGTAAAAAATATAGATATATTAAAAAAAGATGGACAACATTTTGTTGGTAGTTAAATGTAGTTTTAGAAAAAAAATATGAAAAATTATTCGAAGTAATTATCGCTTGTTTTTTATCGTATAAAAATTAAAATCGACTTTTTGAAAAAGTCCGAAACCTTCGATTTTTTTTTTTTAAATGTCAAAAAATTCTACTCTAAATTACGCAACTTTTAAGTCATAATTCGAGATGTGATCGTAATTCGTTCTATTTTTATTCAAATTTTGAAAATTGCACTTTTTTTTTTTTTGACTCTGGTTTATTTTATATGGTGCTCCAAAAAAAATAATTTGTTAAATATTGACCGTTACTTCCCCTAGATATATTAACTTGGGTGTAAAAATACGTCTCAGAAAATTTTAGGATGATCGGACATGGGTAAGGCGTGCCGCATCGGCTTTGAAGTTTGAAAATCGGATTACAAGGGAAAATATGCATTTTTTTCTGTTTTCTTAATTTTTTTGGTATTTTAAGTTAATTTTGAATTCAAATGGTTACAGAATTGAAATGTAGAGTAAAATGTCTCTCTATTAAGGTCATAAAAACCGAAATCGGTTTAAAATCAGCCAAGTTATTACAACTTCCCCAGGCATCTAACGTGTGGCAGACAACTTGATTAATCAATACAATCCGATTTTTGAAATTCATTGAAATTTTCTACTGTAATAACATTTTTTTATTCTTCAAGTTCAAATGTTATTAGATGACAAGTATTTTTCATATTGTGTTTTGCTAACATTTTTTAAATTAGTGCTAAAAATGCCTGCATTTTCCACACCCTTTTGAAATCTCTATTTTAAAAAAAAAAATATTTTTTTTGTTTTAAATTTTGGAAAAGTCAAAAAAATATTACACTGAAACATGAATAATGAAAAAATGTTATTACAGTAGAAAATTTCAATAAATTTAAAAAAAGGGCCTCATATTTTTTAATCAAGTTGTATATCACACGCTAGATGCCTGGGGAAGTTGTAATAACTTGGCTGATTTTCAACCGATTTTAGTTTTTAGTACCTTATTAGAAAGGCATTTTACTCCACATCATAATTCTGTAATCACTTGAATTAAAACTTAACTTAAAATACCAAAGAAATTGCGAAAACAGAAAAAAATTCATATTTTTCCTAGTAATCCGTTTTTTAAACTTCAAGGACCATGCTAAGCGCCTTACACATGTCCGATCGTCCCAAATTTTTGTGAGACGTATATTTACCTCCAAATGAATATATTTAGGGTAAGTTAGGGTCAGTATCTACCATTTTTTTTTTTTTGGAGCTCCATATAAAATAAATCAGAGCCAAAACATAAAAGGTGCAATTTTAAAAATTAAAAAAAAAATAGAAAGAATTGTGATCACATCTCGAGTTATGGCTTAAAAGTTGCATAATTTAGAGTAGAAATCTTATAATTTTTTACAAAAAAATCGAAGGTTTCGGACTTTTTCAAAAAGTCGATTTTAATTTTTAAACGTCAAAAAATAAGTGATAATTACTTCGAATAATTTTTTCACATTTTTTTTCTAAAACTACATTTAAATACCAACAAAACGTTGTCCAACTTTTTTTAAAATATCTATATTTTTTACTGGTCAAATTGATTGAAAATTTAAATTTTTTCATTTTTTGGAAAAAATCGCCATTTTGAAAAATTGATTACTCAACACCACCTTGGTATAAAAGGCTGAAAATTTGGCTGCAAGTTGCATTTAATACGTACTAAAACATGTCCAAAAATAAAATTAATCGAAGGGGGTCGGGCCTAAAAGTGAGTGATTTGGCATGGAATGCCCCATATACACTAGGAAGGGCTGTTTTTAAACTTTTGTTTCTCAGATCGGAAACGGCTGCCCAAGAAATTTGGTCCACCCATACCAGAAACATTACTGAAAATCTTTTTGGAATCAGTCAATATCTTCTGTTTGTTGTTTGGGATTTAAGTCAGGAACTTGTCCGATTTCTTTTAAATTCGGAATGGTTGTTACTGAATACGAAACAGGTTTACCTGCCAAATTTCGAAAGGATATCTATTACAATACGGTTATAAGAGTCATTTATGCCAAAATTTGAGCCCCCTTTGTATGGAGGCTAGGTCTAAACATGGACCGATTTTCTCCAATTTCAATAGGCCTCGTCCTTATGCCATAAGAAGCTTAAGTTTCAAATTTTAGACAAATCTATTGATAATTGCAACCTGTATCGTGTTTACAACGTTTACATGGACGGACGGCCAGACAGACGGACGGACGGACGGACGGACGGACATCGCTAGAATGACTTAAAAAGTTATTCTGAGTCGATCGGTATACTTTAAAGTGGGTCTAGGACCAATATTTTGGGTAGGCACAAACTCATTATACCCTGTACCACAGAGTGGTGTAGGGTATACAAAATGTAAAAACGGCCCATCCTAATACACATACATTTGCAGACATATTTACTTGACAACAATTATGACATTTATTATTTGTTTTATTTATATTATTGAAGTTTTTTGTGTTATGGACAGTAGAGCAGACAGGAAGGAAATGTCAGATATCATTAATATTTAAATAATCATAATGAATTTATTACAATTTTTTGTAGAAAATTTTATTTTTTTTTTATGTTTATGAAATTATTTGAAACACACCCATTTTCTGATTAATTACTTACCTATGCCACTTTATGGAAAAGTACATAAGGTGATATTTTACAATGCACAGTGGGGTGGGCCTAGTATATTTTGCGGCATTAACTAAACCGCTAAGTTTTTATACAACTCATGCACATGGTTGGAGACATGGTAACTTCTAGATATAAGCAACGTAAAAAATATATTTGCGTAGTGCAAATATTTTTCGCAATTCGCAAAAATCTAATTCGCATACTCAACCACCAAGTTTTTATATAAATTCTGCACATGGTTAAAAAGGGGATATTTTATAAATATCATTAAAGTGAAAAAAAAATATTTGGGTAGTGCAAACATTTTTTGGAAATCGCTAAAAACCAAATTGGCATACAGAACGCTTAGTTTTTACAATAAATATGCAGATAAATTTCCGTACTCAACAGTAAAGTTTTTATATAAAAAATTAAAGTATTTGAAAAGGAGATCACTAAAAAAAAAAAATCTTAAAAAAATAAATTTGAGATGTGCAAATATACAGTAGCCTGTCCCGAAAAATAAAATTTAAAGTAATAGCAAAAAAACTAAGCTGTTTTGAGAGCTGATATTGGAAAAAATAAACCAAAACAAGTAGAAAAGTTAAATTCGACTTTGCCGAATCTATGAATACCCTCCACAATGCATTTTTTTAAAGGGTAGTACATTTTTTAACGTGAAAAAATTAACAATTTTGATTAGAAATATTATATTTTGAGTAAAAAAACCTTTTTTTGTCATTTAAAAAAAAAAAATTACTATTTTTTTTTTTTTTGAGTGTAAAATTTTTTTCGAGTATAATGTTTTTTTTACTGTAAAAATATTTCTGAGTGAATGCACGTACGTATGTACACAAAATATTGTCATTTTTGTAAAAAATAAAACTAGTTTTTTTTTGTGTAAATTTTTTTTGAGTGTAAAATTTTTTTGAGTGTAAAACTTTTTTCGTGTGTAATTTTTAAGTTACCAATGCTTTTAAAACTAAAAAAGTTTAAAAAGCATTGCTTTAAAATTAAACAAGTTTGAAAAGCATTGTTTAGTTTCCACCAATGCTTTTTAAACTTGTTAAAACACGTGGCATTTTAGATGAAACTAATCTGAAATTCAGGGTTTTGCTTATAACTTTTGAACCACTGGACCGATTGAGCTGAAATTTAAAACCAAATAGACCCGGGGAACGGAAAAGATACATATCAAGCTTCAGTAGTCTCATTATTGTCTTTCGGAAGTTATCGTGTTTTTATCTCGTAAATTCGCGAAACACCCTTGCCGAAATTTACTCTTTTGCTCATAACTTTTGAACCACTGGACCGATTTGGCTGGATTGCAATACCACCTGACCAGGTAAATGACAAACATATATGCCAAACTTCAGTAGCCTCTGTACAGTCTTTCAAAAGTTAGCGTGTTTTCTACGGACGGACAGACAGACAGACGGACGGACGGACGGACGGACGGACGGACATCGCTAGATCGACTTAAAATCGATCGAGGATCATAAATATATATACTTCATGGGGTCCTAGACCAATATTTCGAGGTGTTACAAACGGAATGACAAACTTATATATACCCTCTATCACTAGAGTGGAGGGTATAAAAAATTGGAGTCTGTCTTTGCCTCCCTAAAACCGGTTGAAGTTCGAAATCGTAGTGTATTTTGTCAAAGAAAAATATTTTTTGTTTTGGCCTCGATTGATGTCATTGATGATTTGCATAATGTTCACTCACAGCAAAATACGGTTGTCTCAACCGTACAAGGTTCCAACCTCAGATTGAGGTTGCTGCAACTGGTAAATATACGGTTGTAGCAACCGACAATTTACAGTTGTGGCAACCGACAAATGCCGGTTGCAGCAACCTCAAATAACGGCATTTGCCAGTTATGGCAACCGTATTGCCGGTTGTCCCAACCATAGCTGTGTTTAATATATTTTCGATATTATGCCAAAATACAAAATAAAATACCAATTATAAGACACGTTTTTTAAATTTTTTTTTTTTTTTATTGTTTGAAAAAAATATAGTTATATAAATGACTTAATACTAAAAATAATAAACTTAATGTAACATTTTTATATGGTTTTAATTCGTTTACTAAAAATCCGATACAAAGAATTTTTCTTCTCAAAATCTGGAACTTTTTCTTCAGGAAAAATATTTCAGAATCTGGGACTTTTTCTATGTGAAAAATAACTTAGAATCTGAAAATTTTTCTATAGGAAAAATTTTAATCTTTTTCTATAATAAAAATGTCCCGGAAAAAGTCACAGATTCTGAGACAGTTTTTCTATAGAAAAGCCTCAGATTCTGAGACAGCTTTTCTATAGAAAAATTCTCAGATTCTGAGACAGTTTTTCTATTGAAAAAGCCTCAGATTTTGAGACAGTTTTTCTATAGAAAAAGTCTCAGATTCTGAGATAGTTTTTCTATAGAAAAAGTCTCAGGTTCTGAGACAGTTTTTCTATAGAAAAAGTTTTAGATTCTGAGATAGTTTTTCTAAAGAAGAAGTCTAAGATTCTGAAACAGGTTTTCTACAGAAAAAGTCTCAGATTCTGAGAACGTTTTCCTATAGAAAAAGTCTCAGATTCTGAGACAGTTTTTCTATAGAAAAAGTCTCAGATTCTGAGACAGTTTTTCTATAGAAAAAGTCTCAGATTCTGAGACAGTTTTTCTATAGAAAAAGTCTCAGATTCTGAGACAGTTTTTCTATAGAAAAAGTCTCAGATTCTGAGACAGTTTTTCTATAGAAAAAGTCTCAGATTCTGAGACAGTTTTTCTATAGAAAAAGTCTCAGATTCTGAGACAGTTTTTCTATAGAAAAAGTCTCAGATTCTGAGACAGTTTTTCTATAGAAAAAGTCTCAGATTCTGAGACAGTTTTTCTATAGAAAAAGTCTCAGATTCTGAGACAGTTTTTCTATAGAAAAAGTCTCAGATTCTGAGACAGTTTTTCTATAGAAAAAGTCTCAGATTCTGAGACAGTTTTTCTATAGAAAAAGTCTCAGATTCTGAGACAGTTTTTCTATAGAAAAAGTCTCAGATTCTGAGACAGTTTTTCTATAGAAAAAGTCTCAGATTTTGAGACAGTTTTTCTATAGAAAAAGTCTCAGATTTTGAGACATTTTTTCTATAGAAAAAGTCTCAGATTCTGAGACAGTTTTTCTATAGAAAAAGTATCAGATTCTGAGACAGTTTTTCTATAGAAAAAGTCTCAGATTCTGAGACAGTTTTTCTATAGAAAAAGTATCAGATTCTGAGACAGTTTTTCTATAGAAAAAGTCTCAGATTCTGAGACAGTTTTTCTATAGAAAAAGTCTCAGATTCTGAGACAGTTTTTCTATAGAAAAAGTCTCAGATTCTGAGACAGTTTTTCTATAGAAAAAGTCTCAGATTCTGAGACAGTTTTTCTATAGAAAAAGTCTCAGATTCTGAGACAGTTTTTCTATAGAAAAAGTCTCAGATTCTGAGACAGTTTTTCTATAGAAAAAGTCTCAGATTCTGAGACAGTTTTTCTATAGAAAAAGTCTCAGATTCTGAGACAGTTTTTCTATAGAAAAAGTCTCAGATTCTGAGACAGTTTTTCTATAGAAAAAGTCTCAGATTCTGAGACAGTTTTTCTATAGAAAAAGTCTCAGATTCTGAGACAGTTTTTCTATAGAAAAAGTCTCAGATTCTGAGACAGTTTTTCTATAGAAAAAGTCTCAGATTCTGAGACAGTTTTTCTATAGAAAAAGTCTCAGATTCTGAGACAGTTTTTCTATAGAAAAAGTCTCCGATTCTGAGACAGTTTTTCTATAGAAAATGTCTCAGATTCTGAGACAGTTTTTCTATAGAAAAAGTCTCAGATTCTGAGACAGTTTTTCTATAGAAAAAGTCTCAGAGTCTGAGACAGTTTTTCTATAGAAAAAGTCTCAGATTCTGAGACATTTTTTCTATAGAAAAAGTCTCAGATTCTGAGACATTTTTTCTATAGAAAAAGTCTCAGATTCTGAGACATTTTTTCTATAGCAAAAGTCTCAGATTCTGAGACATTTTTTCTATAGAAAAAGTCTCAGATTCTGAGACATATTTTCTATAGAAAAAGTCTCAGATTCTGACATTTTTTCTGTGGAAAAGTCTCAGATTCTGAGACATTTTTTCTATAGAAAAAGTCTCAGATTCTGAGACATTTTTTCGATAGAAAAAATCTCAGATTCAAAGACATCTTTTTATAGAAAAGTCTTAGATTCTGAGACATTTTTTGTATTGAAAAAGTCTCAGATTCTGATAAATTTTTTTATAGAAAGAGTCTCAGATTCTGAGAATTTTTTATAGATAAAGTCTCAGATTCTAAGAAATTTTTTCTATTCAAAAAGGCTTAGATTCTGAGACAATTTTTCTATAGAAAAAGTCTCAGATTTTGAGAAATTTTTTCCATAGAAAAAGTCTCAGATTCTGAATTATTCTTTTCACTGTTTTTATATTACCATTTTCTGTAAAATCCTAATTTGAGGACTTCCATCTCATAGCGTTAATTTTTGATCCATTTTTTAATTGGTGCGAGTGTTTAGCATATTCCATTATTTCTATAAATTAAAAGAAGAAAAACGGCATTAGTTAAACTATTGTATCATTTAAAGTACAAAAACTTACCCCATTAAATTTATAAATTCCTGTTTTTTCATCAAATATTGAAATTTTGAGAAAAAATAAATGTATTCCTCAATATTTTTTTATTTAATGACTTTGAATTTTTTGAAGTTTTGTTATTTTAATTATCAGTTGAGGGAACCGAGAACTTGAGGTTGTTGCAACCGGCAAATGTCGTTATTTACGGTTGCTACTACCGGGGTTTGCAGTTGTAGCAACTTTTTTTTTAATTTTGTGGCAACTGGCACAAAAATATTTTAAAAAAGTTATAACAACCTCAATTTACGGTTGCTGCAACCGCGTACGGTTGGGACAACCGCAAGCCGGTTACTACTACCGTATTGCGGTTGTGGCAACCTCATTCCAACCGATTTTTTATGTGAGTGTTGAGTACATTAAGGGAAAAATGTTTAAAAAGTTTTCATGAAATAATTTTTGTCCACCAGAGCATTTAAAAAAAAAAAAAAAAGTTTTTGGCAATATTGAACTTTACTTTTTCAAAACGGACTTTACCATTGAAATCGGCATGCCTTAATTATATACACACAGGGAAAAAATTATTTGGAACTCAGTTGAAACTCCTCAAATTTGGTTTCAGAATATAAGGTTTAGTTACAACTACTTAAATTTAATTATCACGATTTTAAAACTAACTTTTTAACCAAAAATCTGAACATATTACCAAAAAACAATCACATTCTGAAAAAATATTAGTTGCATTTATCAATTTAAAAAAAAATATAAGTTCAAAAACATTCATAATTGCCCGAACCATTCATTTATATTTTGTTTTTTTATGCAATAAATTTTTAGTAACATGCACAGAATAAAAGTTCAGTTTTATTAAAAATCAGTTACAGCAACTGATACGTGGTATAAATTGTTTCAAATTTTGAAAAATTCAAAATACATTTGAAATTAAAAATTTTAATGTAATACTATCTAAGGACTATTAAGTATTGGTAAACACAATCGTTTTTTAATTTTGTGAAAAAGTTACTGCAACTAATTGTATGTTGCTTATACAAAAACTTAGCTAAATTATTAAAACGTCATCAAAAAACAAAATAGTTTTCCAGCTAATATTTTTTTTAAAATATTTTCTATAAAGATAAACCAAAATATGAATTAAATATGGTGTTAACAAAAAGGAAAATAAACCACAAAACGTAAGTATAATTAAATCTGTGCAAAAAACATGTGAAAATATTTTTTTTTAATAAGGATTGGTTTCATTTGCAGAAATAAAAATTACCACTTAAAGTTCAAACAAGAAATTTGGATCCATGCTTCCTGTCGATTTACCAATTTATCAACATTCAAACTTTAAAGGCAAATATAAATCTGTATTGAAGAGCTGTATTGCGACGATTTTTAAGAGGTAACCTGTTTGCATAAAAAATTGTGTGTCATATTATAATTTTCTAAAAACAAAATATCAGAATTTTTCAATTGCAAAATGTCTCAGAGTCTGAGGCCTTTTTTCAAAGACTCTGAGATTTTTTTACCATAGGCAATTTCATAAATTCTGAGACTTTTTCTATAGATAAAATATCTTGGAATCTTAGAAATGCCTCAAAATCTAAGAATTATTTTATTGGAAAAATTTCTCAGAATCTGGGACTTTTTCCATTGGAAAAATCTCTCAGAATCAGAGACCTTTTCTTCAGGAACCTGAGAAAAAATGTCTCAGAATCTGAGACTTTTTCTATAGAAAAATGTCGCAGAATCTAAGACTTTTTCTTTTTTTATAGAAAAATGTTTCAGAATCTGAGACTTTTTCTATAGAAAAAATGTCTCAAAATCTGAGACTTTTTCTATAGAAAAAACTTCTCAGAATCTGAGACTTTTTTTATAGAACAAATGTCTCAGAATCTGAGACCTTTTTTTATAAAAAAAAATGTCTTAGAATCTGAGACTTTTTTATAGAAAATATGTCTTAGTATCTGAGACTTTTTTTATAGAAAAAATGTTTCAGAATCTTAGATTTTTTTTAATAGAAAAAACGTCTCAGAATCTGATATTTTTTCTATAGAAAAAGTCTCAGATTCTGAGACATTTTTTCTATAGAAAAAGTCTCAGATTCTGAGACATTTTTTCTATAGAAAAAGTCTCAGATTCTGAGACATTTTTTCTATAGAAAAAGTCTCAGATTCTGAGACATTTTTTCTATAGAAAAAGTCTCAGATTCTGAGACATTTTTTCTATAGAAAAAGTCTCAGATTCTGAGACATTTTTTCTATAGAAAAAGTCTCAGATTCTGAGACATTTTTTCTATAGAAAAAGTCTCAGATTCTGAGACATTTTTTCTATAGAAAAAGTCTCAGATTCTGAGACATTTTTTCTATAGAAAAAGTCTCAGATTCTGAGACATTTTTTCTATAGAAAAAGTCTCAGATTCTGAGACATTTTTTCTATAGAAAAAGTCTCAGATTCTGAGACATTTTTCTATAGAAAAAATGTCTCAGAGTCTGAGACTTTTTCTAAAGAAAAATATTACAGAATCTGAGACTTTTTTTATAGAAAAAATGTCTCAGAATCTGGGACTTTTTCTATAGAAAAAATGTCTCAGAATCTGAGACTTTTTCTATAGAAAAAATGTCTCAGAATCTGAGACTTTTTCTATAGAAAAAATGTCTCAGAATCTGAGACTTTTTCTATAGAAAAAATGTCTCAGAATCTGAGACTTTTTCTATAGAAAAAATGTCTCAGAATCTGAGACTTTTTCTATAGAAAAAATGTCTCAGAATCTGAGACTTTTTCTATAGAAAAAATGTCTCAGAATCTGAGACTTTTTCTATAGAAAAAATGTCTCAGAATCTGAGACTTTTTCTATAGAAAAAATGTCTCAGAATCTGAGACTTTTCCTATAGATAAAATGTCTCAGAATCTGAGACATTTTCTTTAGAAAAAATGTCTCAGAATCTGAGACATTTTCTATAGAAAAAACGTCTCAGAATCTGAGACATTTTCTATAGAAAAAATGTCTCAGCATCTGAGACTTTTTCTATAGAAAAAATGTCTCAGAATCTGAGACTTTTTCTATAGAAAAAATGTCTCAGAATCTGAGACTTTTTCTATAGAAAAAATGTCTCAAAATCTGAGACTTTTTCTATAGAAAAAATGACTCAGAATCTGAGACTTTTTCTATGGAAAAAATGCCTCAGAATCTGAGACTTTTTCTATAGAAAAAATGCCTCAGAATCTGAGACTTTTTCTATAGAAAAAATGCCTCAGAATCTGAGACTTTTTCTATAGAAAAAATGCCTCAGAATCTGAGACTTTTTCTATAGAAAAAATGTCTCAGAATCTGAGACTTTTTCTATAGAAAAAATGTCTGAGATGCTAAGACGAGTTTGATATAGAATAATTCTCAGATTCTGACACGTTTTTCCTATAGAAAAAGTCTCAGATTATGATACTTTTGTTGTATGGAAAAAGTCTCAGATTCTGAGTCTCTGATTCTAAGACAGTTTTTCTATAGAAAGTTTTAGATTGTAAGATATTTTTGCTATAGAAAAATTCGCAGATTCTATACAAAAAGTGTCAGATTCTGGTACATATTTTCTATAGAAAAAGTCTTGGAGATATATTTTCTATAAAAAAAGTATCAGGTACTGAGACGTTTTTCGATAATTTTTATAAAAAAATATGTTTAAAAATTGTAATATCAACTTTTGTGTACCTTCTTGTAAAATTAACTTATTTAATAAATATATTACAAAACACACTTTTTTGTCTTTTTATTTTACGGTTGAAGGACCCCATTAATAAAATATTTTAGTCGTGGTGCTATTATATCGGTCACAACAACCATTTTGATCTTATAATTTTTCGTTGCTTCAACAGATATATTCAGTTGCTCTTACTGAATTTCGATATTTATACCAATTGACTGAATCAATAATATTAGTAATTACAACTGATAAAAGTGATAGTTGGCTGGACTACAATAATTTGGTTGGTTCTAAATTTGGTTGGCACAACGAATCCGTTTTCTGTGTGTAGAAATGATGGTCAGATCTTGAGGCATAACATTTGTTAGGTTTTTTGCAACATAGTGTTGTTAAGAACTTTAGTGCGTTTGGTGCGTGAACTTTTTTAACAATCGCGAAGAACTAAACACGCAATTCTTCAGATTTTTCCATGCCCTACACGATTTGAACTTATGAGACTAGACATTTGCAAAAAATGCAAAGTTAACAATATTCAAAGTTATTGTTTTAAAAAATGATATGTTGATAATTTATAAAGCTTTAATTTCAGCCTGATAGCGTCCTGATTGAGTAAATAATGAATATGCTACGAGGGTCGATCTGGAAAATAAAAATATTTTTATACGTTTTTTAGAATTTTTTTTTTTAAAAATACCTTTAAGTCGATTTATGATTTTCGATAAAATATTTTTTTTTACTCATGCGATTTTTTTTTTACCTCAAAGAACGAACAGAATATATTGACCGATTTGAAAAAGATTTTGCTTGTATATGTCTGGTGTGGGTAGGCATTTTTTCCGGTAGCCATTTTGGATCAGAGAAAAAGTAAAGAAACGACACACTCTACTATAAAACTACTTTAATTTTCATGAAAATCAGAATGGACCACTGAGCAGACCTTTCTTCTAAGCGCCTTTAGTTCTAAGCAATTTTAATAATAGCCATGTTAGTCCACTATAATAAAATATCACTGCATTCGTAATAAAAACGTGTAGAAAATTTGTATATTTGCATTTTATAATCAAACAATCAAAATGAATTCGTCTTCCTTTATACTCTTGTCTCATATATTTTATTGTTTTCTTCTTAGAATTGTCAACACAATAGCTAACAGTGTGTCGTTGATGACAACAACACATCAAAATATTACACACAAATATATGCGTAGCAGAAGTTTTAAAGAATTCGTTCTTATAATAAAAGTATTTGATTTAAAATTGTTCAATGTTTTTAATACCAATAAAATTTTTCTTGCTACAATGGAAAATCCACTAATTTTCAAACTAAAGTAACGACAATAAAACAAAGCGACAAGAAATTTGTAAGTTTATAAGAAAGATTTTTGTAATAAATTAATGGGTTGCCTTTTCTGTCAATTTTAAAAGAATAATTCTCATACTGTTAAAAGTTTTAACTAAAATTTGACTCTTAGCATTATAGACTTTTTCAACATCTTTGTCAAAAATTTTTATTTCTAAAAGATGCACTTTTTTTATAAATGTCATTTCTTAGAAAATGAAAATATTACTCAAATCTCTGTTGTGTCATATGTGTATATCTAAACAATACTTCAAGCGTAAAGTTTCCTTATGATTTAGTTGGGTGTTGAAATATTCAAAACAAATCTTCAAGTTGAACGCATGAAAAGTATTACTTACATATATGAAATAAATACAGTAATGGACAAAATATTTAGGGAAAAATGTAGAAGTTTTTTATACACTCCAACCACAGTATGGGGGAATACTCACTTCTTTATTCCATGTTTAAGGCTTCGAAATTTCGTGCGGATAAGTATAAATTGTCACTTTAAAAGTGGCATAATTTAGAGTACAATTTTTATTTTTTTAATTTTTAAAAGTTAAGAGTTAGTTACTACGAATAATTTTTTTAAATTTTTTTGTCTAAAATAACATTTAAATAACAACAAAATGTTGTCAAACTTTTTTAAAGATATCGATCAAAATAAATTGAAAATTTAAATTTCTTAAAAATGTAGAAGACATTCTTAGGCGAATGATTAACATTAAATCACAGAATCACAATATCGCTCATACGCCTCAGTATTTTTATACCCTGAGTTTTTGAGTTGTAAAATTTATTGGTATTAGGTTTAAACTGAGTTAAAACCACAAATTCTGTTTTTAAGATGTGATTTATTTTAAGTTTAACTCACCAATGATGGAGAGTTAAATTAAGGAACAAAAAAGTAAAAAAAACACCACTGATTTTCAAATATACTGGTTAGTGTTGCCATGTTATGGTATTTTATTGGAAAAAATGTGCGATGATGGCAACTATTCTAATTGGAAATGCAATATTTTGTATGGCAATACCGCGTTAATCGACATTTGCTAAACTTGAACTGAAAAACAGAATGCTTGGTTAAACTTGGTTTTATTTTTATAAACTTTAATAAAACTCCCGGTTAAACTAAGTTAAAGCGATATGTCAAAAACGCAGCCTTAGTGATAGAGTTTATGTATAAGTTTGTCATTCCCTTTGTAACTCATCGAAATATCGGTCTGAGATCCTATAAAGTATATATATTATCGATCAGTGATCGATTCCAAGACATTCTAGCGATGTCCGTCTGCCTGTCCGTCTGTCCGTCTGTGGAAATGGTGATAACGGCCAAAGTATTAAACATATATGACTGAGACTTAGGAAATTTACTTGTTGTTGTCCTAAGTTGTTTGGTATTACATTTTAGCGAAATCGGTTCAGCGGTTCGGAAGTTATGAACAAAAATCTAAGAACACCTCGAAAATTTTAGTACATTCTACATAACCTAAAAATACAAAATGCTTTAAATTGGCTGCTAGTTGGCATATGTGAACAGAATTGGACACAGAGTGGTATTTTTACAATTACAAACCCAATTTTTTACAAAAAAAAAGAAAAAAAAAGTTGCGGATTTTTTTTTTTTTTGCACAAAATCCTTTTTTAGATTGTGGAGGGTATATACATTCGGCAAGGCCGAATTTAACTTTTTTACTTGTTTTTTTCTTTATTAAACTAAATGTATTTTATTGTGAATTTAATTTTTTCATTGTATTTGTTTTGATTGTCACTGTACATAATATTTGTTCATAAAAGTAATGTTTGCCAACATAATATGAGTATATGTGTTTATATTTGTATACAAGTGTATTAGAGTCAGTTGAAAAATAATTTTTACAAAAAAAAAAAAAAAGAACCATAAATCGGCTTAAAAGGTTATAACGATATCTGTCTCTAAGAAAAAGTTTAGGAGCTAATAACAATGTCCGTCCGTCTGTCTCTGAAAAAAAGTTTTTTGACAACTCTGTGGTACAGGGTATAATGAGTTTTTGATGAAATATTGATCCTAGACCTACTTTCAAGTATACTGCTGGGCTCAAAATCACTTGAGTCGATTTAGCGATTAATTTCTGTCCGCCCGCCCGTCCTCCCGTCCATCCGTCAATCTGTCCGTCCATGTAAGCGTTGTGCGCACGATACAGTTTGTAATTTTCTACACATATGTCTGTAATTTAAAACTTAAGCTTCTTTTGAATCAAGAACTATTGAAATTGGAAAAAAACGGGCCATGTTTTGACCTAGACCACATACAAACGTCCCCTGTAAATATGGGTAACATAATCGTACACTCATAAAATCATGTCATTAACTGTTTGTAGTTTATTTAAAAAGTTTTACATTAAGTTGTTTAACTGCTTCTGTGCGTTGTTTCAAAAATAACTTCATACAAAATAAAGACTTTCATTAACATTTAATTTTTAAACTCATTTAGTTTTGTTCTGTAAGTAAAAATAAGTGATTCTTCTTCTAATTTTTAATGATTTAATTTTTTAAGGAGAAATCATTAGTTTTTAGCTTCTTATGTGAATTATTTTTTTATTTTATAGAAATATTAAAAAATATGTTTGTATCAAATGACTTTGGCACGATGGGTAGAGTGTATGTGGCCAGAATATAGTTGATTGCGGAATCGATCCCCCAACATTTTGTTGAAAATTAAAAAAAAATAATAATTCAATTGAAAAAATAATTCAATTATTCTATATTGATAGAAAATTGTAAAAACATGGGCCCTTACCACAAGAAAACAAAAAGTCTATTTTAACAAAAGTTTTATTTTAAATTTCAAATTTTCTATACATTTTTTGAAAGTTGATTTTAAAATCAAAAACAATGGCCCTTACCACAAGAAAACAAAAAGTCTATTTTAACAAAAGTTTTATTTTAAATTTCAAATTTTCAATACATTTTTTGAAAGTCGATTTTAAAAACAAAAACAATTTGTATGGAAATAAAATTAAAAGCTCATTTTAAATTTATTTTATTTTCTTGTGGTAAAGCTGAATTTGTATGGAAATAAAATTAAAAGCTCATTTTAAATTTATTTTATTTTCTTGTGGTAAAGCTGATAATTTACGAAATCATTTATTTTTAATGTTTTTTTATTTTTTTTTTAATTTGTTGGTAAAAATAACAGAATTATTATTAATTTTTAATGTTTTCGTAGATTTTTTTAAAATTTGTTTGTAAAAAAAATTAAAAAGACGTTATTTCTTAATGTTCAATGCTATTTATTTTATAAAATTTTTTGAACTGTAAACAATATATTTTGATTTTTTTAAAAACAAATGAATAATAACTGAGATGGGTTTCAATTGTTTAGTGACTTATTTTAAATGTGTTTTTTTTTTGTTTTACCTACAAAATATTTTAAGCGTTTTTGAAATGCGTTATAAGAGTACTTCATTTACAAAATTTATGATTTTACAAAAAAATCTCTTTTAAATGGTTTTTAAGCAGTTTAAAAATCCTGTCTAAGAACTTTTCAGCAACGATAATATGTTTTTTGCATTACCGGTAAAACAAAATGTATGATTATTGGAAATAACATTCTTTCATTATTAAATTTTTACCAATAATTTTTTTTTGGTTTTTCCAAGTTTTAAAACAAAAAAAAAAAAAATTTAGAATAGAGATTTCAAAAGGGTGTCATTTTCAACACTTTCAACACACAGGCATTTTTAGCATTAATTTAAAACATGTTAGCAAAACACAATATGAAAAATACTTGTCATCTAATTAAATTTGAACTTGAAGAATTAAAAAATATTATTACAGTAGAATATTTCAATGAATTTCAAAAATCGGATTGTATTGCTTAATCAAGTGGTCTGCCACACGTTAGATGCCTGGGGAAGTTGTAATAACTTGGCCGATTTTCAACAGATTTTAGTTTTTGGTACCTCATTAGAGAGGCATTTTACTCCGTATTATAATTCTGTAACCACTTTAATTTAAAAATAACTTAAAATACCAAAAAATTGAGAAAACAGAAAAAAATTCATATTTTTCCTTGTAATCCGTTTTTTTAATTCAAGGCCCTTGCGGAACTCCTTGCCCATGTCCGATCGTTCTTAATTTTTGTGAGGCGTATTTTTACCTCAAAATGAATATATCTAGGGTAAGTTAGGGTCAGTATCTACCAATTTAATTTTTTTGGAGCACCATATAAAATAAATCAGAGTAAAAAAATAAAAGGTGCAATTTTAAAAATTAAATAACAAATAGAACAAATTGCGATCACATCTCGAATTATGGCTTGAAAGTTGCAAAATTTTGAGTAGAACTTTTAGACGTTTTAAAAAAAAATCGAAGGTTTCGGACTTTTTCAAAAAGTTGATTTTAATTTTTAAACGTTAAAAAATAAGTGATAATTATTTCGAATAATTTTTTTATTATTTTTTTCTAATGCCCTGATTCAGTATGTCGCACAAAGTGAGTGACTAGAAATTTTATACGTAAAACACAAACAAATTTGAGTTTTTTGTTTTTGTTTTACATACAAATTTAATAGTCACTCACTTCGACCGAGATAGCGAATCGCACAATAAAACTACCTTTAAATACCAACAAAATGTTGTCCAACTTTTTTTAAGATATCTATATTTTTAACTGGTCAAAATTAATTGAAAATTTAATTTTGAAAAATTGATAACTCAACACCATCTTGGAATAAAAAGCTGAAAATTGGTGGCCAAGTTGCATTTAATAAGTACTAAAACATATCCAAAAATAAAATAAATCGAAAGGAGTCGGGTCTTAAAGTGAGTGATTTGGCCTGGAATGCCCCATATACACTGAAAAAAAAAAAAAAACATTGTAAAATTACAAGAAAAACTTGTAAATTTATTTTGTTTGCTACCTCCTATTTAACAAACATTCCTCGTAAGTTTACAATATTTTTACCAATAATTTTGTAATCTTACAAGGTTTTTACCAACAAAATTGTAAATTTAAAAATTTTTTGACACGATACAATTTACAAAGAGGTTTCGTAATTTTACTAGATTTTTTGCTAACTCCTATTTTACGAGAATTGCTAGTAATTTTACAAGCTTTTTTATCAATAATTTTGTAATTTTACAACCTTTTTACCAATAAAATTGTAAATTTACAGTTTTTTGGCGCAATTAAAATAAATAATAAATCGTAAATTTACTAGATTTTTTTTAAAAAATTATCTGGGAAATTTGTTAAATTACAAAAAAAAATTAAAATTGCAAAAAATGGTAAATTTCGATTCAAATTTGTTTGTTAAAAAACAAGGAAAACTGTCAAATATTGGCAAAATGGGATAACAAGACGTTTCCTAGTAACTTGACAAAGTTTTTTTTGTGTGTACATTAAAGGTGTCCTAACGACTACGGTAATTTTTCAAAATCACTTTTTAATACCTGGTAGTGTCCTAAATTGTAGTTTAGTATCTCAAAATGAGTGAGCCAAAATTTGGGGACAATCAGATAAAAATAACTCGTGCCGAAAATGGATTGAAGTTTTGGGACACTCACATATAATGAAAAAAACATTTTTTTCTAGTTTTTTGAAAAATATTGGTGTATGTTATTTTTTGTTAAATTTTTTGTTAAATAATATGAAAATGGTAATAAATTACCTTTCCAAACAGCTTTGTAGAAATTCAAATCGGATAAAAAATAAGCACATAACGCAATCGGTGGGTTCCCACTAAAAGACCTACTTGTTAGTGTTGATCAGGAAAATAAAACATGAGAATGAGCAAATATTTTATATGTACATTATATTTAAAATGACAGGGAAGACCTCCGCGGGGAATTTATTATAAGACTTAAAAACGAGTTTTTGCTTTGTTCTTTTGCAAACTATGGGTCAGTCGTTAAAAAACGGAAAGACACTTTAAATTCTGAAAAAAATATTTATTTTCTTTCCTCTCTAATAAAACATCATTGTATTTCTTTCAGTTATTCATTCAATACAAACTTGAAAACTTTTCAAATATTTTTTAATAAATTTCAAAACAATATGTTTTTTCCTGGCTGTTTTATTTTTATTTTTGTTCACATTTTATTTTTTCATGGTGAAATGATATAAAAAAGTAAGATGAAAAAAAAAATAAAATAAACCGGAAGCACTTGTGAATATGATTTTTTTATTTTTGTATTTTTGAGTATTCATATAATAAGTTGCTGTAAAAAAAAAAAATATTTGCATTGTTATTTTCTTTTATTATTATGATTGTAAGGATACGTATTTTGAACATATGATCCTTCCAAAGTATTTTATAGTGAAATGTTTTTGTATACAATTTTTTTTTTTAACGGAAATTCATTCATATGAGTGTGTGTCAAAATGGTTATGGGAAATATTTATAACAAAAAAAAATTTAAACTTTTTTCAAGCTCAATCGTTTAGAAATGAAATGAATAAATTCTGTTTTATTATATTTTGTCATTTTTTTAAGGAAATCATTTTTTATAAGACAGGATATATAAATTGTTAAAAAAAAATTATAATATTCACAATTTAAACTTGAACAATAGATTTCATTTCATTTTTATATATTTATTTTTTAATAAACCTTAGCACTTAACCTACTTTAATATGTTTCCATTTCATTTTTATAATTTTTCTTTTCAAGATGCTCCTGTTTGTAGTACAAATGCTGTTATTGTCATTGGTGCTTCACTAGAGGAAGCTGTTCCCATACCCTGCCGCGTTAACTCGGATCCACCAGAAATTGAATTTGAATGGACTTTCTCTAGTAGTGGTGAACATTTTGAAGTTCCTTCTGGTCATTATGCCACCATACAAGAGACCACTACCACCGGTGATATACATCGTACAATAGTCGAGTCAAATGATACTCATTTTGAAACTTATGGTAAATTAATGTTAAATTTTTTCTTTTGAATTTTAACTGAAGTTTGTTATTTTTTTTTTTTTTGTATATAATTTTTTTTAATTTTTTATTTTTCTTTTCTGGTTTTTCTTTCTTTTGCTATAGTAGAGACTGTTAGTGAATTGATTTATACACCAAAAGGCGAAAGAGATTATGGTACATTGGCTTGTTGGGGTAGAAATTCAATTGGCAAACAATCAGAACCATGTTTATTTCAAGTTGTACCAGCTGGTAAGTTGAAGAAAAAAAAAATGCATATACATCATATTTTCTCTTTTTAATAATATTACAGTCATTTTACCTACAAAATTTGTATGTGTTTTGTTAATATGAAAAGAAGCAAATTTTAATTTGGTAGTTTAAAAATTTAAGTTTAAAAAATAAATTTGCAATAAATTTTAGATCATTGAGTACAGGGTGCGCCTTATTTTATGTCAGTATGTGAATATTTAGTAACTTAAAAAAAAATCTTTAGATTTTCATATTTAATATATTTGTAATTACCTCTTCTATTAACCGAGTAAAATTTGTATCTCTTTTTTGATGCATTTCCAATGCTTTTCAAGCATTTAATATTTTTGGTTTTTAATAATTCTGAGACCATTGACGGCCTGAAACTTTTTTCCTATAGAAAAATTTTCGGATTCTAAAAACTTTTTTCCACAGAAAAAGACTCAGATTCTTAAACCTTTTAGTCTCATAATCTAAAGCATTTTTGGGATATTATTCCTATAAAAAAGGTCTCAGATTCTAAGATTTGTTTCGTATAGAAAAAATTTTCGATTCTGCGACCCTTTCTAATAAACAACTTGGATTCTGAGAATTTTTCTATAAAATAAGTCTGAAATTCAGAGGATCTGAAACATTTTTCTTATAGAAATGTTTTAGATACTTACAAGGGAAGTCTCCCTAGTGTCACCAGCGGATCTTTCTGAAAGGGACACGTATTTTTTTTTAGTGGCCCAAATTCATATTTAGGGGGTAAAAAGGAGGGGGGAAGACAAGGCCATTTTTCAGTTTTTTTCGTTTATCTCCTATATTATGCAAAGAAACGTAGTCATGTTACATACACTCAAAAAAAAAATATTGTAAAACTAGCAAAAAAAATGGTTAAAATTAGCAAAAAAAACTGTAGTTTTGGACGTTGCAAAAATTTTGGTAATATTAGCAAAATCATTTTGCTAATCAAAAAATTAGGAAAAAAATGGTAAAATTACAAGAATACCATTTTATTTTTGTAAAAAATTAACCTTGTAAAATTATCAAAAAATATGGTAAAATTACCAAAAAAAAAATGGTAAAATTGAAACAGATAAAAAAATTTGTAATTTGGTAAAAAAAACTGTTTTATTTAGTAATTTTTTTTCTCTGATTAGTAGTTGATTTAAAATTTGGTGAATATACTAAACATTTTTTTGCCTGTTTTTGAGCACCACGTTCTTTAAATATAGTAATAGCAGCCTCAACTATTACTTCCGTTGTTGGATGGTTTCTTCGGCTTGATGGCATCTTCTTTTGCCTTCTTCTCAGCAGCTGTAGTTGCAGTTACTGGACTTCCAACAACTTCAAAATCCAAAATGATTTTTTTTTCACTTAAACACTTTAAACAAAAAATTTAAAGAACAAAACTTCACTTTTTTTATTTTTTGAGTCATTTTTTTTAGCTTAAGTAGAACAAATGAGAATTGCGTAGTAGTCTACACAAGAAATTTCTTACATTTTCACTTAAAATTTGTAAAAAATTAACAATTTTTTTCGAATTTTTAATTTTTTTCACATGTATTTAAAAAAAAAATAAAAAAAAACTTTTGGATATTGAAGATTAGATATCTAAGTATGTGTTAAAATTTAAAAAAAATAATTTTTCAAAATTATCAACTTTTTATTAACAATTTAGGTGACAAATTTTAAAAAATTTTCATTTAAAATTAGCAAAAAATATGGTAAAATTAGCAAAAAAGTATGGTAAAAAATACTAAAAATTGTGTAGCCTATTTTTGAGCGCACATTCAGTTGATGGATGGCTACTTTGCTATGTTGTTGGCAGCATCATCTTTTGCCTTCTTTGCAGCTGGACTTTTAACAGCAGCAGAATCTGCTTTTATTTTTTTTTTACACTAGAACACTTTAAAAGTATTACCATTTCTTTAAGGAAAATACTAATATTTTTGCTAAAATTATAGTAAAATAAAAAAACTAGCAAGAAAATATAGTAAAAGTACCAGAAAATTTTTGTATTTTACCAATAGTAAATTACCAAAAAAATCTGTAAAAGTTAAATTTTTACAATTTTTTTTGCTAAAGTTTGGTTGAAGTAAATTACAACACCTTTTACTAATATTTTGACTAAGTTTTTTTTTTGAGTGTACCAAATGAAAGGTCTTTGAAAAACCTATCTACGTGTGCTAAGAACGTGTCCAAATATGCACAACTTTTCGTCATATTGAGTAAAATACCAAAATTTTAGGACATTTTTGATAATAAGTGGAAAAATATTATTTTCTTAGGTCCGTTGTTAGCACCACGAGATAGGTATTTTTAATACCTTTAATCTGATACCACACATTAATTTTGTTTAATTAGGCGTAAATCGTAAAAAACTGAAAAAGGTCAATTTCCCCCTATACAAATCGACCCCCTCTAAAAATGAGTTTGGGCCACTAAAAAAAATATGTGTCGAATTAATTTTCGTTCTTAACAACATATCCAAATTTCACGAAGATCGGAGGGTGACACCAGGGAGAATTCCCTTGTTAGCCCTTTTACCTATCGAAAAATCTCAGACTTTGACACCTTTTCAGATTTTGTGACGTTTTTCTTATTGAGAAAGTCTCAGATTCTTAAACATTTTTCCTATAGAAAAAGTATCATATTCTTACAATTAGAAATTTTTCCTATAGAAAAAGTCTCAGATTCTGAAACACTGTTCATATAGAAAAGGTCTAAGATTCTGACACATTTTTCCTATACACAGAAAAAAAACGTCGAGGTAATGTTATCTAAGCTGGCATAGGTAAATTATTTTTGTATGAAGCTTAAAAGCCACGACTTATTACCTATGCCACCAGTATAATTTTACTTTACTTTTTCACCTAATGGCCATGTAAAATTTACTAATGAAAATAGATAAAATTTCGAATTTATTTTAATTATTTTTTCATGAGTTTCGTTTTGACATTTCATTTTCGAATGTCCAAAAAAAAATAATTTAAAAAAATTGCAACTTCTTTACAATTTCTGTAGAAATTTAATATTTATTGGATTATTTGGGGGTGAATTTACAAGATTCTAATGGAAATATGAGGTATGAATTATTTTCAATGCAAACAGATTGTAAATCTGAAACTTTTACATAAATAAAAATGTTTCTTTTTCGATTTTAGGTGGTATGGGTTTTCAGATCATTTTTCAATCAAGAATATGGTGAAGATTTTAAATACTACACATTCGATTGCAGATTCAGAATTATGTATACATTTCAAACAAAGAGAGTTGGACAAATTATTTGGAATCCTCAAGAATGGTACAAATATACTATATAAACGCGCAGTCACTGTTGTAAGTTAGGGCTGGTAACTCATGAAAAGCTAATCATTTTTTTTACAGAAAAATTTTCGGGTTCTGAGACATTTTTTTTAGAAAATTTCTTAGATTTTGAGACATTCTATAGAAAAGAAACATTTTTAGACTCTAAAACATTTTTTCTATAGAAAAATTCTTAGATTCTAAAACATTTTTTCTATAGAAAAATTCTTAGATTCTGACACATTTTTCTATTGAAAAATTCAAAGATTCTTCGAAATTTTTTCTATGGAAAAATTTTCAGATTCTGAGATATTTTTTCTACAGAAAAATTCTTAGATTCTGAAAAATTTTTTCTATAGAAAAATTTTTACGATCTAAAGCATTTTTTCTATAGAAAAATTCTAAGATTCTGAAAAATTTTTCTATAGAAAAATTCACAGATTCTACGAAATTTTTTCTATGGAAAAATTCTCAGATTCTGGGACATTTTTCCTATCGAAAAATTCTAAGATTCTGAGACATTTATTTCAGTACAAATATATTCAGATTCTGAGACATTTTTCTATAGAAAAATTCTTATGTTTTGCGACATTTTTTATATTAAAAAATATTAAGATTCTGAGACATTTTTTTTCTATAGAAAAATACTCAGATTCTGAGACATTTTTTCTATAGAAAAATACTCAGATTTTGAGACTTTTTGCTATAGAAAAATTCTCAGATTCTGAGACATTTTTCTATAGAAAAAGTGTCAGACTCTGAGACATTTTTTCTATAGAAAAATTCTCAGATTCTGAGACACTTTTTCTATAGAAAACTTCTCAGATTCTGAGACATTTTTTTTATAGAAAAATTCTCAGATTCTGAGACATTTTTTCTATAGAAAAATTCTCAGATTCTGAGACATTTTTTCTAAAGAAAAATTCTCAGATTCTGAGACATTTTTCTATAGAAAAAGTGTCAGACTCTGAGACATTTTTTTATAGAAAAATTCTTTGATTCTGAGACATTTTTATATAGAAAAATTCTCAGATTCTGAGACATTTTTTATATAAAAAATTCTCAGATTTTGAGACATTTTTTATATAGAAAAATTCTCAGGTTCTGAAACATTTTTTTATAGAAAAATTTTGAGACATTTTTTCTATAGAAAAATTCTCAGATTCTAAAACATTTTTTCTTAAAAAATTCTCAGATTCTGAGACATTTTTCTATAGAAAAATTCTCAGATTCTGAGACATTTTTTTACAGAAAAAATTCTAAGATTCTGAGACATTTTACTATAGAAAAATTCTCAGATTCTGAGACATTTTTCCATAGAAAAATCTAAGATTCTGACATATTTCTTGTAAAGAAAAATTTTCAGATTCCAAAATGTTTTTTCAAAAGATAAATTCACATATTCTGAGACATTTTTTCTATAGAAAAATTCTCAGATTCTTAGACATTTTTTCTAAAGAAAAATTCTCAGATTCTGACATATTCCTTGTATAGAAAAATTTTCAGATTCTAAAATACTTTTTCTAAAGAAAAATCCTCAGATTCTGAGATATTTTTCTATAGAAAAATTCTCAGGTTCTAAAACATTTTTCTACAGAAAAATTTTCTATAAAAATTATCAGTTTCTGAAACATTTTTTCTATAGAAAAATTCTCAAAAAAAAATGAGTTAATAAGCTACTTTAATAACAATGTATTTTTGCAAATAAATTTTCCTTAAATATACACAACAATTGTAATGCGTTATTAAAATAAATATTTTAAAAAATAAAAACCTAATAAAATCAATTATTTTTTTATTTAAATGTGGAATTATTTATTATTAGCATGTTAACAAAATAATTTAGATAAATTACCAAAGTTTATGTATAAATTCTTAATGTGCAAAACTTTGTAAAGTTTACAAAGTTCATTTGGAATATTTCCTAAAAACATAGATAATTTTTCGAACATATCATTTTTGAAAAATTACCATGGCTTTTTAGTAATATTGTCTAAAAACTTTGTAGGCTCTATGTTATCTTGGCACTTAGATAAAGTTATACTATGATTTTAGGTAATATTACCTCGATTTTTTTTTGTGTGTAGAAAAAGTCTCAGATTCTGAAACATTTTTCCTATAGAAAAGACTAAAATTCTGAGAAATTTTCCTATAGAAAAAGTCTCAGATTCTACGACATTTTTTTTACAGAAAAAGTTTTAGATTCTGCTGAGGTTGCAGGACGCCACCTCAGTTTGACTTTATAAGCTAACAATTAACGAAAAAGAAAACAAGAATTGAATAGTTCATGCGAATAAGGACGAATAGACCACTTTTTCGCAAACACGTTTTTTTGCATAAATGCATATTATTAGCAGAGCCCTACAATCCTATGCAGAAATTTTGGGGAAATTTTGGCTTTTAAGGCTAAAAAAATGACTTTGAATGTGCAATAATTCGTATATTTTTATATTTTTGTTTAAATTGGGAGTGAACTAACGCACAATTTTGATTAAATACAACACAAAATCATACAAAAATTTTACTTTCAGTAACAATGTGTTAAAAGAACATTACGAAGAACAAACCACACTTATTATATTGGCAAACAATTTTACCGTTCTTGAGTTATAAGACTTTAAAGTGTGGAAAGAAAAAAGGGCGAATATCCATCCTTAACAAAATATTATATAAAAATTATTTAGCTGCGAGTTTAAAATTAGCTAAAATTTGAAATTGTACACAAAAAAAACAATCTTAGTACATACAAACATTTAGTGTTAATACTGCCTCCAATGTCAGGAATAAAAAAAAAAAATTGTTCGTGTCCTTTTATTATACTACGTCGTAGTATGCAGTCAAGGGTTAATATTATAATTCCTAAAAATGTATTTAGTGTCATAAAGAATTACTACTGCATCAAATAGCAGGAATATTAAAAAAAAATTAACAAAAAAAATTTTTTTTCCATGTCCTGACAATCCTTAAAAAGTGTATCCTTGAAGTCCTTAAAGTGTTACAAACAAATACCAACCATAGTTCGTCAAGTTTTGCAAGTCTCATGAAAATGTAGTCAAAATCTGCTGCAAAATAACACATTTTTATTCAAATTTCAATACATTTTTTTGGATATTCGCCCTTTTTCCATTTAAGCAAAAATTTAAGTCCAATTTTTTGGCAAGTTCTCTTTCGAATACCTTACTAAAATTTTGTATATAGGTAGATGTGACCTAAATCTTTAAGCTAATACCAAAAAGTTGACAAAAATATTATTTTTTAACCGTTTCCTGCGTTTTTATTGTCCCCTGTAAAATTATACAAATGGTCTATTCGTCTTTATTCGCATGAACTATTCAATTACTATTTTCATTTTCTTAAAACCAAAAATTTTAATAACTTGGGTTGGTGGCTTGGAAAATAAATAACATAATTATTTTTCAACAAAAAAAAATTTTTTTGTTTTCATCAATTTTTTTTTTTTCATCAAATTTTTATTTTTTTCATTAAGTTTTTTTTTCATAATTTTTTTTTTTTCATCAATTTTTTTTTTTTCCTGATTTTTTTTTCATAATTTTTTTTTTCATAAATTTTTTTTTTCATAATTTTTTTTTTCATAATTTTTTTTTTTCATCAAATTTGTTTCTTTTTATCAATTTTTTTTTTTCATCAATTTTTTTTTTCATAAAATTTTTTTTTTCATTTTTTTTTCATCAATTTTTTTGTTTAATCAATTTTTTTTTATCAATTTTTTTTTTTTTTTTGTTTTCATAAATTTCTTTTTCCATCAAATTTTTTTTCATCAATTTTTTTTTTTCATCAAATTTTTTTTTTTTTATTAAACTTTTTTTTATTATTTTTTTTATCAATTTTTTTATCACATTTTTTTTTCATCAAACTTTTTTTTCATAATTTTTTTTATTAATTTTATTTTTCATAATTTTTTTTTTCACCAACATTTTTTTCATATTTTTTTTTTATCATATTTTTTTTCATCAATATTTTTTTTATCAAATTTTTTATTATCAAATTTTTCTCACCAAAAAAAATTTTTTTTTTCATATTTTTTTTTAACATCAACAGATTTTTCTTTTCATCAGAAAAAATTCATAAAAAACTTTTTTCATCAAAATTTTTTTTCACTAAAAATTTTGGGTTCATAAAATTTTTTTTAAAATAATTTTGTTTTTCGTGAAAAAAAAAATATATTTTTTTTTACCAAAACTACTTTTTCACTAAGTCTAAGCTTTTCGCATAAAAATTTTCCATTTGTTTATCAAATGTACATAAAACAAGTGAGAGTGTTATATTCTTTGGTGCCGAATCTTTTATACTCTCCAAAATATAAAAACACTTTTTTGCACTTATTTTTGCACCCACTTACGAAATGTACAGTAGGGTGGATCGAATTTGGCTTTTTGGCGAATTTCGTTCCGGCTCACCGACAGATGTGTTGGAATAGACCTAAAAACAATGTGGTTAAATTTTCATGCAGATCGGTGGTTATCTTCCGCTGCCGAAATGACGTTGAAAATCCGCGATTTCTTAAAAAATAGTATTTATTTTAAAAAATTTCCAAAATTACAAAAATCAGTTAATCTTCTTTTTTATTTCAGTCAATCTTTTCAATTCGATCATATTTTCTAAGAAAAAAATTTCAGCTTAATAGGACATTGTTAACCCCTCTAAAACGGTTGCCAAAAATGACCCATACATTTTGCACTAAACTCAAAACCACTAAATTTAAAAAAAAAATGTTTTTTTGATTTTAAGTTGCACAATCTAAAGTTTTTATTGCATTTATTTCAAGTATATATAAGTTCGTTTGAGAAATTTTTTTTTTTGAAAAAATACGAGATTCTTAAACAGCGCGTGTAACGGTCTGTTTCCAGGACATTTTGGGAAAATTGCACTTTTTTTTAAAACTCCACATTTTTAGTTAAAAACAGTTCATTTTACACTAGATTTATTAAAAATTATAAAACTTAATATAGAAATGTTGGATTTTAAGAAATTCTTTAACCCTTAACAACTTTGTGCCCTAAATGACCCATGATGAACAAATGCATCTAGCAATAAACCACTTTTGGCGGGCGACAAACCATTAGGAACAAATTTTTTTAGTTAAAAATGGGATCGCGAGTAAAGATGGGAGCGTGAGTAGAGATGAGAGCGTGAGTGAATTTGACCAACTCACGCTCACGAAGAAAAAAAAATTTCACGCAGGAAATTTTTTAAGTTTGTATGCAGCATCACGTGAGCGAAACATATTAAACTCGTTCACGCTCACGAAAACTCAACATAACTATATTTTGACGTGTTTTATTTTTCTGTCACCATAAAAAATCATGCAAACTCACGAAATTTCACTCACGTTTACGAGTGAATCACATGAAATTTGTGCCAAGTGTGCATTTGTACAAATTATATTTTTAATGCAAAATAAAAAAGTGATCCATATATTTTATTTAAACAAGTTTAAATATTATTTCCCGTTTAAATGCACCGAAAGCATTATCCCCTTAAATGCCAGAATGCTGCAAGTAAATATTCTATTGAAATTATTCAATGGTGGGTACGGAAAAAGCTTTAAGGGTGGGTGCATTTAAGCGGGAATACTATTTGAATGCTATTTGAACTTTTTTTTGTTTCATTTGCATTAAAAATATAATTTTTAAAATTGCACTGTTAAACGTGAGTAAAATTTCGTGAGTTTGCATGATTTTTTATGGTGACAGAAAAATGAAACACGTCAAAATTCAGTTTGAGTAAGATTAAAATGTGACACTCATGTAACCCTGCGTAAAATGTATGCAAAATTCAAAAATTTCTTCCGTGAGAAATTTTTTTTCTTCGTGAGCGTGAGTTGATCGAATTCACTCACGCTTACATCTCTACTCACGCTCCGCCTAAAGCGGTTATTGCTAGATGCACTTGTTCATCATGGGTCATTTTGGGCCCATAGCTGTATAGGGTTAAAGAATTTCTTAAAATCCAACATTTTGATATTAAGTTTTATAATTTATAATAAATCTAGTGCAAAATGAAAAGTTTTTAACTAAAAATGTTGATTTAAAAAAAAAAAAGTGCAATTTTCCCAAAATGCCCTGAAAACAGACCGTTACACGCGCTGTTTAAGAATCTCGTATTTTTTCAAAAAAATTTTTTGTCAAACGAACTTATATATACTTGAAATAAATGCAATAAAAACTTTAGATTGTGCAACTTAAAATCAAAAAAAATTTGTTTTTTTAAATTTGGTGGTTTTGAGTTTAGGGCAAAATGTATGGGTCATTTTCAGCAACCATTTTAGAGGGGTTAACAATGTCCTATAGAGCTGAAATTTTTTTCTAAGAAAATATGATCGAATTGAAAAGATTGACTGAAATAAAAAAGAAGATTAAGTGATTTTTATAATTTTGTCAATTTTTTAAAATAAATACTATTTTTTAAGAAATTGCGGATTTTCAACGTCATTTCGGCAGCGGAAGATGACCACCGATCTACATGAAAATTTAACCACATTGTTTTTAGGTCTATTCCAACACATCTGTCGGTGAGCCGGAACGAAATTCGCCAAAAAGCCAAATGCGATCCACCCTAATGTACAGCTCTTTTGGTTTTTTAATGGGGTCCTCGACTGATATTTCCATTCGGTTTACATGGAATAGCAAAGTAATATAACATTATTTTTTTTTTTTTGAAAACTTTGCTTTGGCAAGTACACCCAAATCTTCCGCAAAACATTTTCATGATTTAATGTTTTGGGCAAGAGTATAAAATTCGCAGGATTTTTTTCTATAAAAAAGTCCCTGATTTGGAGATATTTTTCTTATACAAAAAGTCTCAGATTCTAAGACATTTTTTCTATACAAATAGTCTCAGATTCTTAGAAAAAAGTCTCAAATTCTGAAACATTTTCTATATTAACAGATATTTTTTTTCACAAACAATTTTCAGATTTAGTCACATTTTTCCTTTAAAAATTTTTAGATTTTCCCTATAACAGTTTTTAGATTTTTTCCTTTAAAAAGGGTTAAATTTTTATCTATGAAAAATTTTTGAATTTCAACATTTTATTCCTTTGGAAAATTTTTAAGAATTTTCAATCTTTCTTCATTTTTTGTTTTGTTCTTTTTCTTTATTTTTCTTTCCTTTTTCTATCTTCCTTTTCCTTTTTTTTCATTTTAAAATTTGGTCTTTGGTTTCGCATTTCCCAGCAAAAAAAGAACATACTAAAATGTTAATAAAAAGTAGTTCAACTGCTGCTAAAGTAGTTCTAACTTTGCTGAAACTCTAGTGAATTTAACAAGGCGGTGTCGCTCAAAATAAGTAGTTTTTTTTACATTTTTTAAGTACATATAAAGTAGTACTCATACTGTTGTCATAGTTTAAGTTTTTGTATGTAAAGTTTAATTATATCTTTAAGATCACTATTTAAGAGCATTTTTGCACTACTTAAAAAGTGTATTTTTAGAATTCATTAGGAAGTAGATTTAGTAAGCGATTCTGACGATGCCAATGTTCTAATAACATTACTAAACATCGAAAATGCGACTGGGACGCGACCTTATACACTTGATTACATTAGTTCTGCTGGTCAAAAATCCGGTCTCTGCACTTTTCCATCACATCTGGTTTTTGAGAAAATTGTGGTCAAAGTTCAAAAAAATCGCCGTTTTGGGTTTAAGCTAAAACTTTCCTCTTTAAGATGCAGAACTCATTTGGACAGTCGCCTTAACTTTTTGGGCACCAATTGTATTTCAATGCTGTCATATCAAAAAAAAAAGTTTTTGGGGGAAAACACTTTATTAAAAGATTGGTGCTCCAAAGGTTGAAGCGACTGATGAATTGAGTTATACGTCTTTAAGAGCAATGTTTGAGCTTTACCCTTAAAAAGTATGGAGACCGGATTTTTGACAAGGAGAATAATTGTAATCATGTTGATAAGCCTTATACTATAAGGTGGCGTTCCATTCGAATAAGGTTTTTTTTTCATATGATTTGTAGCGGCAAAAATCGTTTTTTTTGGGAACAAGACATCATTGAGAGATAATTGGTGCCCTAGGGGTTAAGGCGACTGACCAAAAGAGTTCAGAATCATTAAGAGCAATGTTTAAGCTTAAGCCTCGACTTCTTTTTAAGTCGCTATCATATCGGGTTCATCCGCTATGATTTGGCAAAAATTAACAAAACGGCGATTTTTTTTTAACTTTGACATCAATTTTCCCAAAAACTTGATGTGATGGAAAAGTTTGGAGACCAGATTTGTGATGAGTAGAACAATTTCAATTAACCGTATAAGGTCGCGGACCAGTCGCATCAATAAAAGTGTTCGTACCTCAAAAAATTGGTCCAAGTTCAGGACTTTATACTTCATCCGACATAAAATTGTTTCATTTGCTAGACAAAAAAACAATAATCGCTAAAAAATTGCGTTATAGAGGTTGGTTCGCTTCTCCAAGGTGAAACTTTTCCCCTCCGTTCCGATTTTAACCTACCTAGGATTATAAAAAATATTTGTACCAAACGTCAGGTGGATAGCTGTTTTATTTTGGACTACATCGTGTTACATACAGACAGACGGAGGGATGTTCATAGAACTTCTCAGAATCGATCACTGATCAATATAATATATCGTCACCAAAAATCCAACACATTTTGCTTTTTTAAAGTAGAAGCAAAAAACGTTGTGAAACATTTTTTTTTTTTTTTATTCATAAGTCCGTCATTTTTCATCGGATAGGTCTGAATTTTTGAAAATGGTTTCAGTTAATAAATTGTATCACAACAAGCAAATCACATTTTGATAATTTTATAGGGGGACAATGCATCACAATCAATAACTTGATTTTAAAAAAAGTGTTGTCACTTTGTTTTGCATTTTAGGCGACGATTCTCTCTATGGGGAATGACAAAGTGAGTGTACCCCCTATACTGTAGTTAAAAGGTAAAAAAACAAAATCAGTTTACACCAAATTTAAGATTAAACAAATTAAAAATAAAAAAATGTTTTAATTCCTGGAATTGTAACCTATCAAATATTAACTTTTTGCCTTTCTTTATATCGTCGAACTATATTCAATAAATGCCAACTCGAAAAAGCTTACTGTTCAGGAGAGCTAAAAATCAAGTTATTTCGCACATTATTGCAAAAATAAACAATGTACCTTCCACAAGATGGTTTAAATATCCCGAGTAAAAAGGAATTTATATAAATGTATATTATTTTATATGTTTTCATAAAACGATATAAAACTATATGAGTCAAAGTATAAAATTATATCTCACTTTGAAATTTTCCAATTTTTTTAAATGATGTCATATAAAATCATATCTAATTATATTGTTCATAATATATTAATATAAATGGTAGATGTAATCATACGTTGCACATAAAACTTAATCCGATTTCATACATTATTACACGTGACTTTATATCTAATTATGTATAGGACTTTACTAAACAAAAAATCCAGTATCAATTTATGTATAATTATATATGACTAATATAATACCATTTATAACTATATATGGCTCCATACTAAAAAAATTTCCAACAAAAATAATAGATATAATTATATGTGTCTTAAACGATAACATATCTGTGTTTGTATGGTACTATATATAAGCAAATTTCGTCTAAACTCAACATATATTTATAAATGGTCGCATATGTAATGGAATATATATTTTGATATAATCATGTATATAAAAAATATTTTTTTGACCAAACAACTAGCCATATATAATTATATATACCAGTATTTCAAAATTTATTTTTGTGTGTCAACATATATGGTTATACAAAACTTTTTATTGGATCATATAAGATTACATATGATTTTTGGGAACCCGAGTTCGATTCCCGGCCCAGTCGAGAAAAAAAAGTTTTTTTTTATTTTTTTTTAAATAGAAAACACTTTTTTATTGCATTTAATTTTTTTAGAACTAAAAAATTTTCATTTTTGGAATTTTTGCAATCATTTTTAAAAAATTATTTTTCTTTTATATAGTTATATATAACCATATTTGATTCATTATAAAATTATCTATAATTTTTGGGAACCCGAGTTCGATTCCAGAAAAAAATATATTTTTTTTATTTTTTTTAAATAGAAAACACTTTCTTATTGCATTAATTTTTTTTAGAACTAAAAATTTTTCTTTTTTTGAATTTTTGCAATCATTTTTAAAAAATTATATTGCTTTTATATAGTTATATATAACTATATTTAATTTATTATAAAATTATCTATCATTTTTGGGAACCCGAGTTCGATTCCAGAAAAAAATATATTTTTTTATTTTTTTTTTTAAATAGAAAACACTTTTTTATTGCATTTGTTTTTTTAGAACTTAAAAAATTTTATTTTTTGAATTTTTGCAATCATTTTTAAACATTTATATTGCATTTATATAGTTAATAATAGCTATATTTGGTTTAAATTATCAATGATTTTTGAAACCCGATCTCAAATCTAATTCTGATTTCCTGATTCCATGAAAAATTTCAAACTTATAAGCCAAAGTCTTATTTCACTGGAAGCCTATGACTTGGAAATAAGGCATATCGCTACATTAAAATTATTGTTTAAGCTTACCATGGAAGCCCCTAATAGCGCTGTACGTCATTCCAATTTTTTTTTTTTTTGCAAATTTTATCGAAAATTTTCTAAGTCTTTTTGAAAATTGTGTACAAGTGAGTAACATATTTAATTGGATGTAATCATATATTACTATATGTTAGATCAATTTGATATAATTAGATACGATCAATTTATTTAAAACTAAGTCTTTTAAAGTTGTTATTTGCTAACAACGTCCGCTGGTCTAGAGGGTAGAGATTGCGATTACAAAACGGAAGACTTGTGGTTCTAATCCCCGTCCGTTCGAAGTTTTTTATTTTTTTTTTTATTTATTTTCAGTTTGACATTATTATATCTAAAAATGAATCTAAAAACAGAAACATTTTTTTGGATAAAAATGTATCCAATAATTTTTTTATAAAATCAAGATATCAGATATTATAAGATAACTTTGGCGCGGCCAAATTTCGGATGAAATTACATTATATAATATCCAATTTAATATAAAATCATGATATTGGATATTTTAAGATAACTTTGGCGCGGCCAATTTCCGGATGAAATTACATCTTATCATATCATATTTAATACAATATCATGATAATAGATAATTTGGGATAACTTTGGCGCGGCCAATTTCCGGATGAAATCACATACAATCAAATATTAAACTGTAACTTCATATATTATAAGATGTTATGAGATAACTTTGGCGCGGCAAATTTTCGGATGAAATTTAGCAAAATCAGATCCAATAAATTATATATTATTTTATAAGATAACATGTTTTACCATACAATTTTTTTTTACTCGGGATTCTAAACAATTTTTACCTATGCAAAAATTTTCATATTTTGCACTTGTTTGCGTATTTTTCAGAGATGGCATTTATTACTATATCAAAAAACAAATATTTTTTTAGAGTTGGCATATTTTGTCGGAAAATAAAAATACATTTTTTTTGAAAAAATTTAAAAATTTTTTTTTTTTTTTTGGTTTTTGGTTTTTGTTATCCTTAGTACGGTAATTGCAAAAACTGAACAAAAAATTAAAAATCTTTGCATATTTTTAAAAATTACTAGCTCCGAAAGCCTTTTAATATCAGGGTGGTTAACTTTGGCACTCAGTAACTCACGCTGTATTGCAATAGGGTCACTCCAAACTAGCTATTTTGAGAGCTTATATCATTGACTGTATTTGCCCCACGCATAATGTTTCAATCTGATAAATAGTTTGAAAGTTACATAAATATAAGCAATTTTTTTTTTTGCAAACACTATTTACCGATATTTTTAAAATGGCAATATCTAGAGAACCAGTCATTAGATATAAAAATCTTTACAAGATTCGTGTTTAGCATGGCAAATGCAATAAGATATGTGGTCAAATTTGTTTAAAAAAAATTTTGAAAAATTTTTGGAAGTTTACAATGGGAGTTGGCATTTATTTCCACCAAAAAAATATGTACTTTGAGTTAGCAGAATAACAAAAATGGATGTAAAACGACAACAAATTATTTTTTTGCTCTGAAATTTTTATGGCAGATAGGTATTACATAGGGGAGCTATTTGCCATCGGAAACTCATTTCCGTCAAATTTGAGTTGGCATATTTTGAATATAGGTTCACGATATATAAAACTATAGTTTAGACTAAAACTCTATTAAATAAATTTAAATAAATATGTTCTTTTCATTACGTTTGAAAAATATTAAAAAAAAACTCATTCCGACTATAGTGTTCTAAAGTAGTGGAATCCATATTATTGTCCTTCTTATTGACATATTTGGATGTTATTTTAAACTACTTTTTTTGCAACAAAAAATATTCACTAATTGCTACTTTTTATGTAGTTTAAGTCTACTTCGTTTTGCACTACTTCGATTTTTTTTTGCTGGGTAGTGTCGAGTTTCCTTGTTTAAATATTTATCAATGCATCACAATCTCAAAAATTTACATTCTGTTGTAGTTTTGTATGGGCTATCGATTATTTTTTTTTTTTTTGACAATTTTCAGAACTCGTTCTGAAATTTGTCATTTTTTAAAATAGTCAATTTATAAAAAATCCGGTCACTTTTTGAATTTTTTTTTTTTAACAGATAAGATGTTTGTCTATCCACACAAAAAAATTAAATCATGTGTTTTATGTTTTTTTTTTTGAGAAAATCGCATTTGAATTTTGAATTTCATAATAATTTAGTAATTTGTTTGTATTTTCTTGTTTCAACGTAGCGTATGAGTAATATTTATGCAAATGTTTAGTACTCATTCGCTACGTTGAAACAAGAAAATACAAGCAAATTGCAAAATTGTTGTGAAATTTATTATTCAAATGCGATTTTCTCGAAAAAAAAACGAAAAGTTCATGTCTGAATTTTTTATGCGGATAGACAAACATCTAAACTTTAAAAAAAAAAAAATTAAAAAAAAAACCAAAAGTGACTGGATTTTTGATAAATTTACTTTTTTAAAAACAAACACAATTTTTGTGAACTTTGACCTCAATTTCCTCAAATACTTGGAAACCAGGTCACGAAAAACGGTATTTTATATCGAAACTTACCTGCCCGAGTAAAAATGAATACATATAATTTTACATTATTTGATGTATGTATATATAGCCATATGAAATAATGTGTTTTCGTATCAAACAAATTATATAATTAAATCTCGCATTGAGTTTTTCCAAATTTTTTAAATGGAGTTATATAAAATTACATCTAATGATAACCATATTAATATATAAATACATGTGGGAGACATAATCATATGTGACACATATAACTTAATCTGATTGCATACATATTTATATGTGACTTAATATCAAATAACGTATACGAGCATATTTAAAAAAAATCCAATATCATTATATATATAATTATATATGACTTACAAGAAACCATTTAAAATTATATATGACTTACAAGAAACCATTTAAAACTATATATGGTTCCATCTTAAAAAACGAAAATTTTTTTTTTCAAATATAATTATATATGGTCGCACATATAACTGTATATACAGTTATATAAAACTATACATGGCATCAAACATTTATTTTTTTAATATTATCAAAGATATAATTATAAATGGCTTATGAGATACCGTATATAGTTTTGTTAGGTACCATATAAATTCTATATATAATTTTAAATGGTGGCACATGTAACGCCATATAAAATGTTATACAATTGTATAAGGTAAAAAATATTTTTTTCTTTCACAATATTTTATAGTAGTATATAATTATGCATACTTTTATATGACAGTATTTCAATATTTTTTTTTAATGTTGCATCATATATATTTTTATTTAAGTATACAAGAGAGCTTGTATAATTATATATGATTCTCAAAGCACCTAAAATCAGTCAAAAAAATATATATGTAATTTTATATAAGATCATATAAGATGATATATGATGCTTGGGGACCCCGAGTTCGATTCCCGGCTCAACCCAGAAAAAAACTATTTTTTTTAATTTTTTTTTTTAAAGAAAATATGTTTTTAAAGCTTCTTGTTTTTTCTAAACTTAAAAATATTGAATAATTAGATTTTTATGATAAAATCTAAAAATAAATATTATTTATTTATAATTATATAATTTTATATATTACATCATATAAGTTAATATATGGTTCCTAGGGACCCTGAGTTCGATCCCCGGCTAAGAAAAAAAAATTGTTTTTTTTAATTTTTTTTTTAAAGAAAATATGTTTTAGAAGCTTTAATTTATAACTTAACTTAAAAATATTGATAAATTAATTTTTTATGATAATATTTAGAAATAAATATTATTTATATATAGTAATATAACGTCCTAGATTGCATCATATATGATAATATATAATTTTTGAGGACCCTCCCAGCAGAAATAAATCGAGATTTTGGCGACACAGCATCTGTTTATAGCATACCGTAGCGCATCCAAAGAGCGCTCTTAGGGATGCAGTAAAAGGAAGGGGAAAAAATTTTAATTTTTTTTTAAGATTTTTTATATAAAACTTATAATGTGTAATTATTTTTTGATAAAATTTCACACTTGCTTTCCTTTTTAATATTTTTAACACTTTTTGAATAAAAAAACATGAGTTTTAGACAAAGACACTTGATTTGACTGCATCATTATTGCGCATTAATCAGCGCTGCAAAGAGCGCTTCAATCATAGCATCTTTGACCGCTGTTCCTAAAAAAATCCCATAAAAAATGTGAAAATGAAAATTTCCGATATTTTTTTTATGTTCACTTCCGATTTTTTTTTTTCATTTTGTTTCACATAAATAAAGTTTTTTAAAGTAAAACGAATGATTTTTTTTGTTATATTTTTTTAAATTTTAGTTATTTGATTTCAACTTTGAATTTACAGCATCTTTATTCTGCTTAAATCAGCTCTACAAAGATACATGAATTCACTGCATCTTTAATCTGCTTAAATCAGCGCTAAAAAGATACATGAATTTACAGCATCTTTATTCTGCTTAAATCAGCGCTCTAAAGACACGTGATTTCAGTGCATCTAAAGAGCGCTGTTTCTGTGTATCCAACTAGCGCTCTAAAGTGGGACATCGCCTTAGGGAATCATGCATGAATTCAGCGCAATTGGATGCGCTCCTTTACTCAAGTTCCCCTTCCAAAAGCTGCTGAACGTTCAGCAAAATTTCTGCTGGGCTGAGTTCGATTCCCGACTAAGTCAAGAAAAAAATTATTTTTTTTTTAATTTTTTTTTATCTAAATGATTTTTTAATGCGTTTTCGTTTTTAAAATTTAAAAAAAAAATAAAATCCCTGAATTTTAACAAAAATATTTCAAAAATAAATTTATTTTGATATAATTATATATTATTTAATCCGAAGAAAAAAAATATTTTAAAACTTAAATGTTTAACCATCAATATCTGTGGTTTTAAAAGAGCTAAAGTCCTCAGATCAAGCTCAAATCAAAGCTTTATTTGTTGCCAATAATTAAAAGTGAATTTGATTCGAACTTATGTTAGCAATATTTTCAGATAAAATTATTTTTGTCTGAAAAAACTTCCGAAAAAATCTTAAAACTCATTATTTGGCCGTTGGTGAGTAAAAAAGTTTATACATGTTTTATACCATTTTAAAGGTATTTTTATTAAATATACAACGGCAGAAAGAAAATTTAGATCCGATGAAAAATGTGAAGCTCATAAGCCAAAAACCGTTTTTACTTTAAAGCTTTATAACTTGGAAAATTAAGAGCATTGGAAGATGAAAATCATGTTGTTGAACTCAGTATTAAACCCCCTATTAGCACAGCAAATAAACTAAAAAAAAAAAAAAATCACAAATTTTAGCAAAAATTTTCTAAGTCTTTTTTAAAATTTTGTTCAAATTCAAATCGAATATAATTTGATGCAATCATATACACGATAAGATAAACTGGATTTAATTATATATAAGTAAAACTTGATATGATTATATATGATAAACTATTTTCTAAGTTTTTTTAAAACATAGTCTTTTAAAGTTGTCATTTATTAACAACGTCCGCTGGGTCAGAGGGTAGAGATTGCGATTACTAAACAGTTGGTATCTGTTCGATTCCCCCGCCGCTCGAAGTTTTTTTTTTTTTTTTAATAAATTTTAATTATATATATTTATATCTTAATATTGAAAAAAAAATGTTTGGATAAAACATTATCAGTTCTAAAAATAGATTTTATTGTTCGGATAAAATTATATGTAGTTCTAAAAATAGATTTTTTTTTTCGGATGAAATTTTATCTAAAGTTTTTTGTAATAATTTTTTTTTCTTTCGTATAAAATTTTATCTTTTTTTATCCAGCTAAAAAAATCTTTTTTTTTTTTGTCTTGGTCTAATAAGATCCAACCATTTTTCGGATGAAATTGTATCCCACCGATTAAAACTGATCTAATTAGATAAACCCATTTTTCGGATGAAATTGTATCCGTCCGGTTAAAACTGATCTAATCTTAGCGATCCATTTTTCGGATCAGTGCTGATCTTTCAAATCTCGGATCTATCAACAGATCTGGAATAATATAAGAACATATATTGATCCATACAAAAATTTTTACTCGGGTGATCAGAAATGAAGAAATGTTTACCAATATATCATTTAAAGTCCAATTCGGAGCAATGGTTATTCTTTTTTCAAAATTATGTACCAGTGTTTGGTATTGATCGAAATTTTATTCGATCACGAATCTAGATCCATTATTCGGAACCAGATTGGGAATCAGCATTAAAAAGTAAATCGAAAAAAGTGGTCAGGTCGCCGACGCATCCGAAAATTACGAAAATTACGGATATGCACTTGTATGGACGTCCATATATGCATCATATATGAACATACATGGTCATTTTCATCCGGGTTGGTATATAACATGACTAGGTTTCTTTGTATAATATAGGAGATAAACGCAAAAAACTGAAAAATTACCCTTTCTTTCCCCCTCATGTTCACCCACAAAATATGAATTTGGGCCGCTAAACAACAATACGTGTCCCCTTATTTTTCCTGCTCTACAAAATGAAACCAATTCCATAAAGATCGGCGGGTGGCACCAGGGAGGCTTCCCTTGTAAGTCATCAAGTTTCTGTTGCAAAACATATATTACCACAAAAACATATATTTTAGCACTCGTTAATGCCTAGGTTAGGGTGGCGGTGACAGATGGGCACTCCGCATATACCAATTGGTCCATTGCGATACCACAAAACTCTTTCCGCTTATCGATGTAAACTAAATAGATTGACCTTCATTGCGAATTGTCTTCAAATCTATCCTCATAATTTTCTCCAAAGTTTTGAACTGTGAACTTTCTTTAATTGATAGTCGAGTTCGTGCCAAAGCCGGGCAGTGACAAAGGATGTGTTCAATGGTCTCCTCGACGTCTGGTGTCTCGCACCTTTTACAGCTTGCGTCCGTAATAAGATTCACGTTCTTGGCATGTTTTCCGACAAGACAGTGTCCCGTTTTAAACCTGTCAACATACGACATTCTATTCTCGTAAGTGTAAGTAAGAATTTAGTTCTTCCTAAATCATAGCGTGGCCATAAAATTCTGCTTATACGACTTGCCCCAAGTTCCTTCCATCTTCGATTTACCTTGGCGATATTAAGGGTATTTCGTTTTAGTTTGTAACGTTGGAGTGGCGGTGAAAGCATTATGGTGGTACCTATGCCATCTGCTCCAACTTTCGCGAGTTAATGCCTAAGTGGTTAGAAAAATACCCAAGCGCCACAGGCTCGTCTGCCAGATATAAAACAAAATCATAATATATATTTCTATATTTGGGCATCTAATACCAATTTGGCTAAATTAAATTAAACTTTTAATAACTGCTTTAGATTTCTACATAACAATTTTTAAATTATTTGTAACATGAATTTGTTATTTTAACTAATTATCAATTACAATTATTATAAAATTCAATTAAGCGCATTACATTTAAACTTTAAAATATAATAAGCTTAATAATTCTATATTTTAATACAATAAATATCTAAATCAGAGATTTATTTAAATAATTCTAAAAAAACTATATTAAGTTCATGCTATACGGTAATACTTAATCTCATTAAAACTAAATATAAATAATACAAATCAAATCCAAATCAAAATAAAATCACAATTTGTAATTTTCTCTATATTTTCCAACGAAAAAAAAAATCAAATTAATAACAATCAATACAAAATCAGAGGGAAAAACACATAACACCAAATACATACAAATTTGTATTATATAACAATCTATGTAATAAAGAGAGAAAAAAAAAATTAAATAAAAATAAAATCCAAATTATAAATAATGATAATGTTTTTCTATATCTGTAATTTTATTTCTACAAATATAGCCAAACCAGGAGCTTTGCGTAACTGTACACTGAGACCATATGTAGTGACCTCAGCATCGTTAAATTCATCGAATCAAACAACAATGCATGCCAATCAAATGATGATGATGCCAACACAATATGGAAGGCACGAAACAAATTTCCCGCATATGGAATATGTACGTGAGCGACATAATGAACAGCAGCAACAACAGCAACAAAATAAACGTAACGGTAGCAACAATAGCCAACATATGAACAACAAAAATCACAATAAAATTTACAATGATGGCACAAAAGGGACAAACAACAAAAAATCTAATAATATTAATATTGCCGGTGGTACATCATCTACAACATCTAGTAATAATAAAAAATCTAACAACAATATTAATCAACAGCAACATAATATACAAAAACAGCAACCGAAGTACAAGCAACAACAAAAATATATTTTACCCTTAAATCCTCAACAATTGCAAAGACTAAAAAAGCGTACCTCCTTTACACCCTCGCAAACATTGGCAACTATTAAACGTCAACAGCTGGAAAAAACAAAACAACAAAAACTACAAAAACAGCAGCAGGAACAGCAGCAACAAAAAAATAATAAAAATGTTAACAAGCATGTGCAAGATGAAACTTCAGTTTCAGATGATGATGCTGCTGCTGGTGATGTTGTTGATGAGAATAACCATATAAAAACTAAAGGACCACAGGCAGCTGCATCAAAAGTATTTATCAATAATCAAAGTGATGGATTGTCATTGCCAGCAACAATAACAAATAATATAAAAATGGACACAGTAGCAGCAATAGCAACAACACTAAAGAAAAAACTTCGTACTAAACGTGCAACCAAAGATAAAAACCACATCAATATAACAAAAACAACATCAGCAACAACAACAAATGCTAACAACAGTAATAATAATGACAATGATGATGATGTTGCAAGTATTACTAGCAAGAAACTACATACAAAGAAAGATCACCACAACAACCAGCAGCCAGAAAAACTTATCAAGACTATTAAAAGTAAAAAGAAAAAATCTAATTTATCATTGCGTTTAGAAAAGCCAAACAAAAAACATCTACTTCCTCTTAATGCAATGTCAGCCACAAAAAAGGTGGTATCATCATCTAGCAATAAAAATAACAACGATAGGTATCACAATAAGACCAACGACAAAAACACGCACAAACGTGATAAAAATACAATAAGGGTAATTCATCATCATCAACAACAACAGCAGCAGCAGCAGCAAAGCAAGCAACATAAAGGTTTAAAGAAACAGAAGCAGCAGCAGCAGAAGCAGTATCACAACCATGAAATGGATATAACATCAAAAACATCAGTATCATCATCAACAATAGAAATAGCAGAAAAACAGCAACTAGAACAAAAAATTCTTACAAAAAAACGAGTGACAAAACGAGATGTTGCCACAAGACTACCAGAAAAAACTTACAATGATGTTTCATCAACAACAACAACAGCAAAACAAGAAAATGATGGATTTAGAGATGCTGCCAGTTTAACAAATACCAAAACTATATATTACCAAAAACAGGAAACCGAAAAACGAAAATATCACCAGCAACATATCAAGGACAATAGTAATGAATATGATAAAACGGAAAGCAATAACACCAATAGCAATACCGATATCAATGACTTAAACTTTAAAAATTCTAAGAATTTTAATGATAAGAAACGTATACGCAAATCAGTAACAACAACACAACAGCAACAACGTGCAACAAAACAAACTGAAAGATATTATAGCAATATGACCTTACTACCCAACAACAGTAACAGCAATATACAAAACAACAGCAGCAATAATCTAAATAACTCTTCAGTAAAACTTTTAAACTCCAATTCAATACAACAGAGACAATCAAAGATACTACCACCAAATAAACCTGAAATAACAAATCAATCCATGCAACTGAAACAGCAGCAAATTCATGTTGTTAATAAGTTATCCTCAATACAACCATTAAAATCATCATTATCATATGATGATAATACAAGCAAAGAATCACAATCATTATCATCCAGTGCATCAGCATCGTCCTCATCTGCTGCTGCATCAGCAGGTGCTGGACTTGAATTATATCAATCTATAAACGATGATATTGATGAGGAGGAAGATGCTGAAGAAACTTTAGAAAATTTAGATGAATTTGAAAATAATCTGGCCAATTATCAACAACATGCTAATAACAACAACTACACCGATGCATTTCATACAATGGAAGATGAAGTGGAAACAGTAAATGAAGATAATGCAACAGATTTGGAAGTGGAGGATGATGATGAAGAAGAAGAAGATGATGATGCTGACTTATTAGCTGAAATGGTAGATGACTATTCAATGAATGATTCAAAAGTTTTAGATGAAGTTATATCGACAATAGACAATGCCTTGAAAACACAAATTTCAAATTATACAACAACAGCAACTGCATCATTGAAACAACAATATGAGCAACCACAACATCATCAAACTTCACAACATCAACCCATGACATCCCAACACTCTATTAATACAATCGGACATATTGATGATATTCAACGGCAAAACAATGAAATCTATGAAGATAACAGCAACAACAACAATGTTAATAGTAAAGATGATGCCGAAGTTGAGAATGATGATGAAACAGATGAGAATGAACCACATTTTGATTATTCACGTATGGAATATAATTTTCATAATGGCATTGCCACCCACAGTCTTATAAGTCCTTATGGTTCATTGGATTCGGTTAATAATGGTTTTATTAATGGTGGTTCAGTTGGTGTCGGTGGTGGAGGTGGCATTGGTGGCGGTGGTGGTGGCACAATTAATTTCGATAATTATGATAATATTGTTTATTCAACGATGGAATTGGAATGTATGCCCGGTTATGATGGTGGTCTGCAACAACAATTCTATTTGGAAGCATATGACTCAAAAACAAAGAAATTACGCTTGAATACATCGAGTACATATGCAGATGTGCCCATATTTCGTATTGATTTAAGTGGTGAGTATTTAGTTAAATATAAATAAATCACTATATAGTTTTATTTGCATAATTGATTAATTAATGAGTTAACTTAGGGAATATTAAAGGAATAAAAGCAATTTTAAAACTGAAAAGTAATACACAAAAGTAGATTCGTAGTATTTTTTGTTTTGGCAACTTTACTGGTTGATTTTCTTCTTACGATCTCCAAAAGTAGAAACTACAAATAGGTCCTGTCTTTATCGAGGGCCTATATTCCAAACCCTCTATCTAAAAAAAACACAACTTTTCAGGAGAGCCAAAAAACTATTTATTTCGCGTTTTGTTAGACTAATTAAAATTTGGTATTCTACAATATTTTTTTAAAATCAACTACGTTTTTAAAATTTTTCACTATTGGAGATTTTATGATAGATAGAGGGGTTTGTTTCTCAAAAACATTAAGTATATAAATGAAAAAGATCATATAGTGGGTTTTGCATTTTTATAAAAATGATTTATTATAATTTCATTTACGACATCGGTAAATTTTAAACGTGATTTAATAATGATAACGGCTTATAAAAAATTCCGAAATCGCGGTTTTGGTCCACAGGTGTTGATTTTAAAGCCAAATTTTTTTTTACCGAATTCACCTCAAAATTTTACAAACTGTTGAGTATGTTACTTAAAAAATAGAAAAACAAATTAAAAACAAGATTTTGGTCCACAGATGCTGATCAGCATCGCGATTTTTAAGATTAAAATTTTTGTTTTATAATGTACACTAAGGGTGGGATAGTGTTGTGTGAGATTTTAAGCAGTAGTATTTGGAAACGCTAGAACCCCTCATTTTGTGAGGTTCGTAAAAAAAGTGTATGAGCCAAAAAATAGTGGAGGTCGGATAGGATCTAGGGGTCGCTCATCGGGGTCAAAGTTGGGCGTAAACGGAAAAAATCCACAAAAAGCCCCACAACTCCCCTGGTTTGCCCCTAGAGGTGTCAAATGTGAGACCGGTCAACATTATTTTTTCCCCCCAAACACTTTTGCCAAATATACCTAAGCCCTATCTCCTCTCCTTAAGGGGGCTCCCATACAACGGTTGAAGGTTAAAAAATATTTGCTCCTACCTCTCTAGCTGTCCTAGAAGTGACCCTAGAGAAATTAAATGTATGACTGACCCCCAATATTTTTTGATCCCCAACATTTTCGTAGAACATGCCTACCCTCTATCTTTAACCCTTAGGGTGGTCCCCATACATTGTTTTTTAATTTTTTCTTAATTTGTTTTATTAAATCAGCTCCTACCGGTCCAACGGTGCTTCCTAGAGGAGTCATTAGCAAGACCGACCCCCATTTATTTTTTGCCCCTAACATTTCATCTGAACATACTAAGTCCCTATCTCCAATTCCTAAGGGGTCTCCCACAAAAAATGAAGTTTTATAATATTTGCTCCCACCGCTCTAACTTGCGCATCATGACCCTAGAGAATTTAAATGTATGACTGACCCCCAATATTTTTTCCACCCCAACATTTTCCCCAAACAAACCTACCCTCTACTTTTAAGCCTCAAGGGGGTCCCCACACATTTTTTTATCTTTTTATAAAATCAGATCTTATACTGACCCCCAATATTTTTTTAGCCCCAACATTTTCCCCAAACAAACCTATTCCTTATTGTTAAGCCTTAAGGGGGTCCCCACACATTTTTTATTTATTATAATTTTTGTTTATAAAATCAGCTCTTACCGCTCCCATGGTGCCTCTTAGAAACGGGAAATGCAGATTTTTTTTTGCCCCCTACTTTTTGTCCCAACATACCTACGCCGTATTTCCACTTTGTTAGGGTAATACATTTTCCTCTCCATTACTGCAAAACACGTTGTTATAGTCCTCTATTAATTTTACGCCTCTTTCGGCAGCGTCGTTGAAAACATGTAATTGGAGTAATATTTGCAGCGCTTGCTGGTAGTCCTCACAATTTTCCCAAGTGTTTGGACCGGAACCAATGAAATTTGTTGTTAATCCGAAGCGTGAAGAAAATTTTGGTGTCTCAGCAGTGACGTAGTGGCATAAATCATTCTTTATATTATGAGTTCTGGATCTACTTGTTTCGATTCCATGTTAATTATTTTCACACCTTCGAATCCAACAACGTGTAGTGGATGATCACGATCTTTGTTGCCACTTTTGCCGCTATTCCCCGAGTCATAATCTTCCCCGATATCATCGTCTTATTTTTCTTCGCTGTCAGTTAACTCTTCCTCCTTGCATTTGCCATTTTTCATTTTATTTCACAAGAGATATTCAGATCAAAAGATGTCAGAGAATATCTTCTCCAATCGTTGAGACATCTTATTAATTGAAGCATAATTAGCAATCGCTTTAAAAAAATTCAAATCATTATTTGGAGGTTCTATTGCTTTAGTGGCGCTAAACCAAAATTTCACGTAAAGTGTTAAAACATTTTTAGGCAAAATATTCCTTTTGCCATCCATCGAGCATGACTGATGGGTCCTGGTGGGCTAAAATGATTATTACGAATATTTTCACCAAGGTACACTCAAAAAAAAAAGTTTGTAAAATTACAAGCAAAAGGTCTTGTAATTCTATTTTACTAATATTTTTGTCTATTTACAAAAATTCTTGTATTTTTAATAAAACAAAAACTACCGTGCGCTTTGTAATTTTACTATAATATGTTGGTAAATTTATTTAACAATTTTTTTAGGTAAATTAACAAAAAAAATAATTATTTTACAAATTAAAAAAAAATTACAAGGTGTTTAGTTGTTTTACACAAGAAAATTGTAATTGTACAACAACATTTTATTTGATAGTATTTAGTCTTTCTACCAAAAAATGTTTTATTACAAACAATTTTTTTCAAGATTTTTTAGTTTACAAGGTTTTCAGTATTTTGACACAAAAAAATGTAATTAAACAAAAATTTGTATTGAAAAAAAATTATGCAACAATAGGAGACGCAAAAATTTTCTAAGTCCATATTTTGTTAAAAATTATTTTTTATAAATAAAAAATTTCATAAAAAAAATTTTGAAAATTTTTTAAGTTCCGGATACAAACATTTTTCAGTTAGTTGTAAGCTTTATCAAAAAAATTGAATATTAAGACAATTTTTTGGTAACTTCCCAGGCAGAAAAATGCAATCGGAATAACGTCAGAATAGAGTTGGCGGAGGGCATTCCAACACCAAAATGAGATCCTATTTACAAAATTTATGGTGTTAATATAACATTGAAATGATAACGCCAAAAAACAATCGCCTGACTTTTGTTTCCGACGTCGTCACAACACCAAAAAATCAAATTTACTGGATTAAAATTACATTATAATAATAAGTTTATGACCTTAGGATGGTGTTGAAAGACAACACCGGTAACGTTATTTCGTCATATTTTTGGCGCTATTTTAGGGTGTTTTATATTAGAAATACAGTATATAAAAATAATTTTAAATAAATAGAATATTTTCAAAATAATTTTTTTTTAATATCCGGGTTATACAGTCGCAACCAAAATTCGGCTTTTTTAAAAATTCGACTGTCAATTTTCGAAAATTCGACTTTTTTTAAAAAGCCGACTTAAAAGCCGATATTTTTGTAAGTTAAAATTTTAACATTTTTATCAAGGTTGTGTACCGAAAATAAGTAAAAATAAATCGAAAATTTTTTATTTATAAAACCAAATTAACAGTAACAGTATTTTGATAATCCGAAATATTGGAGAAGTCTTTATTTCGATAACGGAAATAACATAATATGGCCGTGTCGAATCTTCCTATATTCTTCCTATATTCCTTCCGAAATATAGGTTTAAAAATTAATTCTTATGCTTTTTGTACTAAAATACAAGGTTATCATTATTTAAACAATTTTTTTTTAATCAACGGTCACAAAAGGGAACAAAAAACGACATTTTCTAATCCTCTAGGTCCAAATGCAGGATTTTGAACTTTTTGTAGCATAAAAATGTTGCATTTGTTAAATAAAAACACAAAAAATCATGTAAAAACATGGTATTTTTTAGAGATTGGTTAAGTTTTTCAAGGGGGAATTTTTTTCTTCTGGTCTGATTTTGCTGATTTACGAACTTATACCAAATTCGCATTCATTTTTTTAAACATGTTTAAGAACTTAAACATGTTTATGTACCTTAACAAGTTTAAATTTAAACATGTTTAAGTGGTTAAACATTTTTAAAAAAATGAGTGCGAATTTGGTATTAACCTGCCTAGAAACATAAGATATATTCGTGCCAAATTTTGGGAGTCTAGCTCTTATATTTTTTACTGCATCGTGTTAACTACAGACGGACGGACATACAGACGGACGGACATCGCTAGAATGTCTTAGAATCGATCACTGATAATAAATAAATATACTTAATGGGGTCCTAGACGGATATTTTGATGCGTTGGAGGGTATAAAAAAAAATTACTAAACACTTTCTGCTTCATGGTAACAACGAACCGCCAAAGATTAAAGGGGTTCACACTTAAGAATGCGATATTTTTTTATTTAATATTTCGATTTCTACCAAAATTTATTATAAAAATTGTCAGAAACAAAAAAGTTGCAGCTTTTTAAACAAAATCAAAATATAGATCAAACGGGTGGACCGATTTGGGATCTGTTTTTTCAGTTTAAAAAGAATTAAATGTAAGCTTTTTAAATTTTTTTATTTTATACATATTTTTTGTTAAAAAAAAATCGATTTTTTTGCGTTTTTTGAGTTTAACGTCGTATGTTCACAATTTAAGAATCTACGTCAGGAACTAGATTTTTTTAACATAATATTAATAAGAACGACAATTTCAATCACTCTTTTAAGTTGTAACTAAACTCGTTACTCCGCTGCCACTTGAGTGTTTTGGTATTTTTTTTTTTGCGAAGATTTTTTTTCATCTGCCACCAAGTGAAAAAAATAAAAAGTCGAGAGTAAAAGTCCATTTTGATTTTTTATACAAAAATCAATAAATTGACTTTTCGACTATAGAACCCTTATTTACCTTGCACATTTCATAATGAAAAAAATATGCAGTGGCATTTTTACACAAAAAAAAATATTTTTTATTGTTAAAAAAGGTATAAAGAAATAATTAAATAAAATAAAGTCAGAAATTTTGTAAAAGTTTACCATAGTAAACCTTTTCGGATTGTAATTTTAAACTCTTATGTAACGTTGGTTCTTTTAAAATTCAATGCTGTAATGGTATTGAATTTTTTGTTTTCAAGGTATTGCATTTTTAAAGTCGTATTTTTGTATTTCCAATGTTATAATGGTATTGTATTTTTAGAAGAGTCGTAATTTCTGCCTGGGTTGCTTTAAGTAAACTACCACAATTTTTATATGTTTTTACTATATTATTGTTCTTGTTTTTTTGTTTGTATTTTTACCATTTTTTGGTAATTTTACCATATTTTTTTGGTACTTTTTTTTAAATCTGGCACTAAAATGTCAATCAAAAGCTGTCAATTATGAAAAATTAAGTTTTTTCTTATTTTATCAGGTACTTAAACGTCCAATCTACAATATCCAAAGTTTTTTTATAATTTTTTAAAAATACTTGCTAAAATAATTAAAAATTCGAAAAAAATGTAATTTTTTTGACTAGTTTTTCTTGAAAATATAAGAAATTTCTTGTGTAGCCTCCTTCGCAATTCTCATATGTTCTACTTAAGAAAAACGAAATTCCGAAAAAAAAAAAAATAAAAAAGTGCAGTGTTATACTCTAAAAAGTTTGTTAAAAGTGTTCAAGTGAAAAAAAATCATTTCAGGTTGTTAAAGTGCTACTCTAGCTACCGAAGAAGGAAAAATAAGATGCACCAATGGAAAAAATCTTTAAATTTACAAAACCAATATGTAAATATACCAAATTTTTTGTAAATTTACAAAACAAATATCAAAGTTTAGAAAACAAAATTGTATACTTACAGAAAAAGTTGTAATTTTACAAAAATTAAGTAGAAAATACAAAAACAATATTGTACGGCAAAAAAATAAGAAAAAATGGTATATTTACAATAAAAATTGTAAATTTACCACTTTTTACTGTAAATATACAAGATTTTTGCCATAAAAAACTGTAGTTAAACCAAACAATTTGTAAATTTACCACTTTTTACAGTAAATATACAAGTTTTTTGCCATAAAAAACTGTAGTTAAACCAAACAATTTGTAAATTTACATTATTTTTTTTTGATTTTCTACTTTATTTCGTAAATTTACAACTTTTTTTGTAAGTCTACAATAATATTTTACAAAAAAATTGTAAATTTACACTTTCTCCCCGTAATTTTTTTGTTAAATCAATTTACAAATTATCCCCGTAACATTACGGGGATTCTTGCTAGTACATATTTTACAAAACCTGCCCCGTAAAATCACGGGGATTTTATGTCATTTTACAAACTTTTTTTTTTGAGTGTATAATAAAACAATTTCAAGAAACTCTTTGAAGTCGTCTCTGGGTCACTTTTCCTTTATTTGAGCCCAACAAAACAGCTTGATGCAGGTTGGACTAGAGCTGGTATGTTGCCTGCCACTTTCTAATCTTCTATGCCAGGACTGTATGGTTTGTCTTTTATATTTTCCCATTACTCTTTAAAACGCTCAAACATTGGCACACCTGGTCCAGACGTTTTGCCGAATTTGGTTTCAAACACTTCTTTTAATTGAAGTTCATTAATATGATGTTTGCACGGCAGATATAGGGGGTCAGTCTGCAGTCCCGTCCCTAAGAGGCACTATGGGAGCGGTATAAATAAAAGAGTTGCTAATTATTGTACTTCTGTAAATTCTAAATACTCCAACGTTGGGTTCCAGTACCATTATGAATTTGGGTTTCCTAAGGGGAGCACGCTTATTAAGTGGAAATACGCCGTAGGTATGTTCGGAAAAAATGTGGGGGGCAAAAACTAATGGGGGTAAGTCTGCATTCCCTATCTCTAAGAGGCACCATAAGAGAGGGATAACATTTGATTTTTTAAAAAATATAAAAAAATGTGTGGGGACCCCCTTAAGGCTTAAAAATAGAGGGTAGGTTTGTTTGGGGAAAATGTTGGGTCTGAAAAAATATTGGGGGACGGTCATACATTTGATTCCTCTAGGGTCACTTCTGGGACAGCTAAAGAGGTAGGAGCAAATATTTTTAAAAATTGAACTTTTGTATGGGAGCCCCCTTAGGGAGAGGAGATAGGGCTTAGGTATGTTTGGTAAAAGTGTTTGGGGGGAAAAATAATGGGGGTCGGTCTCACATTTGATCCCTCTTGGGGCAAAACAAGGAGAGCTGTAGGGCTTTTTGTGGATTTTTTCCCCTCTATGCCCAACTTTAATGAGCGATGAGCGACCCCTAGATCCTATCCGGCATGCCCCATTTTTTGGACCATGCATTTTTTTTACAAACCTCACAAAATAAGCGGTTCTAGCGTGTCAAAATCGAAAACTCGTGCACTATCCCACCCCTAATGTACACAAGACATCCAAAGTTTGAGCCATATTTTTCAAAAAATTCTGACAAATTTTTTCAGAAAAAATTACCATCAATGGACCAAAATCGTGCTTCTGGAATTTTGTTGACAAATTCATGTTCAGCATAGATGGGAATTTTTCATTACCATTGAAATTTAATTACCATTGGTTGATATCAATGGTAATGAAAAAATTTTCATTACCATTTAATGGTAATTAAATTTTTTTAATTGAAAAAATAATTACTAATGGTAATGAAATGCACCAATTGTTGAAAAACACCAATTATAATTGGTTTCAAAACAATTGGTTTGCACATTTTTGTTTTTTTGAAAAGTTATAAATTTAAACATCAAAGTATGTTTTTACAAAAAAAATATGAAAATGTCAAAGACAAAAAACAAAACGCAAATAAAAATTTCAAATATTGTGTTATACAAAGGCAATCAACGTGTGGGTTGGTTTATAAAATGTGAAAAACTAAAACACCATATAACAAAAAACAACAGATATTTCCAAATATTAACGATTTTGACAATATTGTGACGACTTTTACTAATGGTAATTATTTTTTTTAAGTGATGCCATACCAATGGTAATTATTTTTTTTTTAATTTTCATTAGTAATTAAATCGATAAGTAATTTAATTGGTACAATTGATACAACCAATGGTAATGAAAAAAATTTCATTACCATTGACATCAATTAAATGGTAATTAAACCATCAATTAATTGGTCCATTTAATTAATTAGTCCCATCTATGATGTTCAGTCAGCATGAAAACATGTAATGCATGATGAAGTTATTTAAAAAAATATTTACAAATTAATTATTTGAAAAGATAGAGGGTTTTGCATTCAGAAAAATTAATTGTGTAAGAGATAGAGAAAACCAAAAATTCAAAAAAATAGCAAAAAAAAATATTTTTTTTTTCTGAATTTTGCTCCATAGATGAGGGCCGTTTTACTGAATATTTTTCCATCAAAAAGTCATTTTCGTGAAAATGGAAGATAGAGGGTTTTGAATATGGGCCCTCGATATTTGGAAAAAAAAATATTTCGTAATTGGGTCAGTCGTAGTGAAATCAATCAAAAATAGCTAAATATTTTCGTGACCCCCTCCGATTTTGATGAAATTTGGTTCAGTTGTAACACTAAGTGGTAAACTAATGCACACTTATTTTCAGCCCTCTAAGTCAACAGTGGGCAAAAACACGGAGGGTCAAAATTTCCCCCCAAATCTCCCAGTCGCGACACTTTGCACCATAAAAACTTAATATCGTTGGATATATTATAGCAAGAAAGCCCATTTTTGGTTTGTTTTGAAGCTCATAATATGCTCTACAAGACCAAAATATTTTCATATATTTCCATTTAAAAATCCTAAAGTCACCCCAACTCTACTAACATAATCCCTAAAATCTTTCCTAAATATATTTTTTCTAATTACAAACAAGATCAAACGATTTGGCAAAATTTTGCTTAATATTTGTGTAATATACTTACGTTTCAAAATATTTACTTTAGTTTGTTTTTCAATTTTCAATAAAATTAACACTGCCATAGCAAAAACTATACAGGAGAGATTATTGGCAATAGAATAATATTACTATGGAAATTTTATAGATGAAAATTTTCGCTGAAACAGCTTAACGCGCTTGTTTAACTAATCGTAACTTTACGCTTCGTTACGTTTTACAAACAAACCGCTAAAAATACACATACACACACACACATACATAAATATGTACCCATACTAACGCATATAAACGAGTATGTAGTATATGTGTAGATAATCACGTAGCTAACTAACATAATGTTTGGAAAATAGACAAATACAAAAACCCACACATATCCAAATGCAAAAAAAAAAAATATATATATAAAAACTTTATCAATAGATTAATACATTGCAGAAACATATACTAATACATGCACATATAGAAAATAGAAAAACAAAAAACAATCGCTACAAGCTTACAAATGTAAGAGCAAAAACAAACATGAATATGTTCTTTAGTTATATACTGTTGTAATTTATACATACACAAAAATTACAAAATATAGTATATACTATGTACATTAGTACCTCGTTTTGAAAATATATAGGAGACATAATGCGATAATAACATTTCTAATTACACTATTTTACAGAGATTTTGATCCAAGACATTTTGCATTGATTTTATTTGTAAAATCTCGCGCTGAATCCGAAAATGAAGTTCAACATTTCAAAAATAGAACATTGTTTGAGATATTGCTAACTTTTCAATTTTTCAACTTTTTAAAAGCGTGGTTTTACTGAAATAAAATTTTCTTCGGACCAAATCAGGGGATTTGGTTTTAAACTAATGGTATTTAAATGCCCAACCAATTCCTATGCAACATTTTTTAATCTTATTATCGCATTGGAATCTATTAATCGATATATCGAAAATTTTACATCAATTTTACCGAAAATTGGAAAAAAGTAAATTCTACTGTTAATTTCAAAAAGAAAAAAAAGATAAAATTTATTTCTCTCTTTGCAGTTCAAGTCTGATCTATAACAAAGAAAATAAAAGGGGGTTTTTAAGAAAATCCGTTGAAAATTGTAAAAGTTACATGCATTTGGGTAAAAATACAGAAATTTAGGTTTTACACATTTTTTGTTTACTGACAAGGAGAGTTTCCCTAGTGTCACCCTTAGTCCGATCTTCTTAAAATTTCGATATGTGGTTTAGAAAAAAAATGAATTAGACATGTATTTTTTTTAGCGATCCAAACTAATTTTTAGGGGGTCAATTAGTATGGGGAGAAGTTAACTTTTTCAGTTTTTTACGGTTTACTCCTATTTATTCAAAACTAATATAGACATATTTGCTATCAGATTAAAGGTATTAAAAATTCCTATCTCGTGATGCTAACAACGAGCCAAAAAAAATCAATATTTTTCGACTTATTAACAAAAATGTCATAAAACTTTAACATTTAACTCAATATTATGAGTTGTGCATGTTTGAGCACGTTCTTTGTATTTAGATAGTTTTTCCAAAGACCATTTATTTGATATGCAACATGACTAGGTTTCTTTGCATAAAATAGGAGGTAAACTCATAAAACTGAAAAATGGTCATTTCTTCCCCCTTAATTTGCACCCCTAAATATGAATGTGGGCCGCAAAGAAAAAATACGTGACCGTTTATTTTTCCAGCTCTTCAAAATAAACCAATTCAACGAAGATCGGAGGGTGACACTAGGTAGACTTCCATTGTGAGTGTAACATACATTTACAAATTTTGAAAAATTATTCCATATGCGATATTTAACATTTATTTTCCGTGTAAAATCGCGCAATGAATTCGAGAATGTAGTACAAAATTAGAAAATATTTTAACATATTGCGAAATCCAGTTTTATAGAAAGTGTTTTGACATAAATAAAAATACCCAGGCAGAAAAATACAAACGGGCCAATACTGGCCCAGTAACCCAAGCGGTTGTACAAGTATTGCCAGGACGTAGAATTTTTTGTATTTCAGTACTGACCCGTTTACCCAAATGATAACTCTGATCTACGGTTGGGCCAGACGTTCAGACAGCATCGTAAAAGCACTGTAAAAACCAAAAAAACAACGTTGTCCCAATACTTAAAATACAAAAAAATCGGTATTTATTTCATATTTTTATATATTTATTTTATATTATTAATTAAGCATTAAGTAATCCAGCCTAAGTAATGGTAATATAATGATGGTAACGGAAATTTTTAGTGCTGAACTTCCGGTTAATAAATAGAATATTTACAAAACAAATAGTCTTAGTTCACACCAAAAAATTTAAAAATAATAATATTAAGCGGTAAGATTTTTTGTAATAAAGCACTGGTACAGCACTTTTAGGGTTGTTATTTCCAACACTGGCAAAGTACTTTAAATTTTAAAAAAAGGTACTTTGCCAGTACTATATTTTTTGTACCGCTGGCAATTTCTGGCTGGGTATCTCCCGACAAAATCCAAGGATGTGAAATTTTTTTCTTTTAAATTAAAGCTAATTAAATACTTTATCAAAACTTTCTCAAATCTCTCTAATATTTTTCCATTTGATTATCGCCTTAGGAACTATTCATCTTTGCTGCAATTTAAACGAAATTTAGAAGAAAAAGTAAATTCTATTGTAAATTTCACTAACAATAAGTTAAAAAAAAAATTTAAATTAAATTTTTGTATGTAAAGTTGAAGTCTTTTATATTACGACGAAAATATGAGATTTTTAATAAAATCTGTCAAGAATTGTAGAAGTTGCAGCATTTGAACAAGAATGAATAAATTCAGTTTTATACAAAAATAGTTGTACTTGTTAATTTTGGGTGTCCCAAAAATGTGTAAAATCACACAAATATAACTGTATTTGTATAAAAATGAATTTCTGCATTTTTACTCAAATGCACGTAACTTTTACATTTTTTAACGGATATTTTTGAAAAACCTCTTATTTTCTTTGCTATAGATCAGATTTAATCGGTAAATTCTGAAATTTCCTTTAGAACTTACTTTTTCCCCTAATTTCGGTAAAATTATCGATACATCGATTAACAAATTCCTAGGCAATATACAGATTGAAAAATGTAAGTAGAATTGATGAAGCATTTAATTACCATTAATTAAAAACCAAAAAATTAAATCTACCGATTTGTTCGGTGCCCAGACATAGCCACCACGGTGCCCAGACATAGCCACCAAAGTCATGTGTGGTATCAGATTAAAGGTATTAAAAATACCTGTCTTGTGGTGCTAACTACGGGCCGATGAAGTTAATATTTTTTGACTTATTAACAAAAACGTCCTACAATTTTGGTATTTTACTCAATATAACGAAAAGTTGTGCATGTTCGGACACGTTCTTAGCACACGTTGATAGGTTTTCCAAAGACCTTTCATTTGGTATGTAACATGACTAGGTTTCTTTGCATAATATAGGAGATAAACGAAAAAACTGACATATGGCCTTGTCTTCCCCCCTCCTTTTTACCCCCTAAATATGTATTTGGGCCGCTAAAAAAAATATGTGTCCCTTTACTTTTTCTGCTCTACAAAATAAAACCAATTCCATAAAGATCCGCGGGTGACACTAGGGAGACTTCCCTTGTAAGTCCGTTTCATTATCATTATTCCCGTGATTTCTGGGAGTTATGCCCACTTTTTATTAAGACTATATCCAAATTTGTTTTGGTCATAGTTATGGGGTTTATGACTGAATTCATTTCGGACTTAAGTTCCAAACCGGAAATGAAGATAATGTCTGTGCGGGCTATGTCACCGAACATTTTTGTGGTGCTTATGAAGCAAAATGTTGGAAAAATTATTTTTTTTGCATGCTTTTAAAACATTTTGCTTCATAAGCACCACAAAAATTTTCTTAATCAATTTTTTAAAAAATTTTAATTGTTGGACGGGTTTCTAGCAACAATTTGGCTTTTACAGATTAAAAATATCAATTATTCGATGAGTTATAGCCAAAAAACCATAGAGAAACATAGAGGCGAAGGTGAAAGAAAAAATATCACTATCTTTTTCTGATTTCTCACACGTACGTTATAGATTTGAGTTCAAAACATGTATACAAGTTGTACTTTGACAACTCAATTTTTGACGCCTTCGCCTCTATGTATTCTCTATGCAAAAAAACATATAAAGAAAATGCTGAAAATCGGCATTTGACTGCAAAGTTCGGAGGTCGATTAAAAAAAAATCGAACTAACATAAACAAACTACCGGGTTTTCTAATGTTGCTTCTATTTTCACAACTCACTCCCAGAATCGACCTAACTTTTCCTAACCTGAATTTGTTTCACAGTGTTATTGGAGTGGTATAAAACGACAGCGCCAGATTGTGGGCATCTTGAATAATAGAGATTTTTTGGATTTTTTTTTTCTGTATGAAGTTTTCATTTGAGAATATACAATCTTTATAATTTTGAAGTCTTCTTAAATGAAAATTATTCGACAAATCTACCCTGATCAAGTACTTCCTAAGAAATTACATAGTGAACACTCAAAATTTGATACGCTTGAATCCAAAAAAATCTGGAAGCTACTGATGGGAGAAGAAAACCCTAGCTGGGTTTGGTCTGGTTGACTAAGGATTTTTTTTAATTGGTGCGCCATGGCGTTTGAAGTTTTAGGCTTAGAAATGAATTTTTGATAACAGAACGCTTTTTGTAATGCCTACATCTAGAAAACTGTTCAAGATTTTTCTTGATTGTCTTTAGCTCGTAAACTGCCCAACGAAAAACTTTGAAAGGTTTATTCAAAAAAATTCCACATTCATGATCAAAAACTTAAAAATGTATAAAATAAAATGGAATTTTTTTAAATTGTTAAGTTTATAGACATGAAGGTGGAATTTTTTTAAATAAACGTTTGAGAATTGTTTGTAGGCCAGTTCAAGAGCTACAACATTGTCGAAGACACTCAAGAAAATCTTGAACAGTTTTCGAGATGTAGGCATTACAAAAAGCGTTCTGTTATCAAAAATTCATTTCTAAGCCTAAAACTTCAAACGCGAATTAAAAAAAAAAAACCTAAGTAAATCAGACTAAACCCAGCTATGGTTTTTCTTCTCTTATCAGTACCTTTTATTTTTTTTGGTCTCAAGCGTATCAAAATATTAAGGTTGCAAAATGATGCATAGTGTTATGTACCGTTAAAGATTCTTATATTTGTATCTGTAAAATGAGGTTCGGCTGTAAATTAAAACATAAATTAAAGCAAAATACAACAAAAGAAGAAACTTTAATAATCAAAGTTTGGCTCATTAAACACGCTATGAACAAAAACAACAAACAAAAAAATTCACATTAAAATAGTTTTTGCCAACAAAAACTTTTTTTTTCTGTTTTTTGGCATTCACAGTTTTTCTTTGTCTAATTTAGGTGATGATAGTTTTTGAAGTGGGAGAAACAAGAGTAGAAAATATAAAATTTTTGGCTAAAAAATTCAATGGGTTAATGAAAAATCTTATAATCACAAATCGTGTATGTACAAAAAAATTTATCTTTGAAGTAAAAAAAGTTTTTAAAAACTAAAATAAACAAATAAAAGTTAAAATGAGGCCTAAACGAATCGAAAAACACACTTCATGTCAATATTGCATTTCAATGTACGCAATGAATAATTTTTTTGTTTATTAATGTTGTATCCTCATTAAACTCAAAATAAATTCTTTGTCCAATCAGGGGAAAAATCTGCTGAAAATACAACCATTTTAAGCCATATGAGAAAATTGTCGATTTTAGCAGCCATGGTTTGCTGAAATCTGTCATGATTATGTAGGTGAAATCAGCAGAGAAATCTGTCAAAACAGCAGAGAAATTTGCTAAGACATTTTCTAGAAAATTTTTGTTTTTAGAAAATTTGTTTTTATGAAAGCTTTAAGTTTTTTTTTTTAATAAAAGTTTAAAAAAAACTGTTTCTGTAAAATTAGCAATATAATCTACTGAAATTTTTTTTAGTTTCGTCAATTACACCGCTCAACAAATTGAAGGTTTTTGACTCCGGTTTGAAGTTTCTTACAAAATTTTAAAAGATTTTGAATCGCTGATTCCAAATCTGTGCTCCAAATTTAAAATTTTTCCATCATTTTAATTATTCGTGGTTGAAAATGCGAAAAAAACGCGATTTTAGCTTTTTTTGAAAGCCTGCACAGCAGCCATTGTGTGGAATAAAAATCTGGTATAAATCGTTAGAGTAGTATTGAACTAATATCTTAAAAATAGGATAAAAAAAAATTGTAGTTGTTGCATTCTTATTGGCCAAACATTTATTTAAAAAAAACACTGTGAAAAAAAATTAGAAAAAGCACCATTTTTAGAAGACTCTAAAACAAAAACCGGATGATCAATCTTTACTTTCATGGCATCAAAATTTAGGAAAAAGTTCATTCTTTCTTATAGACTTTTAAACCCATTAAAGATATCTTCCGGTTTATACAAAAAAATAACACAGAAAACTTAAATTTGTAAAATATTTATTTTTTTTTTAGTTTTTCTTTGAAAAATATCAAAAAACTAACGTAAATTTCACAAAAATAGTAATTTTAAGAGTGTCATTTAAAAACGCAAGTGTAACCTAACTAAACACAATAATTTGAATAAAATTGTTTTCTATGTTGGAGACCATATCCAAATTCTACTATTGCGCTTTATACCTGATCTGTATTCCACTTAATGGCTGCTGTGCAAGATTTCAAATTATGCAAAAATCGCCATTTTAGCATTTTTAACCGTGAATAACAAAAAATCTAGACGTGATGGGAAAATTTGGAGAACATATTTGGAATCAGGAGATCAAAGACTACTTAAATTAATCATCAGAATTCAAACTGGAAAATGAGTGTTGAGCGGTGTTATTTTCAAGTAGTTTGAAAGGGTGACATGACATAATCCCCGCGGACATAATCCCCATTTCCGTTATGGGGATTATGACCAAATTCATTTCGGTCATAATCCCCATAATGGTAGTGGGGCTATGACTCAAAATTATTTGGACATAATCCCAAAAAAAACGGACATAATTCCCAGATTTATGGGAATAATGACCACGTAACAAGGGGCCATAATCCCCATTATGGGGATTATGTCTTCTGAACTAGTTGGTCATAATCGCCAAAATTAAAAGATTTTTTTTTTACTTAAGGTTTTTCTGCGTAGCCGGCCTTCGGCCGGACTTAGGGATTACAAACTCCATACATTAAACCCACCCACTCTGCAGAAAACGGGGATTATGACCGAAAAAAGTTCCAACAAGGAACGGACATAATCCCAATGGGAATCGGACCGTGATGGAAACGGTCATAGTCCCCACAACTGTTATGGGGATTATGACCGAAATAAATTCGGTCATAATCCCCATTTCCGTTATGGGGGTAATGCCCGTGGGGATTATGTCCTGTCACCGTTTGAAAGGTATAACATCGTAACTTATTTTAGAAAAATAGAGGCGGTGCTTTTAATATTGCGCCCTCCAGCCCAACCAAACTATTTTTGGCCCGAAAATCGACTTTAACCCACTGCACGGTGGTCAATTCCGGCCAAAAATCAATAACTTCTTTATTTCTGCGTGTAAACAGCTTAAATTTAATATTCGAATTAGGAATAATATATCTGATACCTTGCCCAAATGTTGGACCTACAAATACAGTGGTTGGCCAAATAATCATGGACGTCCCAAATGTATCAAACATGTCTGCATATAAACAGCCATAATTTAATATCCGAATTAAGAATAATATATCTGATCTCTTTTCAAAACGTTCGACATACAAATATAGTGGTTGGCCAACTAAGCATGGACGTGTCAAATGTATCCAACTAATTAAGGTGGGGGTTGGAACTAAAAGAAACAGCCTTAGTGTTAGCAATTTTTTTCAAAAATAGATACGCAATACTTTTTAATTCTGTTTTTTTTATTTAAAGAATGGTCAGGGTTTCCAGTTAATTGTGGGATGCTATTTTTTAAAGGACAAAATGGCCGCAGTTGTACAGCAAAAACTACTGATGCGATTTTGATGACATTTTTTTTTTTTTTTTTTGATTTGTAGATTATTTAATTTTTTAATACTTATCGTGACAATTTTTTAAAATTTTACCTAATTAATATTTGAATGAAAGAAGAAATTGAAATTTTCTATTTTTTAAGTTTACGTTAGCATATCTTCAACAAAAATCAATATTTTCCAAAAAAAATGGCCATGTAAAGTGCTTGAAAATTTAATTATCTACAAATCAAAAAAAAATTCATCAAATTCGGTTTAGTAGTTTTTGCTGTAAAAATGCAGCCAATTTTCCCCTTTAAAAAACAACACAGGATTAACTGGCAACCCTGAAAATTCTAGTCGACCAAATTTTGTGTTATTTTTTAAAATTTGACCTAATTAATATTTGAATGAAAGAAGAAATTGAAATTTTCTATTTTTTAAGTTTACGTTAGCATATCTTCAACAAAAATCAATATTTTCCAAAAAAAATGGCCATGTAAAGTGCTTGAAAATTTAATTATCTACAAATCAAAAAAAAATTCATCAAATTCGGTTTAGTAGTTTTTGCTGTAAAAATGCAGCCAATTTTCCCCTTTAAAAAACAACACAGGATTAACTGGCAACCCTGAAAATTCTAGTCGACCAAATTTTGTGTTATGAAATTTTTAAAAATACTAAAATGTTCTTTCTTTCAAATGAAAAAAACAGAATTAAATAATATTACGTATTTATTTTTTTAGCTGTTTAAAAATTGCTAACATTAAGGCTGTTTTTTAGTTCCAACCCCCCTTAAACCACATTTTTTTTATTTCGTATTTTTTAAAGTTTTTTTTTACGCAAATCTATGGGTTTTAAGTTAGTATCTCTTCACATTTCCTATTTTGGTGGAGTTTGTAGGTTTAAAAAAGTCCACCATTTGTAAAAAATTAGTCCACTAAAAATGCTCTGGTTTAAAGAATCGGTAAAAGTAGGGGCTGAAATTTAAAATACTTACTTTAAATAGTTAAAAGCTACAAACTGCTTTTTGTAGCTAACCTCTAATAGCCTCTAATTGATTTTTATGGTCTTTCAAATTTCATTTTTTTTAGAGTTTTTTTTTAATTTTTATCTAATTTTCATACACATCACTTTAAGACAAAAACGCACACAAAATCTGCAAAAACCACATGGAATGATTATTTACTATAGGAATTAAAAATTCATGTGCGAACATACTAAAATAATGTGAAGAAAAATGCATAGCCAACTTTTATTGAAAACTAAAATATACATTTTAAAAAAAGCTGAAATGAGAAGCAAAAAATACTCAACTTTGCACCACTATGGACAATTATATAGTGTTACAAGGCCCAAAAAAAGATTTAAGCTGTATGTTTTGAAGTATTAGCTATAATATAGCATCAAAATTTCATCAAGATTTGATAAAAAAATAAAATGATTTTTGGCCGGAATTGACCACCGTGCACTGGGGGAAAAAATGCAGGTCCTCGATGAGCCTATAAAGTCAAGTGCGGATGCTCCATCATGTTAGTAATTTACTCATTGCGGGAATTTTCAACACCTCCTTATGTGGCCATTCCAAAATTAAAAAAAATCGCATTTTTGGGAATTATAAGAAAGGAAATTCAGGGATTTAATGCATCAAATCTTAAAACTGTTTTGCTATCACATTTCTATTAGTAAGAACTATTGAAATACAAAATTTCATGGCGTTATTCCTAAAAACAAAATTGTTGTTGCCTTATGAAAATTTTAACTTTTAAAATTTTGCTCGATTTTTTTAAAAATGTAACTTTTGTATGGAAGCTATCTTAGGAAGTGGTGATAGGTGGTTGGATTGTTGTAGAAAAATGTTGGGGGGAGGGGGCAAAAAGAATAGAGTTCGGTCTTACATATTACCTCTCTATAAGGCTCCATGGGAGCGGTAGGAGCTGATTTAATAAAACAAGTTTATAAATAAATAATAAAATAAAAATATTGTATTGGGACTGCCTTAAGGATTAAAGATAGAGGGTAGATATGTTTTCAGAAAATGTTGGGGTTAAAAAAATACTTGGGATCGGTCATACATTTTATACCTCTAGGGGCATTCTGGACACAATTACAGCGATGGGAGCTAATTTAATATAAATGCCATTTTGTATGGGAGCCTCCTTAAGGAGTAAAGATAGGATTTGTTCAGAAGAGACAAAAAATGGCAAAACGGCCCAACCTAATATACACCCATACTGTGGTTGGCGGTAACATTTTTTTTTTATTTTTTTTGGGGACACTCCACTCCGTACGTCTTTTGCAGTACCGAATTCACCACTTCATTCTACTCCACTCTGTGCTACACAGGCGCGGATCAAGGAATTTCATTTGGGGGGGAGATTTTTTTTTTAAAAAAAAAAAAATATGCAATCGGAACGCAATAAAATTAAGCTGGAAAGGGGGGAGGGGGGGTGTTTTGTGAGTTTTTGTTAATACAAACCAACAAAACAATTCAAAAATTTTATTTGAAAACTTTAAGATCTGCTCTCGAGACGATCATAACATTGACAAACTAAGTTTTGAATTTTTAAATTTTGTTGTAGGTTTGTAGAGGAAAATATCGATATTATGACTTTTCAGTCATAAAAACTGGCTTATGATAGTCATAGCCAGTCACAACTGTGAATAGACCCTTCAAAACATTTTTCAGATATTGAAACATTTTTACTACAAAAATACTCTTAGATTTTAAAATATTTTTTATGTAAAAAAAATAGTCAATTTCTGATATATGTGCCTAAGAAAACTGTTCGGATTCTAAAACCCTTTGATATAAAAAAGTTCTTTAATTCTCAGTTCGTATTTTCTATAGAAAAACTCTCAGATTTGTCTTATAGAAAATGTTTCAGATTTTTAAACTTTTTCTTATAGAAATAATCTATGATTCTGAGACATTTCTTCCATTAAATTTTTTTTCAAATTCTGATATACTTTTCTTATAAAAAATCTCTGAAATAATAAGCTCTTTTGTATACAAAAATTCTCAGATCCTAAAACATATTTCTAAATAAAAATCCATCACCAGTTTCTTAGACATTTTATGAAGAAATGGATCCGCGCCTGATCAGTAATACACGATGATGATGAGTTTGTATTGATGTTTAAAATTAACCAAAATTTTGGTCCGAGACCCACCGTCAAGTTTACCGATCGACCGATGAGTCATGCCTGAGAGTGAATGATATTAAATTAACTCACATAAATAGTGAGACGGCGTGAGTTAATACAAACGACCGAATTACTGATTGCGACAACCAAAAAAATTAGTTTGGAAT